>CM062581.1:6035458-6535458 GCA_031468815.1 Morus bassanus
CCCCTTCCACATATACTTCAGGCTTCTCCGGACCTTGTCTGGGTTTAATCACAGGCTGTGGGACAAAATGTGCATTATTAAGAAATATAAATATTTTCAGAAGCAATCAAAGGGTTGAAAGATTGATTCGGCATGTAGATTGGATTTAATTCGAAGCAGCTTTGTTCTAATGAGGACTACTGGGATACAAAGACGGCAGCCGCTTATGGCCACCAGTTGGGAACTTCAACTCGCTGCAGCAACCTGTCAAGAATTTCAAGAAACTGCCAGGTATTAAAGAGCAAAGTGGTGGGGAAGCTGGTATTCTATTGTTTTCAGCCTCCTTCCGAGGCTGGATTAGGATTTCATACTCCCTGTTTTAGCGGAATGACAATTAAGGTTAATTTCTTGTTCCTCACAGGGCCAAATCCTGCAGTCCCTGACTAGGGGGAAAACCCTATGGACTTTATGGGGGGCTTTGCCTAAGGCAAAGGTGGCGAAGCTTGGCTGAACCCCAAGTCCAGCAAATTCGAGAGCTCTATAGCAATTTGTACTGCTTCCAGACCTGGTGTGGTTGCTTTCATGGTGACTTTTTCTGTTAGATTTTGCTACCTGTGCTCCTAGATGTGGTGGGACCTTTTTGCATAGGGAGGTATTTTTTCCTGCGGAGAAATATAGCTCCGTTTTGGCTTGGAATTTCTTGTGTCCTTGTTGGGTGACCCAGCAGCACTGCCAGATCTGCCCTGCATCCTGGGGAAAAGCCTGCAGCGTCCGACAAAACATCCTTGAGATGATGCTGAACAAAACGGGACACTTGATAGCTTTCCCCTTAGACTTAAAACACCCAACAGTAAAATTTCTGTGTGCACTGTGGGGGGGTGTCACGTCACAGGTACTTGGGGAGCACAAGACCCTGGCAGCTTTCTTAAATGACGAGCGTACAGTCAGAAGAATCACAGTACATACAGGATCAAACACCGACTAGTTTCTCTCTCCCCTTAGCACCCCCCTTGCCTACTTTTGTCCATAAAAGCAATAGAAAGAGAGAAAGCTTGAATTTTCTGAACTGTTTCACCCATCCACAGCTGGAATTCCAAAGTGAAATGAAAATGCCTTTAAAATCAACCCTACATGGGAGCCTGAGAGAACAAGTTTTCCTTTGTTGTAGGGTATAGTATTATTTGCTGTAGGTTTTTGATATACATTCTAAATTAGGCCTGCAAAGGAATGCTTCATCTTTAATTCATCACTCTCAGCTGAAAGAGATTAGCAATGTCTAGCACGCACCCTTCGTATGGTGCTGACCTCATCAAGTATGGCCTGAAATTAATTAGCCTCATTCATTCCAAATGGAAAAGGATAATGGAGCTGCATTTTAGAGATGACCATCACAAATTGTATGCAGCATATTTAAAATCCCTCCCCCCTCACTCCCCTCCCCATTTAAAAAACTACGTAGATTAAAATTCTTTCCAGAACTTGCAATATGTCAGAGTTATCGAGGCATTAGGAGCAGAAACCACTCAGTTTTTATTTGTGGAACTGGGAGCCACATTTTGTGTGTGTGGCTGTAAAAGCAGCAAGCCTGTCTTAATGGCAGAACACCTGGAATTAATTTGATATTTCCAGGTGCTCTGGCAAACTGGGGCATCAAGCACTTGATGTTTAAACATTCTTCTACTGGCTTGCCTAAATCAATATGAAAGTGGTGTCCCTTTGTCATTCATACATGCAAAGTGCTAGCACAAACTCCAGCTTGGCTTCAGAGTCCTACATCACTCATAATCTAATTAGAAATCAGAGCAGAGCTGAAGCAGCATTCTTTGTGGATTCTTGGGCAGCAAATAGGGATACTTGTCTTTTGTTTCCCTCCTCGATTGCATCGTTCACAAGCTTTCACACCACATCTCTAAAGGTGGTTAGGTGCCCTAAGATGTTGACAGGCATGAAGGACAAGATTATTTAGGTATTTAGGTGCCTACCCCGGGTGATTTCCAATGGAATTAAGCAACTGGATGTTACTGGGGGGTGGGGAGAGAGAAAAAAGAAAAAAAAAAATCTTCCAGTTGTAGGTTGAGATAGGACTACGGAGATGGAGGAACCCAGGCTGGATCTGGATTTTGGCCCAGTCCTCACCATTGCCTTAGACATGAGCATCTTCCAAATTCCTGTGGGAAATCCCACACTCTTTACTACTTTCCCTGTCTCTTGGGAAGCAACTGGAGCACACACCACCACTGTGCCCGGCCAGGGAGGAGCTGGCTGAGCCACCAGGCTGGAAAGAGACAGGGAAAGTAGTAAAGAGTGTGGGATTTCCCACAGGAATTTGGAAGATGCTCATGTCTAAGGCAATGGTGAGGACTGGGCCAAAATCCAGATCCAGCCTGGGTTCCTCCATCTCCGTAGTCCTATCTCAACCTACAACTGCTGATGGATCACAATGACATGGACCTTTCTCTCTCCTTATACCTCAGCATCAGATCACCAGGAGGGCCTGAGAAAATACTGTGAGTAAGAGACACGTTTTTCCTCATGCCAAATAATTAATTGTGAAACTTCAGATTTTGAAATGACAAGGTCAAAATGGCCTGTATCTGCAATGCCAGGGCTTGGGGAATGTTCCTGCCGTTCGTACGCCCAAGGCTGGATACATAGGGAAAACATTTTGTGATATGTGCTGTAATCACCTGGTACCCAGGAAAATTGAGGATTAATTCTTTCTTTTTAACACAAACAAATATTTGTCTTCCAAAGACTCCATTCATTAAGACTGCCATTGAATCCAGGATTGAAACCATTGTTATTAATCCTAAATGAATTCAAGTTTGTCTGCCATGAACAAAGCTGCTCGCCATCTGATAATCCAAATTTGCTCAGGAAAAAAGAATGAGCAAATGTTAGAAGCAGCAGGTGAAATCATACCACAGTTATTAAGCCTTCTTTCAGGGGAAGCACAGCATAGATTAAATTGTTATGTTAGGCCATGTTGTGAGTCCACGTCAATTTTGTTTGAGATCTTATCTTAGCTCAGAACTGTTTCCTCTTAAATTAAACTAAATGCTGAAGACATGAGAAGCATATTGACCCAAAGATTCAAAACTTTGGACTCGGCAGCCTTCTGATCTTTTGTCTACAGTGTATCGAGTTGTAAAGCTGTGGAATATTAAATAATCATGATTATCTTCAACTTGCCTAAGTTCATTTGTTAAGCTGAAACACTAGCACGGACTTTCCTTACTGTTGTTTCAGAACCAGACATTGATTCTGCCTGAAAGCTGGTTTCGTTTGCCACTCATCTTACAGGCTGTGGTCTTGTACTAATATTAAGTCTTATAAACCACCCATGGTCTGTAATTCTCTCTCTGGTGCTCTTAATTTCTCTTTTGCAAGCACCATTTTGCAAACATTTTGCAAACAAAGAAACAAACAAAAATCTTACAATCAAAATGACCAAACTATGCTGGCACTACAATCAGCTGTTATCATGCACAAGCTGTTCCTGAGGTTCAGAAATGCAGTGTAATTCACCTGGGACAAGAAATCAAATTTAAAAATGAGCTGAACAGACGTTTTTAGGAATAAGTATGTTTCTAAATAAACCAGCTTTTTAATTCTGTCTTTTCTATATCAGTACTGTAAATCAATATAGTCTGCACTTGGAGAAACCAGATGAGTTTGAATTGTCATAATTAAATATAATCTTACTTTCCTGCAGCACAGCCCAACACTGAGTTTTACTCCTGACACAAGAGTTTTCTTAAGTAGGGACAACTTACTAACTTGTTACAGCAATTAATTAATTAATTTAAGCTTAATTTAATAATAAATACAATAAATAATTAATTTAAGCTAAATGAATTAATTTAAGCTCTGAGTGGTTCCATCATTTTTTAGAAAACAAATCTTTTCCAAAATGCATAGCACAATTCATCCCTAGGGGCAGAGCACTGAAAAGATGGAGTTATAGAAGAAATAATATTGTTTAGATGCCTTTTAAATTCAAACATAATGATGATACATTAAATAATGCAATCTACTCAGCCGGACTTCCAATTATCTACACACAAACTGTGTGTTCATTCATCACTTCATTCACCTCAGCAGCAATGTTGGTTAGTGGTAGACATTAACACTAAGCCATAAGTTTGAATGGGAAGAAAAACAAGGGGAGTGCAAAGCTGTATATTAGCTTAGACAAGTAGGATGTCATTGCCAGCCTGAATTTGTTGATGACACCAGGCATTAAGCAAGTAAATCTTTAGCCACTGAAGCAACAGTTCACTTACTTTCAGTAATGACATCCTGAAGGCAATGCAGTGGATTTACAGCAGCATGTACCTATGTACTAATAATGGCCACTTAGTTCCAACCACAAAATAATGATTCAAAATGGAGGTTCACCTTTCCCCTGAAAAAAATATTTTTTTTTTCTTATTTTAGTAGTCTAATTTCAAATGTTCAAGAGTCTGGGCTTGATTTTTTTGGTGGTGGGGAAGGATTTTTGTCTGTAAAGTATCGAGCTCATGGAATCATTTGGGCAATTTCCATTCTCACCTAGCAAAGACTATGGAGATGTTCAACGGTACAAAAAGGCACCCAGCTCCCAATCTGGGGGTTTGTGTGTGAGGTCAGGCCCCTTCTGTGGGTTGTGGTTCCTTCCCATTGGTACCAGATATCAGCAACCTATAGTGGTTTCTCCGAAATCACTGAACGTTGCAGAGACACACACACATGGTGAGCTCACGTGCTGAAAAGAGAAGTGTGCTGAGCAGCCATCAGAGTTCTTTGTCCCAGATAAATTATTTGGCTCCCCTTCTGCAGGATTTTCTTTCCATACATCCTAATTCTACCATCCTTTCCCCCTAATAACAACATAAATGAGTACTCTATATGTGTAATTACGATAATAGTTCTTTTACTGCAAATACTAGAAGACTGTAACCTGTAATTTACTTTTTCTGATACTCCTCTATTCTAACACTAGACATGTTATTTTAAAATGTCTAGGACCTGAAAGCTAAATTTATATAGTGATATATAATAGCAATGGAAACTAAGCCGCCTCCTTAGCTCAGGCTTTAGAGCTATGTTGCATCTCTTTGCCAATTGGTGCCTTGTTCACCTATAAATATACCCACTACTCCCATCATGATTCCAATATCGGAGTTAAACAAGAGGAAGCAAGATACGTTTCCATCTCTTTAATTTAAGGTAAGAATCTATGAAAATCCAAGACATACTAGCGTGCAATGACTTCTCTTGCATTACTCCAAATTCAGGGGCAATAAGGGGCAATAAGGGCATTTGCTTCTCCACAGTGAATGTTCCATATCTCTTGTAACACCAGATACCCTTCTTTTCTAGGGATGAACCATCACAAGAATAGGATTAGGAAGTGTGGGGACCAAGCACACAGAGAGGTGGTTGATGCAGCTGGTTCCCTGACTGTCGCTGGGCAGTGGTTCAGCTCTCAGTCATGGCACAAGCTGCCAGAGGCCGGAGAAACATCATGTGGACTGTTCCTGTCCTGGCTCCTCCTTGTCAGTCCTTTGAGGTGTATGAAGCCCTGAGAACCAAGCTAACGTGAGTGCATGGCCAGGCATTTACTCCTCTCATGGTCTATACCTGAAACACAGTACAAAGTTTCTTCCTTTCCTTCTGCAGGTAGGGGCTCAATCTAATTTACAGATTCAGTGCTAATGATGAGCAAGACAATAATGCTAAAATAACCCATGTGAACCTTTGCCCTCTTCTAGAACTGACATTGTTTCATCATTTTCTGTTTTCTGGATGAAGCTGCCAGCACGAGGAGGGCATACTGGCACACATCCCACTTGATAGCTGAAAAGAACAAACTGACAAACATTTTTAATATGCTGCAGCTTATCAACATCCCAGTGAATAAAGGGTGAATGATATTTTCCATTGGTTATTCATAGATGTACATGGATATGCTGATAAACTGCCATTTAGTCCAGAGGCTGGACAGAAATAAATGACCAAATAAAATATATTATTCCTAGTGAAAACCTTTACGGAACGTGTTCTTGCCCCAAACCCCTCCTGGAATAGGCACAGTAATGCTCCCTGAGACCTGGCAGCCCTTCTAAGTGAGCATATGGTCTGCTCAGCTCTTGCAGTACCGGTGCATCGTGAGTAAACACACAGCAATGTCAGAGCAAACAGGAGGCTGTTTAATAGCATGAAATTCTGTAGCTACTTCAAACTTCATCAGTACTTCAGAAGTGGATTCCTCTTCTCTGCTGGGGCGTGCACCGTTTGCAGGAGAGGTAGGAGAAAACTGAGACGATCTCTTTGGGGATGGATGGTGTCTGTAGCCATCTCCCATAAAGCTGATGCTGCTGTGGAAGGGTCCTAGTGTGTCAGAAGTTGCATTTTCTGGTGATTCTACATTGCCTTCTTCATTTTTCTGAGATGTCCGCTGATGCAATATAACTTGCACAGTAATTGGAATAGAGAGAGGGACTGGAAGGTAAAAATCCCGCTGTTAATCAAGGCTGGTAAAGGGCAGAACATTAGCTGCAGTAATTGTATTTCTGAGGGAGTCAACAAAGCCAGGCTCGTCAATGCTAGCAAACAGATCCGGTCCTGCCTCTGTGCTTCTCACACTGGCAGAACATTGCACTGAAATCACTGGAGTAGGGATCGGGGCCAGGAATGAGCAGTTGAGTTGCAAAGCAAATTAATTCCTGCCAAAAAAGTTCAGCTATGCTCAGAAGTATGTAAAGTGTCTGATTTGAGAAGTGTCAAGTAGCATTTGTGACCAATTATCCAAGATGAAGGGGGCAGAGCTATGTTTACATGTACTAATCTTCAGCCAAAGTTTGAAAACTCCAATTCATGGACACGCATCAAATTTCCTTTCCAGGTTTGGCATTTGCCTGTACGCACGCATGCACATTGCTTGGGGATGACAGGAAAACATGATTACGACTTGCAAATAATACAAATTAAAAAAAAAAAAGCGAGGGGAGCTGCCATGCAGCAGCAGCATGGTAATTAAGCCTATACTGTGATATGTGAAAAAAATCATGGACCCCTGTATGAGTAAAATAGCTTTATCAGCTGAGCTGAAATATGATGTGTGGTGTGCCTGTATTGTTATTTTTCCGCAACCTGTGAAGCCCTGGGAAATGATCTACATGAAAGAATAACAAGTAAAAGCTGCCCCTGCCATCTTCTGTTTAATTAACACAGGTATACCAATTTAATGCAATTAATCAAGATAGTAGGGATTAAACAGTAACTCAGAGTTGACAATGACAATGTTATTGCTGTGGCGTTGAAGGCGTACAAAATGATAGTGGTGACTAGAAACAGTGTGAGTAAGAACAAGCTGGCTGGAGTTTTGGGTGGGTTTCAGAGGTTTATGCAGATCTATTGAAATTTAGGGGCAGCTGATTTTTCATGTGGCCAAGTGTTTATCTGCCCCTGCCCTTCCCTTTCCCCTCTTGGACCTTCCAGGGTAACCCCCAGAGTGGCAACAACTTTTAAAGCGATTCCTCTTTCTTCTAACAGGTTCCTGATGCTAAAGGTCTGACCTTAAAATGAGCAGTGCATAGGGCATGAAGGGGTACCGCAGTGAGCTTCTGGCCTTCAACCCTTCCAAATACAGCTATTTTGGTAACCAGAACAGTATATTCATGATGGGTGAGGGAATAGAGCCTTCCAGTGAAGCACATTAACTCTATCAGTGCTGGTTGCTGTGCCCCTATGCAGGTTATCTGTTGACTATTTAAGACCCTAAATGCAGATTTGCAGAAGTCTGCAGCTTTCTGTAACTTCATGGCCATACTTCAGTGTCTGCTGCACCTAAAAACTGGGCCATTCTTCCTAGGGATTTCCACATAGATCTGGGGAGAACTGCAATCACATGCTGCTGTGAGTAGTTCAGACTTGGATTTCTTGTCCGAAAGGAGAGAGACAGCGTGGTTTGCTACAATGCAACTGTCCTCATTAATGTATTTCAAGCCCTGATGTTCTGGGACCACCATAGTTGGGTAAGAAGATGGTTGAGTTTTTCCGGGCTCATTCTCTTGGCTTAAGAATGTTAAATTGGGTGATAATGAGTAGTAAAGTGTCCCTTTTTGTGGTGAAGTTGACACTTGCTGTCTAGTAAATAGGCACAGAGATGACCCTCCTCATTTTGCACAGGTCACCAAACAGCCCCTGGGATGGTAAGGGTTATTGGCCATTTACCAAACTCTGTTTGACTTGGGTTCATGGGTGAGAGACCAAAGGCACTATATTGCATTACCTATCCCTGGGGCCAGCCAGTCCCTCTAAAGAAACATTTTATTTAGCAAGGCAACTGCTGGCCCATGGGAACCAGGGATTTAAGAAAAAGAGGACGCAGTTTCAATTGCAAATGATTCCTTAGGTCAGATGTCTTAAAGCCACATGGAAACTCACTGCTTCAGTGTCACAATAGTTGTTCCAGGTCTCTTAATGGCCAGTAGACTTTTCCCATAATTAATCTCCACTTCTTCCCACCAAAACATCCATTAGGTTACTCCTGGTGTTTCTGCCTCTGCCCTATTCTGTTTTGCTCCATCTCCCTGGGGGAGATGTCCCATACCTGGGGCAAGCCCAATGCAGCAGGTATGAACTGTTACCTTTTCTAAGAGCTTCAAAGTCTAGGCAGCATTTTCCTTCCCCGCCTCCCAGATGAAACAAGCAGCCCTGGTATCACACTTAGAGCTGTCAGGAGGAGAGAAACATTCTCCTGAACTTTCCAAACATTTTCAGTGTCCTAGAGCTGAGATACTGACTGATTTTCCTGGCTATAGTGGAGTGGTCCTTACTATCAGGGTAGTCCAAATGCTGCCTTTTTACAGATGGTGGATGCACTGCTTAATGCTGCAATGGTTACAGGAAGGACAGAATCTGCTGCTCAGACAGACCAAGAATTTAGCCCGGACCCATTCTGAATTTCTTATGATCTCAAAATCCAGTATTGTTCCAAATTTGTTAGCACTGGTCAGAGTCCTCTTTCATCTTTCTCCCTTGCTGTTTTTGATGTGAATCATGAGACGTTCAGAAGTTGCATTTGTTGTTTGATAGTTTTACATCGTGGTTGTAATAGTGCATCTGCCATGTCAGCAGTTTTTTCTGTGTTTGTTTGTTTGTATATTTAATACTCCATCTCCAGCAAGTTGTTGTTACCCAGTTCCTGTTGACAACCAGAGAACAGGCACAAGTCAACTGAGAAAATGAACGACTAGAAGGTAAGTGGAAGGACTAGTAAATGCAGGCCATTTATGTGACAGGATCTGATTCATTTTTATGCCAGGGAGATTTTTTAAATGGGACTTCTCCCAGTGGAGAGCTCACAATGCTCAAGGCCTGCTTCACTATAAAGACAATACATAATTATTCAGAGCTTATTATTATTTTTTATCACTGGTTTTTCAGTCACACGGAGTGAGGCCACAGGTGAGATCAGGACCTAGTTTATTGCCATGCACTGTACAGATTGTACAGTACACTGTACTGTAAAATCCCTATAAAAGGTGCTAACTATCTGCTTTATGGAGGCAGATAAATGCACCTAGGCTGAAGGTTGAATTGACTGGTCTAAGATGGCAGAACCCATCAGCAACAAAAATGGGGACTCAGCCTAAGACTCTCTATGCTGGGATCCTGCTGCTCATTTCTTTAGACATCTTTTCTTTTTACATTTATTTTGAATCACTAAATTGGTGAATTGAATAAATGCCATGTCCTTTGAAGCACTATTTATTGTATTTATAGAAAACAGATTATCTGTTCTCACAGGCTAGTGGAGATTATTAAGAGTGATAAACTCATCAGGAAAAAATGTAGGTGGGGTGTGACGGAGAAGCTTGTGTTTTATTCCACAATGCCGTCTTAATCTCTGGTTGTGGCATGACAGACTATATGCTCTCAATGATACTGCACCATCCTGTCCTCTGCTTTCAGGTTGGGGTCACAAGCTGGATTTGGAAGAAGCAACTTTCATACAGATATGTGACTGGAATATGAATAGTATGCCAGGGTAAGTGGATTTTTGTTCAGTTTGGGTTTTATACAATGTAGAAAGTCCATACAAAGTTTGTTGTTAATCCCAGCCTAGTTGTGAAACTATGTTTGACCACTACTTGTTCAATCCGATAACGCATACCTCTCTACCATAGCAACACCTGCTCTATTTGTATATTAAAATTATTTTACCAGGTCAGCTCTTTGGGATTTAGGATTTCATTCATAAAGGATTCTACAACACACATCAGTTGTGCTGTCTCTCTATTTTCTGATTAATTGGGTGATATTCTTAAGCCTATTTATATTTTAATTTATTGTAATATTTCTCCAATTTCTTATTTGAATAATTGAGACAATAATAATAATATTTTTAAAAAAATAATCTAAAAAGTAAATCTCAAAGACCAAATGGATAATCATAATTTTCTCTTTAGTACTTGCAAGTCTTGGGTTATCTTATGCAAATTTTCTACTTTGACTAGTGTTTTACTCTGAGCAAAACCACCAAAGACACAGAAGGTAGTGATAACAGATAATGTGTGTTATAGGTTTCTTTACAGATGAAATCAATGAAGTGTCCTGAAACCTAGCAACTACTCAATACCAGCAACTCATATGACCCTCTGTGCTATTACTGCTGCTTTGAAACAATTTATTTAGTCATTTGGACTTTAAGTACTCAGACACATTCCTTCCTGCTGCAACAGCAGTGATAGAGGAAGGTATGTTTTAAACTATACAGTCATTTCCATCCTGGATTTCAAGAGGGGTTATTCTTGCCTTAGAGATGAATCATTCAAATATCCTTCTACAGATTCCAGGTGAGTTACTCACATTTAGATGCTTCCAAGTAATACACAGAAAGGTGCTGAGAAAATTACAAGACTCTGCCTAGTCAAAAAGATCTCAGCAAAAGTAGATACGAGCAAAATACTTGTACTAGTGCTCAAAATCTTTCTAAGGACACCTGGGGCCAAAGGGCTTCTGCCTTCAGAAATGTGGGGCCAACAGGGATGCACAGTACTTGCTTTACTGGCTGACCCATCAGCTGCTCTCTGTCCCCAGAAACAGTTCAGGAAATGACTGAAAGTATCTGATGATATAAAAAGGATAATTAAGTTTCATTGTGGGAATAAGAGGGTAATCTGTCCAGACAAATCTAGGAACCAGCATTGAAAACTGTAGTATCTGAATATAAAAAATGAGTAATTTTGAATAAAGATGTCTATCAGGACTGTAAATTCAGAGAGTAAAAAAGTAGCTTTACTTAATAGACCATCTCTCTCTCTCCATCTTCCTCTAACTCATTTTCTTGTTCTCTTTCTTCCTTTTGTATTATTGCAAAAAATGTGTGTAAAATCTGATACAGAGAATGCTTTAGCTTCATTTCAATCTTCTCTTCTCAAAATGTTTTGTTCCACTGTGAAGATTCCCCCTACGAGATAACCTTAGCCATGACCGCACTAGGCTTGCAGTGCCACTTATTTGCAGAGAGAACAGCTTTATTTTGAGGGGTCTCCGAGGTAGCCAGCTCCCCATGCTTCTGAGGCTCTTGAAGATGTTTTTGAGTTGGCATGAGAAATCAGCTGGGACTTGGTGCAGATCACAAGGTGCTTAGGACAGTATTTTCTCTGTGCCTTTTTTTGCTGAGCAGAATTGCTGCACTATAAACAAATGGGAGTTTTGCCTCATTCTTAGATATTGTGAGTTATGAAAGCCCACTGTAGATGTAATGAATGTATAGATCATTTTGACCAGATCATAATCTATTAGTAAATAATGTTCCCTGAAAATGTATAGGTGAAATAAAGAACTTCTTGCTACTATAGCTATATTGGTATCAAGGATTACAGATGAGGCCTGAGGCTTTGTGCTACTGATGTTTAAATACAGTGCAGAACTAACTACATGGTTTGGTGAGCAAATTCCTTCCTGGATTAGGATAGTCAGGATTTATACTGCTGGAAACAGAACCTGAAACTATACAATACTTACCTGTCCCTAGACTTTATCACAAGCCCCAGACTTCTGTTCACTGACATGCTCACTAACATTTATGAAACTTTTCCATTAGGCTTCCCTGATTTTGGTAGTGATATTAATAAGCAGATCACACAGCGATTTTTGGAATGAGTAGGACTCTCATATAGCAAACCCCTATAACACCTATGACTCTTATTCACTGTCTGTGGAGGAAGCCCAAGGATACCAGGCTGTCTAAGACCTACGGCTGATTGTCAGCACAGTGTCTAGGCCATGAGAAGGTTAGTTTTAAAGAAGATGGCACTTAACGGACGTCTGTGTGACACATGCTACAGTGTCCAGAGATTGGAGTCTATGTATTTTGCTCTAAATCTAGAGAGGAAGTCACTAGAAAAAAAGGGAAAGAAGCACGGGGGAATAAAAGTACTTTTGAAAGAGAAGAAATCTACATTTCAATGAAAATCCTTTCAAGGCATTTCAAATAAGAGTCTGAGAGAAATAATTACAAAGTTTGGAGAGAAAGAACGTTAGCTTTGATATCTTTTTCTTCTATGAAGCAATTAAAATAAGCAATTTTTCAAATACTAAGCAGAAAATTACTAGTGGCTGAACCCAAAAGCTTTCATTTCCTTCTTGGGGCTTTTATTCTTCTAAAAAAAGACAAAAAAAAAAGTGAAGGTGGTTTTCCAGATAGATTAATGCATAAAGCAGTCGCTAGTTGGATGTCATAAAAACTACAGCAGCATAGAATAGCTGAGATTAAGAGCTAGATTTAAATCATGCAACAGTCCAGTTAATATCAATGTCTAATTAAGAAATGCATAAGAAGTCTGTAATGTTGATTTGATGGAGAAAAACTCTAATAGGGTTTCTTTTGGAATTTTCCATTTCAATTGCTGTGTAGACTTTTAATGGATGTCCTATCCAGTCTTTGGTATTAGCAGGAATCATCCTCAAATTAAAACCAAGACCTAAAATGGAACACAGGTAGACAAATTAGCTCGTCTGGGAAGTAGTCTGGGTAGAATGACAATGTGAGCTCAAGCCAAAATTTTAGTACAAATAAAAGAGAACAAATGTCTCAAATCTGGCATGGAAACCCTATCTGCTTATCATTTTAAACAATTTAAACCCCTGTAATTTTAAACAATGCAATGTTAACCAATTTCCCCACCTCTCTAAGCCCGCTGAAACGCCTGACAATTCATACTTAGAAATCCAGACCACTAAGCATTATTAATTAGTTTTTTTAAATAGGAAGGCTTTCTATAGTTAAGTATATTAGTAGTACATAGAGGTGTGCTCTTCTTGGCTTGCAATGGGAGTTACAGCCCACAGTTCCCTATCACTATCAATTAATGCCATTAATCTCCCACTCCTCTCTGGGTAACTAAAGCTCTGAAACTCTTTGAGCAAAACTAAACCTGTGGTCACACAGATATCCAGGATGTTTGGTCTCTAGGTACAAAAGGGGAACTGGTTTTATGCTGCATGTCACTACCGCCCCACAGTTGTTAAACTGGGAGCAGTGTAACTGCTAGTATGCACAAATCCACGTTGCAAAGAGGGAGAAAACATAGCACTGGATTAAAGCAACAGTGTATTTGTTATCACCACTTAGTTGTTGACCCAACAAATCCAGAGGGAATTATCTCAAGAATCCAGGAAGACGGCAAACTCAAAATAAACCCTCTGATCCAGGCAGCAAGCACACTGGGGAGTCATTTTTAAGTTCATTAGAACACATTAAAATACAATACATTGGCCATGGTAAAGCGAGGCATATGATTCCATCTGTCTACATATTTCTTTCCAGTACTAAATCCATCCAGAGACCTTTCAGAATTATATCATTAAGCCTTGCCACTTCACTTAGCAAACAGAGTGGAAAAGACTGGAGGTAAAATCAGGGTAGCAGTGGAAGTTTGGCACTTCCAAGTCACTGTCACTACCTAAAGTGTCACAGTCCAAATTCATGCCTGGCATTACTCCATTGATCAATGAGGCACAAATATGTCATATTAAACAGCGATACCATGGCCCTGGGGGATACCCTGAGGATTTTTCTCCTTGAAAGAGATGTTCTCAGTGAGGCATCTGCCCTCTGAATGATGCAGAAAGTCTAACATGGTGACATTCAGGTCATCACAGGGGTCTGATCTTTTTACCTGCCTCTTGACTGTATGACTGGGGGGTACCATGGGTAAAGATGATTCTAGATGATTGTTCAAATGGAGCACTGCTCTAGCAGGGTGCTTTGTCTGTGAGCTTTGTTGGATTTGTGCAATACTTAGAAAAAAACCCCAGGGTATGAAGCAGGCTGCCTTTTGCAAAAACATGCAACAGGCAAAAATAAACAAACCTTAACTTGTCCAACACACTTGAGAGCCACAAATTCTGTTACAGTTTTGCTAAATGAGAGGAAAATTTCTCCTTTTCTCCATAAAAACATCCTTTTAGACATTACTGCAGTCATGACCTCACTGCAGTTCCTGGATTATTTCTGAAAAGATTAAAATGAACTAATACACCAGTGATCTCATCACAGTGTGAAGGACATCTTACACAACAGGGAAAAAAAAATCAGAACTTCAGTGCTTCATTTATATCAAAAGTAGAAAATGCACTATAACATCATTGTGGAGAAACACTAAAGGTACAATGCCAGAGAGGCATTTTTCCATCTTCTTATGAACTATTTGGATTTGTCCTACCTGATCCTGCCTGTCACACCTGTCATCCTTTTAGCCGTCTCCACATCTATTCTCCTTCCTTTTTTCCTTCTATGCCTTCCTTTGTCTCTTCTGCATCCTTCCTACATGTTTTAATGTACCTCATTACTTTGAGTCATACAGACTACTGTTCTCAACTACCTCCAAAATACATTTTGCAGAGTATATACATACAATCATGTTACACAAAAGAATTCACACATACTTCAACTATAGCTTATGTTATTCTAAGTAAGAACACCTTTCCTACATGTATATACAGTTCTCAGGCTGAGGGGTCATGGATTATGACAGCTCTCATCTACTTTGAAGCTGTTGTATCTTCTAAGAGAAATCAGGAGGACGAGTAGGGAGAGATGCTTTGTTTTCTTTGGGAGGAGAACCTAGAAATTAGTGTTGATGTAACCAAGAATCCCACCACATTTTTAATGTTGTATCACATTCTGAGGTTGGAAACTAGAATAACTTCAGAATACAATGAGTATAGTGTCAATAATATAATCTTATCTCTTGCACCCATAGGCACACCTCCATTCTGGCTTGGGACCACACTGTTAAGCAATGAGGTGACAAACCAGTTTCCTTTCTCAAACCAAATGTCACATAACTGCCCAGGGGCCCGTTTTGGTGGTGGTAGTGTCCCCTGACTCTTCAAGGAGAGATATGCCAGTGTGACTTGTTCCCACCCTGTACACTTGGCAGGAGGCGACAAAACTGCTCAATTCCTTCTGTGACATTTCTCAGCCAGGAAGAAAGCCACGAGGCATCAGCCTGTAGACTGGAAGGCATCAGAGCAGCCACCTGTTAGACAGTAATGAAGAAACCTCCAAAACCATCAAGTGGAGATGAATTCCCAGGGCTAAAGCAAACTGGTATAAAGGGTGATGGTGCCTTTCTACCCACCCACAAGTGTTGTTACTCCTAGATGAGGCAGCAAACATACCCAACCCCGTATGTTCTGCAGTTCATAGATCTGATTTAGTGAAGAGAGCCCTGATCAGTGATGAGCGTTATAGAATAATACATATTGCAGCATTAGTAGAAGTCCAAATGGCCCAAGGAGCAGCACAGAGCATCTGTTACCAACAAAAAAATAGTGGGTGAAAAGCTGTTGTAATTCCTGGCCCCAGGAACCCCTCTGGAGGTGCAGACTTCCCAAGGTGGAGGGGATTTGGAGAACTTGGGATGTTCAATGAGATCTCATCCCTGCACAGATTTACCAGGTCAGCTCAGTCCAGGTCCAAGGAGCAGGGCAAGGTCCTCAGCTCTATTCCAAGTTTATTCCTCTATTGATTGTGAAGAGGTATTTATAGTAGATCAGGATTTTGAACTGAGACTGGCCTACCAGCTGAAGCTGTACAAACTAAATCGTATATTCCCCAACTACAGATAAAAACCAATGGCCAATTTTAGCCTAATCATCACTTCTGCCAGAGGAAAGAGAAACTCTTTGAGGTAAGTTCCCTTGGATATAATTCTTTCTCTCCAGGTTAAAGAAGGGCTGCAGCTAATACATGTCCTGAGTCGTAATGTGGATTTGCACCTTTCCTATGAAATATAGCTGGTTCGTGTCCAAAGCATCACTTCTATTCCTAATGCTCACTTATACCATTACAACTTCTACATTAGTTGCAGGTGTGAAATGCTAACTGATCCACACTTCTCTTCCTGTCAGCAGGAGAGTAATGTATGTCAAAGGCCTGATTCTCAGAGGTGAGGTCAGCAGGATCTCCATTTGCACATCTGCTTTGCTAAACACAAAACTCTGGAGATTTGCAAAGCCCCAATATGCACAAAATGGGATGAGTTCACTGGGGGGCAATACATAAGAAACTGTTTCTGCTTCTCACTTAGTAGGCATGTCACAGAATTTGCTTTCTATAGAAAAATATTTGCTGTTTTACAACAGGCAACATTTCACTAGTCTTCATATGTGGATACTCATAAGTTCTGTATTAATACAAGGAAAAAAGCTACACTTCTCCATGTTACATGAAACAAGAGAAGTCAGGATATCAACAGGTGAAAAAAGAGCCTAATACATTAAGCAGCTTCAGAAAGTTACTAGTATTCAATGTATTCCTCCTTGGACTGTGCAGATGTTGAGATCAGGAGACTGCCTGATCAGAGCTCCTGGAGGGATGATTCTCCTGGAGCCTGCCTTACACAGAGGCATCCAGATTTGGTTTTGAGGGCTTCAAGAGAAGTGTTCAAATATTTCTACTTCCTGCTGTTAATGGATTTTTTTCATACCTCAGAAAAAGTCTTCTGATCGTAATGTGTTTGCACTTGATGCCTAGACAATGGTTCTTGCTCAGGAACCTCCAATACACAGTATTTTCTGCTTTCTATATTTCACATGAGATCAAAGATTAATCATATATATGTGCACCTAATTCTTTCTTGATTTCTGCTAATCCAGAATATCCTTCAATATCTGCAATAAAGATTCCCACAAGTAATCTATACAGACTATTTTTTTGTCTTAATATGTGGTAGATATTTGGCCTTTTCATGTCATCTGGTTATGACATCATGATTCTGTTTTTTCTGGACTTGTAGGACATTTCAGACACATGCATCCAAGCATCATTCACCACCATGCACTATACTTTTCCTCCATCAGTTGACTATTTCTGATGGTTTTTTTGGGATAATGGAATCAAAATTGATCTTAATATCCAGAATGAGAAAACGCAATTGGTCATCAACTATATGTTTTGTTAAATGGAATTTAGACCTATGATCCCCATAGTGACTTAATTTGCATTAAAACCAAGCAACTTCAAAACCCCATAGCATGCTGGGGAAAGCCATGAGCAGAACACACAGGTCAGAGTAGGTTTCATGAATATCTGAGACCCCAACCCTGAGACTACGCTGCTCGAAATGGACATCTCCTTGAGGAACCTGTTAAAAATAATTTTCACAAGGATCGGAAGAGATGCTCTTTTAATACTGAGGAAGGGAAGCATTTGTTTTTCAGAGAAAAGTTTCATTATGGAATAGACTCACTATTTGGTATATTAAAGGAACTGCGCTGTAATGGACAGCATGGCTTGTACTGCTCTTCATGGAGATGGCTATTGAATTAAGAGGTGTCCTTTCCCCCTGAAAGTTACACCAGAAATTCAGTGCAAAAGCTTGTCATGTTTCATCAGACTTCATTACCTTCCTGAGTAATAGAAATTGCATTTGTTTCCCTGGGCTGTAGAATATAGACATAATAAACCCATGAAAAGAAATGGGGAAGTATAAGAGGTACCGATTTTCTTGGGATGAAATACAGAAAACTTGGGCTTGAAAAACATTTGAGTATAATATAGTCTGGATTTTAAAAGAAAGTTTAAAGAAACATTTTTAAAGAAACGTTTTCCAAGTGCATGCCTGTTAGTTTTATTCTCATTTTTGCCATGTATAATTATGAGAAACTTACAGTCAACTCATAAGATTGTTAGGTTCTGTTGAGAATTGCCTTTTTGAAGATAATTCTGTATGCTATTACTTTAGCCCACTGGGTATCATGTAGGCAAGGTGTAAGATTATGCACATGAATATTTCTGTCTACTGCTTATGTGTACTGAGACAATATCAACTTATACTTTCTCTTGTCATTGGTCCTTATTCCACAGAGGATATTCTTAATTACCAGCAAGGCAATTTGGTAATATCATGGAAAGTGTTACAGCATCATTTCTGTGATGATTTACACCTGCTAAGGGTCTGATCATTGAATTTTAAACCATATTTTAAGCTCAGAAGATAAAGAATATTTTTTCTACAGGCCACTGTTTTTATTTTTAATAGAAATACTCTCCTTTGTTTAATTTATTGGTACAGTTGTTCTAAATGGTATGGAGCTTTTGAACACGAAGACAGCATTTTTGCACATTTGCACTGCCCTGAAAAATTTAGGGCACACTTCTGTACTGGCTTAAATCAACTCAAGTCTAAATGCCTAAACACTATTTTCGACAACTGTGCATGAGGGATATACCTTTACAGGAATTCTAAAGAATAGAAAACTAAAAATATCTCAGTTGCAGAGCAAATTCACTGTATTTCTTCTTCTGCATTGTGATTATGGTTATATTTTTAACCCTTGCATTTATTCCTAAATCTGTTGGAAATGATGGAAATGTTTCCATTGACTCCAACAATCTCTGCTTTCTACTGGATTAAGGAAAATGTTTGTACATCAGATTTTCTCATGATATCCTGCTAATGAAATAGGGAATTTTATAAACACATCAGGGAGGGTAAGAGCCCAATAGAAAAGATGTCAGATAGAGATCCAGGAATTACAGTCTACTTGTAACAGAAATAAAACAAGGAATGCTTACTAATGAGTCATGAATTTCTTTATAATTGCTTCCACATTTGGGGCAACTTTTTCCTAAATCATCTACAGAAACCCTGCAATTCATGGGACTTTTGATAGTGGTTATAATCAGAACAACACATCTCATATATGACAGAAATTACTTATATTGGAACGGATTTTTTTTTCTCCTCAAATTACTTTTCTGAGGCTTTATTTCAGTCTCCAGCTATTTTCTTATCCTCCTCCTCATTTTCTATTTCTAATATAAAAACAGGAGTTCTTACGTATTTAGAAGAGAAATAAAACTACAGAAAATTCAGGCAGAACTGTAAAGCATGGTCTATTTTAAAATTCCAACTCAGATAAGAACCTGTTTTGTGCTGTACTTCTCTCATGAAATCAGTTTTCCATAGTGCATTCAGTGTTGTAATAATGCAAATCAAATACAATTTTAATAACTCCTTCCATTAAAATGATCTATTAATGTTTTAAGACTCCAACACTTATGAGCACGATTCTAATTGCATGATTTCGCTGCGGGCAGGTTTTATAGATCTGCCTGATCTTCAGATATTTGCACCATTAAGATTATTTTAAATAAATTAATTTTTGGAAGAGTTTCAGTCTCAGTAACAACATTTGAGTTTGCTAGTGGTTGTCTTGTGGGTAATTGTATGTATCTTGTTCCACGTGAGGAAAAACTAGATGAATTTAGAACTCTTTGAAAGGAGGTGGCTGAGTTTTATACAATGACAAATGTTATGAAGAACGTTCTGAAGAGGGGAATATCTGTTCACTATGTTAGTACAAGGAGCAAAAGAGGTTTAAAGTGAAAAAATTTTGTTTGTTATGCAGCACAATTAAATTGTGGGACTTTCTGCCACAGAATACCAAAAATATAATCAGATTAAAAAAGGACTAGAAATTCATGGAAGACCGTTCCTTTGAAACCGTTAAACATTCTTGTTTTATGCAACTTCTACTGTCAGTCTCTGTAATGCACCAAGTGATAGGAACAAGGAAAATACGTCAAGAGAATTAGTTTGTGTTTGACTTCTGACATTTCTCTGTATATCTGCTAGGGGTTTCTGCCACAGACTGGGGGAGTGGCTAGCTGGACCTTTGGTCTAACCCAGCACAGCTACTTCTAGGCAAGACAAACAGTTGTTTGAAAGCTTGTTCCTCTCTCCAGAAACCTGTGAAAACCCTCAGGTTTTCTTGTCATTCCCCAGAGTGGGGTGAGAAAAATGAACAGGACTGGCCTCGGGAAGAAGGTAAGCAGGGCGGCAAGAGTTGCAAAGAAAGCATTTGCTGAATGGCTTGTGAGGGCCCTTACCTTTACACGGTCCCGAGGCTTTATCTCTAGAGGTAGGCTCTTGGCCACCGGCATGCTAGCTCTCCTCCTTGTACGTGCTGTTCTTCCCCTTGAGCATCACTTGAGACCTACAGCAGAAGGTTCCCTGCTTCAAGATGAACCGAAACATCAACACAATCCTGCACTCTTGATTCAACATTTCTTCTGTAGAGAATTTACTCCAACCTTTGTTCATGACAAATGCCTAGGTAAGCCTTGAACAAACGAGTGTTAAAACTAGCAGTGGTAATTTTCTCTGGGCTTAAAGAATTACTATTTCCCAAATGTTGCTAATCGTATGCTGAGAAGTGATCCCTTGTCTGCAAAAATTAGCATATTCTTTAGTGAATATGGCTTTACCCACTCCAGCAGTGCTAGTCCTTCTGCCTATTTGGTGAACTCTGTCTGGCATGACAGAAAAGAATAATATTTCCTCTGATATATCAAGTGCACATCTTCCTTGCAGGATGGAGTCCTAACAGACTTGCTATGGAGTTTACACATTGGCAAAGAAATAGTGTGCAAGTTGTGCAAAACCTATGACAAAATTTACTTCAACGGAAACCCTTTAGATCAGTCTTATTTGAGAGGAATGGAAAGGACAACAGGCCATAGGCGCACAGGCCTCGAAAAATGTAAGCTTTTACATGAATGGATACTCAGAAATATGGATAATTTCAGCAGTATTTGAAATTTTCAGTGCTGGATCAACTCAGAGCATGAAGCTCTCAATTATTGCTCCTCAGAAGCCACCCTAAACAAGAACACCCTGAGATACTGAATTGATGATACAAGTGGATTATGTCTGGGGTTTTCCATGAAAACGTTGTACTGGAAAATGCCAAACAGGCAAAAAGGTTTGGAGAGAATAACGTGGTTTTCATGAGGCTTCTCAACCAAAAAAAAGATGTTAAAAATATTTCAAAATAATTGCAGTTGTTCCAATAGATATTTTTCTAAATGAGCATGTATTTGCTTTGAAATATGTTTTGGTTTTAATTTTTAATTTATAAGTGAAGGCAAAAAATGAAATATTTTGAAATTACTGAAACAAATGGATCAGTTTTTTTTTTTTTCCCCAGCAGCTTATTGGTTAGCCAGAGAATTAGTTGAAAAAAATGAAATCTTGAAAACTCCCGAAGGAGAGAAAAAAAGCACTTCCCTGCCAACTATAAAATGAGAGAAAAATATGACATTTTCATTTTGCACAAAGATTTAGTAAAATACCCACATTTTCACAGAATTTGCAAAGACTTGAATTTGGACATGCTTTGGGTTTCTTTCCAAGTGTGGTGCTTACATATGGTACCTGATAAAGTTTTTACTAGACTTGGTCATCTACACTGTTAAATAACTGGAGGTATTCCAGCCTCTGCAGGGGTTATAGTCCCTGATTCATACACTGTCACAAGAAAGAGGGCAGGAAGCATGAGCAGGGAATTTCACAGTTTTAGTCCAAACTAATGTGTTTAAACAGAAAATTATGATTAATTCCAAAATAATTTAAAAGTAGGCTATCCAAGGAGAAAGGAGGAAGGGTTAAGCTTTGGAGGAGGCAGGGAGGGAAGGCCTGTGTAGCTACACTGTGCCATGCTAATGGTGTAGGGCAAGAACATTAGATGCCTGCTCAGTTTGTCAGGAATTTCTCTTCTGAACTATTACCTCCAGCTTTTTTCAGAACACCCTCAGCCCTTTTATCTGCGAACTATCTCAAAGTTTACTGTCTGCCTATCGCCTTGGCTGAACCACACTAATAGTCAGCTAATTACATGTGAACACTCTAATTTGCTTTATGTCTTTCTCAAAAAACTGTGCATGTGCAGGCATGCACGTGAGTAAACTTCTGCTCATGCTATAGAATTGCAGTACTGTGTAGAATTTGTGCACCAGCCGAAGCATTATAAAATATGTTGCATGCTTGCTGCCCCCTCTGTTGCTTGCCACCACCAATGCTTGTCATTCCTGATTTGCAACATCACCTGTTGCTCCAATACCAGGCTCCTCTAGACCAGAAACTGGAGCAAAGAAGAGAAATACGTGTTTGTCATTGAACTGAACTGAGAAGAAGGAAGAGGAGAATGATAAGATCATAGCCTGCAGCACTTTGTTTATGAGAACATCCTTCCAATGATATATGTCTGCACCAGGTGAAAGTATTGTGTCACCCCTAACATATTTTAAATGCCAAGGCTGTCATGCAAGAAGACAATGATGAACAAGTTTAAACAGAATATGGTATTGTAGCCATGTACAGAGTGTTACCCTTTAAAGGTTTGCACTGGTACTTCTTCTTAGCAAAATATTTCCGAACTCTCTTATATTCCCCTACAGAACCTCTCTCACACAGAATTTAAACTAAATGAAAATATTTCCGTTGCAGATAAACTGATGGGGTTATACATAAACCAGTGCATTTTCTCATGCAGGTTTTGTGGGCTACTTCACATGTCCTCCCTGCCATACTATCTGAACTTCTCATAACTCCTTGGATAGGAACCCCGCTTCACTTAGCAAATAGGCAAATAAAGGTATGTCTACACTGTGCACTGAAGAGCAGGGACTGGCCCCAGGTCACTGCATGCCAGAGTTTACTCAGACTAGCTCTAGCATGCTCCTGTGGACTGAATTCCCATTAGCTACTGGAGCTCCCAGACCACATCATCTGGTTTAATTTCACGCAAAAGAATTTTGTTTGCGTGCTCCAAGACTGCCTCATGTTGTGGGGCAGAGTAAGCAGGGTCATTTGGAGGATTCACTTCAAAAGCACACTCCTGGGCCAAAGAGAAATATTAATGTAGAAGCACTTTTTGTCACAAAGCAGGTATGCCCAAATTTATCATCATATGGCAGTTTTCTTCCCAGATATTTATCTTGAGCTCAACTGCACGAACACCATCACAGTGTTATAACACTATTGCACAACGTGACTCATTTGCTCAGACTGACAGCTCAAATCGAGCCTTGGGAAAGCCAACAACCAACACATGATATTGAATACGGGCATGACCATATCCACCTTGAGTTCAGGTGAAAGAGCTTTAGCCATGTATGTCACATGGGAATGAAGACAACCATGACACCATGGAGTTTTACATCTCTGAGGCAAGCTAAGGTCAGAGCCACTCCATGAACCATCCAGGACAGCATTAATAACACTTTACGAGAGAGAAAAGGGAGCTTCTGATTGCCTGAAAAAAGGTTCAAGGAGCTAGGATTTCTTGAGCACTTACCGAGGTCCTGTGTGGGCTTGCGTAACATGTTCAGCATTTCCCCATCAGTTTTCCTTTCTGCAAAATGGAGATACCTTATTTTTCTCACAAGGTTATTAGGAGGATTTTCTAATTAGGTTCTTTATAAATGAAAGTGTCTTGCAAACAGTATTTATTCACCTGACTAAAAATGGTTTCCAACTTCTTTAGGCAGAACATTAGTTTTTATAGGGACTAGTCACAGTGCCCAGCTTAACATAAGGCTGCAGGATCATACACTGCATCTTTAAGACATAGTTTACTTCTGAATCAGTAAATGTACTAGACAAAGCAGCCATTATTTATGCATTCCTGCATACAAGGCAAGGTGAAAATAATAGAATAAACATCATATACTTCATTATGATATCGGTTTACACTTCCAGGGTACACAAAAAGAGGCCATTTCATCAAGCTAATTGCCTGAAAGTAAAAGAGAGAGAACTTTAGCTATTAGTCTATTATGGGGCTTTTTTCTTAATCACAAATAGGGGCCGTGTGTCCCCAGGGGGATGTGTATTCTAATTTACAATTGAACTACAGATCAGAGCAATCAATCTTGTGCAGCACTTTTACAGTGTAATTGCTGCAACATAACAAATAAAAAAAAAAGCAGCCTAAGTCGAGTTTCAGCTTGAGGTGGAGATATTTACCAGGCATTGGTTCAGGGTGGGAGGGAGGCAGAGAGAGAAGAGAGGCGCCAAAGCCATGAATATGCAATGAGGGCTCATTAGTGCCCCAGTGTTGCCATGACGAATGGCATTATCCCCAGACTGGTGCAGCCTAAACATGAATTTTATAACGACCCATTTATCATGACTTGTCATGGGTTTCTTTACTGTACTTTCTATGGACTCTCGCACCTCCCACCATTATCACCTTAGAATCCCTTCCTTTTGTTATTTTATCTTATTCTAGCTTAGGTTCTGGTAACAATTCTCAACTGATAAGGAGAAGAGGACTGCAAAAGGCAATATGTTGGTGTTCGAGCATTTAGAGCTTCCTAACCTGAAGACCCACCGCTAAATGTGTAGGTGGTCTTCAGTCCACTTACTAGTGGATAAGTGTCCTCATTGTCACAAGTATCTGCAATCTTGTCAGTTGACTCAGCAGAAAGGTCTCGGATTGACCGAGCATCGAGACAACTATCTTTCCATTCTGGCAGATGTGATGGATGAATCTGTTATGTTGACCTAGGCCTGTCTAAAAGTGCTCTTCCTCAGCCCACTTCAGTGATGTGCACAGTATAAAAATCCACCCCTCATCTTTATATTGATAAAGGTACTAAATCAGATAAATAGACAAAAATGGCTTTCTCCCCAGCTTCAGTTAAACTAAAAAAAAAAAAAAAGAAGTACTAGATGTAAAACCTAAGTGATAGGAAAAACATTTACCTTCCAGGAACAAAAGATATTAGTCAACTCTAAAGGAAAACAAAATTACTGCAAAGTAATTAGTGTCTGGTTTTAGCTCATTTTTGGTCACCGCACGTTGTCTCTGTTTTACTGCTGTCCCTTTGGCCTACCCGATTCCACATTTAATATACCACTGCTTATAAAGAAATCCCTGTGGCTCAGAAGGCTGAATTGCCACTGCTGGGCTAGGGCCTGCTCTCTAGTATATAGAGGCTTTCATTTCCCAAGTTATGAATCTGACATCTCATGGCCAAATCCATGCCAGTTTATTTCTGAGACGTCTGTCCTCCTTATTTACCCCAAATAGTTTCACTGTCAGTATGCCTTTTTTTCGCCACTATGAAGTGGCTAGAATATCTGAAAGTATCAAGCCTCTCTTTGTTGGATTTTACACTTTTGCTATTACAAGAATTTGTCTTTGGGGATAGAAAAATCAAGCAACTTATTTCCAGCTATTACTTGGATAGGACTTCATGTTCTTAAACAAGTTGTGAGCTCCCATGATCTCTGAAAACAACTCTCCCGAGGTCTTACATCAGGATAGTCCTACAGTTCTTTCATTACTCTACTGGATGTTTGAAAATATTAAAAGGCATCTAACATCCCAGTCCAGCAATTTATAGACTCAGAGTCTGGTGCTGTAGCCCTCAAAGTCTCTATTTCTTCCACAAAATCCGCACTTTGCTATTATTGTCGCCAAGACAGGCACGTGTTTCACTAGAGGAGCAGTTTGTCAAAGCAACAGTCCATTATCCAAGGATTCATCACAGGTTCCCACTTCGGTACATGATGGAAGAGAGTCTGGATGTCAGAAAGTGAGGAGAAAGGAAAGCTTTCCTCTCAAAAATGTGCATTAGGTAGATGGCACACCTTGATTAAGCTGGGCATAGCTGATTAGGCCAGCACATGCTGATATGTTCCTGCCATTTATTTTTTTTTCTTTTTCAAACCCATCCATGTTCCGTTGGAATATATATATGTAGTTTTTTCAAAGCCCCAGACAGCACCTTGCACAAATCCTTGACCTTTGATGGAGAACCCCAGCTCCCACTGCAATACAAATGATGTTCTGTTAATTCTCTTAAAGAAGCAAACCAAAACCGGGTGCTAATATTGCAGGAAGTGTCCACAGACTTTGCAGAGACTCAGGACACAGCAAATATTATCATTATTCCTAAGAATAAATGTTTGCCCTATGACCCAGGTGATCTGGATCATCTATTGAGTGGAGAGAAAGAAGAGTTGTCAGAAATAATATAGCATAATTAAATTGTTCTTTTTTAACTCCTGCTAGGGGTTCTAAAACTTTCTATAGTCAGTCTATCAGATTGATTTGCCTGATTGCCGAGCCATTATCTGCAGTTTATGTGATGGAATAAGCAGATTCCTGTTTGAGTTTTAGTAATTCACAGGTCCCATGCAGGGAGCTTATTCTATTATTTTATACCAATACTTGCAGGTCCCTCAGGGAAACAGGCTCATCTTTCTTCCACTCACCTCATCAGAAAGATAGACATTGAAACAAAGATTATTACAGGCCAGCCAATGCAGATGACATCTAGCTCTATGTCACTTTAATGTCCAGTACCACTACAATCACGTCAGATATTTCTAGGTTGAGATCAACCACCATATGGAGGGCAGCTGCCTAAGACAGAAAAGCACTCACTATTCCTCAGTCAATCCACAAATGGCAATCATTAAAATAAAATAATTGCAATCCTTAAAATATTAGGTCCTTGGTTCTAAACCAACAGGCCTCTAATGATAGGAAACACCCAAATTTCGGGAGGAAAAAGACTTTCATTGCCACATGAATCCAGTTTCCAATAAAAAAATATCAGCTGTGAGATTGTTTCAAAGAGAAATTAAGAAATATAGGCAAGACTTTAAAATGGAAGACAAGCCTATAACGTGGGACTAGTTGTTTATCCTGAATTCAGAAGTTTAGTGACTGCTCTAGGATCAGAAGCGGGCTGTGAGCAAACTCACCTGAAACTTCTGCTCCAAATATATATTTTAATGCAATCAAATCCTGAGCACGTAGTAAAAATATGCAGAGTTATATTCAGTATTTTGCTACATTTACACATAGAATTCACAAACTTAAGAGGCAAAAAAAACCTCTAGAAAAGAACTGCAGGTGTGATTATTATGTAATGCTGTTCAATATCTGTTCAACTGATGTATTTACAAAAAAACCTAAAAAAAGCATGATCAAAAAAACTATATCCCTGTATAAAATAACACACTTTTAGAGGTATGATAAAATGTTAACTCTAAACACAAAACTCATTCTGAGTAAATACTTAATTATTTGAACACCTAGATAGTGCCAGGAAGATATTCTTCTGTGCTTGTAAAGGTTGTACTATATGAACCTGATTAGTCTTTTTTTGCTGTTTCTTTTTGTGGAGAAATCCATCTCTCCTTCCTCAGTTGTGTTTCAAATATGGCCTAACATTTTTTTCTCCCTCCAAAGCTTAGCTTTAGTCATCCTAATGAACTAATGATCTTTTCCTCTGGATAGACTTCAGCTTTGTCTCTAAGCTTCCTCCGCCTTTCTCCATGTGGATCCAATGGCTTGCCACTCCCCACTTTTAAACAAACAAACAAAATGTCCTTCCTCCTCCTCCTCCCCACTTTCTTTAATGATATCTTCAGTCATTAATGAGTTAATAAAAATCTCAAAGTCATCTGGGAATAGATAAGGGGAAAGAAAGAAGAGTATTGTACACATAATGACAGGTTCCCTGCTGGCCCTAAGATGTCATGGGTCAGCCATGTCAAGAATGTGTGTGCCCAATCATCTGCTGATTTTTATCAGCACGGCCTCAAGCAGAATCTGACACGGCCAGTTTGGGAGTTACAATGAATAAACAATGACTTCTTGGATTGTTGGCGGCTGTATGATAGAGTGAGAGGGTTTATATATACTAAAACATGATGACATTAGCAATCAATATACCAATTACTGGACAAGTTATTGGACGAAGAATGCACATGTCTTGAGCTTTGTGCACTTTGAACATACTACCAGCATTGGAGACCATAAAAATAATGTTACTTAACCCTTCACAAGCTAGATATGTTAATACGTGACGATGCCTTGAAGTTTCTGAGAGCGTGTGGTAAAAGAAAACCTGGTCTGATTTAGTATATAAAGCCTTTCAAACAGAAGACATAAGCCTGACAAATTTATTTTTCATTAGGACTTGAGGAAGAAAGGAATAGATTTTTCAAGTGAGCAGTTGGGTGTTGGAACAACGGGTTCTAACAGATTTAAATTGTTCTACATAAAATTTCAGAGTAAATCAATTTCTTTTCACCCAAACACCACTAGCATACTACACAAACCTCATCACCAAAAAGTTAGAACATATCATTTACAGGATGGTTAGGCAAATACCCCAGCAGCTCTTACCTGCCTATGCTGCAATAGAGAAAGGAAGATAAAACTTTAACATACTTTTCTTATTCCTGTGCTCCTAGAAATGCATTTCTGCATCTGATCAATGATCATCCTCATATTTCCTTTAGTTAACTCAAAATATTCAGTGTTTATGAGTTTGTCTTCTGTTATTCTGGAAGTGATTGTGAAGATTCAATGCCAGTGTTATAATTGAAGCCAGAATAAAATCCAGTTAAATAAGTCACCTAATTCAAAGTACAAATATAGAAGACAACTAAGGTGGAGACCAATGTGGCAGGCAGACCTGCTGTATCTGTGGGCACAGCAGAAGCATTGTCCAGATTGAAGTTAAATGATGTCAACTTTCCATTGTCCACTAAGACGGACGTGTCCATGATCTAATGGAAGTCTCATGGGTTTTGCCCTGAAGGCATCATTAAAATGATATGGGAAAGACAGATTTTATGATGGTTCTTCATCCTTTTCTGTGTAGCCTATGAATGTCAATTTTTACTGTGATCCGGGAAGCAGCGATGCCCCATACCCTTTGACTTTTGCTCAGGTGGCAGCAGACAGTGCAGGGCATAAATATAAAATTTAACTTCACTTGCTGGGGCATCAGCCAATGCTGTAGAAATTCTGCAGAAGTAGGGAGGTAGAAGATTTCAGACATCACACTGACACTGTGTACTTACTGTGTATCAGGGGCTGAATAAAATCTTAAGACACATCTCTTACAGATCACTTTTGTGATGTAAGGGCTAGAGTGTTACTCTAAACTACAATCAGATCTACTCCTGCTTCTCAGAGCAGTAAGCACTTCCCAGAGTTGTGTTGGACAGTAATGGCAGAGGGACCGGTCTCAGACAAAAGGGAAAACCAGATGTGAGTGCATCTGGTTTTGACTGCAATGGTTACGAAATGTTCAGCTGGATCCTTTCACATGGCTCTTCCCTTCCCATTGAGTAAGTTCTTGAAAAGTTTGGAAGTGAATTTGTCCAGCATGTCTGATATGAATAACAAAATGCTTTTAAATGTAAATGTTTCATAAAATAACACCATTACCATACATTACAGTGAATACAGTTAAAAAAACCAATTCAGTAATCCCTCCTCTGTAATTTACAATTAACTTTTTGCCTCAAGGTAACAGCTACATTCACAAAAATAATGGTAATAGATTGACCTTGTTATGAATGGATAACAAGCTGGAAACAATATAGTTTGTCACAGAGCATTAACTGTTACTGTTGAAATTGTAAATAATGTGTATAGAACTTACAATGTAAATGGATCCCCTTAAAAATATTAATTATGTCGATTAAACACTTGATGCATAATGGATTATTCTGAAACCTATTTAAGTCCATGTCAGACTGAGTACACCATTTTCTAAGATCGCATTCCCAGACTACCTGAAAAATCTATGGCTGTGCTCTGACTGCTGAAGGCGGACAAAGGGCTTACAATGGAATATCGCCATAATTTAAAGATATACGGTTGCTTCTTTTGTTTGGATTGCTAGCATGCTTTTTCACCAAGTAGAGTATCAAAAGATTAGACTGTCTAGAGACACTGAGCTCTTCTGAGATGCTTTTAGGCTGCTTTGGAAACTAATGAAAAGTAACCTTCATCCAAGAGCACTGACCACTCACTGGAGGATCTCTATGGGATACAGAGCACTCTGCTGGCTTTTATGCCACTTTGTAATCACTGTTAATGGGACAGAGGAATAGAGATAAGTTTTTACACCTGGCTGGTTTCTCTCACAAAAGTGATGTAACCCATCACACACAAGCCAACAAAAGCTGTGAGGACTGATGCTACTCAGCTGATCTCCTCTTTGTATGTCCTTTGGCAGCAGGACTGTGCTCATCTGGGAGGAGGAGATTGCTATCACATGGCTTTAGAGAGTGATCCAAAACTGGTATATAACACATGGCATAGAAAAGATTAGACTTTTCCCCCAGTGCCTGGGGACTACTAATTCATGAACAAGAGACTAAACCATATTTTTGTGCTTCCCAACCACAATAAGTGCTCCTCAGCTGTAGCTCAAGACTGGACTTAACAGCACAATACTTCAGTGTTCTGGCTAATTACCATGTGTAGACTGCTGCATTATAAAAGAGGGATTCTCGCTAGATTATCCACATAGAGAAAGTGATATTAAAATGACAAGCCACCAAGAGGTCAAATAACCAGTTGCCAGAAGTTAGAATAACTAGACTGTGGAACAGCAATATCTGAGGAGCTGGCATGTGGCCCAGGACTGGTTGTCACACAAATGAAAGAAAAGACAGCTGGAATCTTTTTGGATTGACTGTTATTTTCTCTGAACATAGTGTAAATGTATCACTTTGGTTTTTCAACTGAACGTCTGAACTGGGAGTTAAGAAATTGATTCAGTAAAATATAAGGTCTTTTTACACCTCATTTTTCTGTGTGAGCTTCATCTACTTTGCTTAGCTTTATCCTTTGGGATCAAGGACTGTTCAGACACTGAGCATAAAGAGTCTGATTATAGTTAGGGCTCTTCAGTGCTTCTGTAATCCAAGCAAATACATTATATCCTCTCTTGCTGAAAGGTGTGTTCTCCCATCTGGGCAGAAACAAAGTCACTGCACATGTAGACCTGAGCAGGCACCTCTTTCCCCACAATGGGGTCAAAATCCCAGCATGAGCCTGGGTAAGGAACACTCAGGTTTCCCTCTACCCAATGCTTTTCTCTGGGCAGCTCTTGTTTCACCTTCAGTTAAAGTTTAACTGTTTGCTATACGTTTGGTGCCATCTCTTTAAAGATGTACATCTGAATGGGCAAGAAAGTTAGGGATTAGCAATGGGCAGAGGTCAAGTCCGTCAAGACTTTAAGCATGTCGTTGGTTGTAAAAAAGATTACATTACTGGCAGCTCTTTGCCAGATCAGTACTTCGATGCCAAATGTTAATCCTTGCTGGGGACAAGATGGCTTGTAAATGTTATAGGAGAACATAGCTTTTCCTGTAGAAAACAGACATTTATAGTTAAAACACAGGGATTATTTTCTCATGCTTACGTTTGCATTTCATGCTGATTCTCTCTTGCTTGCTATGAGCTTCGCTTCAGTACTTACATTTAATCACTTAAGATCTTTATTTGTATAGCTAAGGAGAGTATGGTTGGGTTCTTAAAGCACTGGGGAGCAGGAGAGACAGCTCAGCCTCAAGCTTTGCCAGAGAACTTACTCTCTGACACTGGGCAAAGCCTGTTTGCTTGCTGAACCTTAGTTTTCCCATCTGTAAAATGGAGCTGCCTGTAAAAAGAATCCTGTAAAATTTTATTAGTGACTGTCAGAAGAACAGTGTTTATTGGATTTATAAAGCAATCTACCTATTTTATTGTGGCTAACTATGTATCTCTGACTTTAGAAGTAATGTCCTTTCTTAAAATTAGATAGCTTCGGGTGAGCTCAAGTTTCCGGGTCAGGTGTTTACACCAGGACAGCCAAGGCATAAGCCAACACAGGATTTTAAAATAAGAGAAGACTCAGTTGGCCCAAAGTTTATCCTGCTGAGGACCGAGAGCATAACTGGGTGTAACTAGCAGCTGTTATTAAATGTGTGCAGGACACTGCATGTGACAAAACATAGTCAGGAAATTAATATTGTACCAGTAGATCTCCAGCAGCTGACTATGCTCATACAGTTATACCCCTGTGTCCATACTGTAGGAAGTCCTTTGGCTCTCCCATGTGAAAGGGAAGCAAGCTGATCGGGGTTCAAACTGTGCTCACACCTGCTTTTGGCATCTTGATATCCTCAGTGTCTCTGTGCCTCAGTTTCTCATCCTATTTTGGGAGGTAATGAAACTCTATGCTAAGGCAGAAATCAATAAAACTTCACTTTAAAGGGTCTGATGAGGTCAAAACCACTAGTGCCTGATGCACATGGGTTCTAGAGTAAAGGGGACCACGTGAGTTCCCAGGTAGATTTGGTAACAGAGTTCATAAAATAAGAAAAGCAAATTCAATCTGGGGAAACCTGAGCTCCCAGGTTTCATGCTACATACACTTAGTAGTTACAAAATTAAAATACTCTGGTAGAAGGGGATTCAACATTTTTTCTGGCAAGAAGTAAAAAATGATATGTAGCATACTAAGTTCAGTTTTGTTATGCAGATGGATTTTTTTCATTCTGTTCTACTCTTTAAAATGTTTTGAATTAAAATAGCTTACTCAAGGTCACCAAAGGCATATGGTCCTGCTCAAAACTTTAAACAAAACATTAGTTTTTACAACCTTTTGTAATTTGGTATTGTATACAACATGGTTATAGACCGAGTTTCTGTAATCTTTGCAGTGGGTGACAGAAATATGAGAGCCAAATTTATAAGCCATTTAGTGAAGCATTTAATCAATTTCATGCATAGGAAATAACTCCGATTGCTTTGCTTTATCAATCTTGCTTTCTCAGAGACCTGCAGTCACCCCAACCTCAGAACACTTAAATGTGTGCAGGGGGAACCATATGCAAAAATCTAATGCTGTACACAGTATCAGGAACTTTTGAGGGCTGCTTAAACTTACTTGCCACCATCAATAATCCCTCTTGAGGCTGTTAATACATTTTAGAGGGAAGACAGAAAGCCTAATATTTATAAGAAGTTGCAAGACCTCTTTTTACAGAGTTTTTCATTAAACACCCTTTGTCTAGAATGCGTCTTTGACACTGTGTAGTTATGCAGATTAAGCTTGCCTCTAATACTAAAGTGTTTGTGTATGCTGCCTTTAATCACTTACAAACACTTAAAAAACCTCCCTGCATCACAAGTTCCTGTTTCCATAAAATATGAATAGTATATCATTTGACAAATTCAGAGAGGCACTGCTTGAGATGATATTGCTTACTATAGCCATAATCAGAAAAACAACACATTGAGGTCTAGACTTGACCTGAAGCCCGTGTAAGAGTTAAAAGTCACACTTACCCATGACTGTAACTGGGTGAACCACCTGGGGGCTTTATCTTGTAAGAGACTGAACTGAAGGATTAGAAGAGTTCCTCTTCTGTTCTTCAAACCATGGCTCTGGATGGACTGCCTGACCCTTGCGTTGGGCAAGCAGAGATTACAACAATCCTCACCCCTTCCACAAGGCAACCGGTGAACTGGAAGATCCTTAGTTCTGTTCTTTATCTAGTGGCATCTCTACTCATAAGGAGATGGGATAGGACTGGTCTACTGGTATATGCCAGCACAAGTTACTACTCTTTCTCCAGGAGGCAAAGGAAAATATTGTCCAAACCAACCTCATTCACTTCACCTGTATCTGAAATACCTACCCAGAGTAAGAGGTAGGGCTTAAAAGACTATTTCAGAGCACACTTTTTTCTCATGTACTACAACAGTTAATACAATACCCTAAGCAGAGTACTACACAGCGACGTTTTTTCCTGAGTGAAAAATTCCTGAAGGAGCAAAAAGGCAATCTCTCTGATAATCATCAGCTGCTCAACTATATTAAATTTAGACAAGGCTACAATAGTGCCAGAGTTGTCCCCTGCCCTCTAAAATTAGAACTGAAAGAATGGTGGGTATAGCGCTAAATATATAACTCATTTAAAAATAATGTGCTCTCAGGCTTTTCTAATGCTTGAAAAACTGATCATCATAAATCCCTAAAGATCTGTTTGCACAGCCAGCCTGCCTCCACCAGCCCCAAACATGTTTCAGTAGGATATGTCCTTTCCTGAGCATCTACTTTTTTCACAGTATATAGGAAAAAAAGCAAAAGAAGTTTGCTGCAGTTAAACAATACATTTCCTATTTATCTAGGAGGACAGAAGCTTAACCTGGCCTCTGCTTTCTATATAGAAGCAGAAAAAAAGAGGAAAGAAAAAAGGAAGAACTAATATTTACTATCTCTCCTAAGCACTAGTGCTAGAAGACTGGATGGAGACTATCCCTTTGAAATGATCACAAGAGTGAGCTTCAGCCCTTCAAGCTGCAGAAAAACCTTAGCAAACATCTAGAGAAAAAAAAACCCCTCCCCAACAAATTAAGAAACCTCATCTTCCTACCTCTGTTTCTTAGATTTAGCAAGACATAATACTCACAATTTTAGAATAAATAAAATAAGCAAGATGTATTAAGAGCAGTTTTGCATAGAAACAGAGCTGTAGAAAACCTACAGGAGAGCATCTTCCTTCTTTCAGGTCAAAGCTGTTTCTGCCTAGAAGATGACCTCTCCTTTCCTTCCCAACTCCCTTCTAACAACACCTAGGACCCCCCCAGGGAAGAAGATGCTTTAAGGGTAGCAGCCCTGGGGCTGCACTGAATTTATAGCCAGTTGGGAGCTGGCATGTAAATTAGCCCAAAGGAATGTTGGGACCTTAGAGGACTTAGAAGTCTCCATCTCATGAGACAAGGGGTGTCTTGGAAAATTTAGGCTTTTATTTGCCAGCTGTTTCTCTTTTTCAGTTATTTCAACTATCAGAGCATCTGCAGCAGATGGTGAGCTTCTGGAAGAGTGACACAAGGGGATGGGAAATATTTGCTTGGGAGGGTTTCATGGAGGTACCTAAAAGCACTCCCCTGTTTGGTGTGATTCTTCCTTGGGGTGGGTAGAATCAGTCTGGACTCTATAAAATCCAAACCCCACTTAACTAGAAAAATTAGAGATAAAGATTGTGCGTGAGTTTGGGGGGCCTTGGTTAAAAGACATGTTGCTGCTTCACCACAAAATATAGCTAAAAATAGTGTGGGGTTTTTCTGTTTGTTTGTTTTGTTTCTTAGTTGCTCTGTTTTCCCCTTGCTTATAGGAAGCTGGAGAGGCTTAGGTCTGTGCTGTTGGTCTTCTGTAGGGCTGTGAGAGGTGCCTGTGCCGTGCCACAAGAAGTGGGTCTGGACTTGATCTGCTGCAAATATAAAAGCTTGTTAGGGAAGCAAACAGGTCATATTACACTATTCTTGTACCTTAAATAAATCAAGAAAGGTGTAAATGTGCTAGTCATGAACTTATTTCTCCCTTGAGCTATTTCCATGAGATGTTTCTTTCTCTTCCTTCCCCCCCCTTGTTCTACCTTCACTGCTTTGGATGGCATCAGCTTATTGAAGTGTTTGCTGAAAATAGTAATATTAAAAAAGCATGTTTTCTGTTTGCTCATCTGGAATATTCTAGGAGGGATTAACTCATTTATTTCTTCACCCCATAAATTTGGGATTCCCTTTCTAGTTTTGTCTTGAAGAAATGTTAAGGCAATAAAAGTGTAAGTAAAAGAAGCTGTAGGTTTTTTTTTTTCCTAGATAGAGATATACCTATTGCAATCTTAATCACCAGGTGATCTGCTGTTTTTTTTTTTTAATAGCAACTGGCATAAAAATATTTATGCTTTTCTGCTGGAGGAAGACAGATCCTACCTGGAAAAGTTTCTCACAATGTGAATCTAGTTTTTTGGGAGGAGAAAAATAGTATGAGAACTCAAGGTTCAAGTTTTTGTTTTTTTTGTAAGTAATCCAGCATGTGAATCCAGCGATGAGTGGGCAGCACAGAACTTGGCCTGGGGCTAGTGGCTGTTCACATGTGGGACATCCCAGTTTGATGTCCAACGGATCTGCAGTTGACTGATGCTGTCAAGATACTCCCCAAAACTCAGCTGGCAGAAAGGCCATTCCCCACCTTTTATCCTCTATATCCCCAAGGAAGTGGAGGTTTGGATTTATTCCCCTTCTTTGCTCACGAGAGTGTAAACTTAAATCTTACTTCTAGGAGAGTGCCTTAACTCTCAGTCAATGGGCTGTTTCTGGGGAAACTGGTGTTTTTGATGACAGTATTCTAAAAATGATTACTCTACTGCTCCTAGGAGCTGTTTGTTACTCTCTGGATTTTTCTGGGCTTGGTCTAGAGTTGCTCAATATTTACTAATGAAAGTAAATGAGAACTAAAGAAATGCCACTGCCTGCTCACTCACCAAAGGTGGTTTTCTTGAAGCAGAGTAGACACAACAATTTGAAAACCTCAATCAAATTTTTTTTACTGTTTAAAAAAAAAATATTTTATGGATGTAATTTATACACAGAAAAGAAGAGGGCTATTCCCAATATTATCTTTATCTTCTAGACATAAATAACAAACAACTCCGGTAATCAAAATTTACTGCAATTGTAATAGGTTTTGGCATCGTTTATGTATCGCAGGGAATGTTAACATAATGTTGACTTTCAGGACTGAGGCCAGGTTTTTTTGGTGGTTGTTTTTTTTTTTCTTTTAGGCTGGATTCATTATAAAAAAAAGTCCAGTATATTTGTGGCTTTTACGACATTCGAGAGATTAATTCTCATAAATAACACTGTTTATATCTCCTAATCAGAAAGTTGAAATTATCTGTGACAATGCGAACACTAAAAAGTTGTATACTATGAAAATATTTCAATAATTAATGCATGCACTATCTAGAGCAATTGACAGTGAGGTCATAAACATAATGGGCCATCTGTGTTTGATTTGTATCTGAAAATGCTTAAAGGGAAAGGCAGGTAATTCAGGCTTCTCTTACAAATGTAGACAGGCAAGATTTTTCACCTTCTCAGAAGGTTGTTGAACCATTTCATTGCTTTAAAGAAGAAGGAAAAAAAAAGTTCTTCCCAGCTAGAGCCTTTTAACACGCTTGCATTTTGCTCCTGTATTCTCTGACAAGCAGAGCACACCAGTGGGACTTTTAGTTTTCTTTTAGAGTACACAGAGGTTTGTCATTCTCCCTTATTTATTTTATATATTGTTTGCTCTATAAAAAAATGCCACTTCAGGCTCTGAGCAATCCCACTAGCTCACTCTGCATTCAGGGACCTGGGTTTAAATAGTTTCCTTTGGACCTTTCCAAGTTCAAATCTGCGCTGGGCTGTTGAAAGACAGCAAAACATTTATGCAGCGATCTGGCTTGTTGCACCTTTATGACCCTTCTCTGGATTTGTCCCAGCTTGCCTCCTGAACCTTTTCTCCCTTGTGAAAGTCAAGGTTCAGGTTACCTGCATATCTGGGGTTGGATTTAATTTAGCACTAGGTTTCTGTGCTGTAATGGGGAGAAATGGATTGTCCTGCTATCGTTAGGAATAACTCTTTATCTCTTAACTTATATGCATTGGCATAAAGCCAATATCAAGCTGGAATGACTCAATAAATAAACAACCAAATACCCCTCTTGTTTTCACTGGCTGATTTGATGACAGTCAGACTCCTGCTCTTGGCACTGACTGAGGCTCTACTGAAGGAAATGCCATTATCTTTCCTGTGCCAGGCAGAGATTAATACATTCTTAGAAATTGAATCCAGACAGGACTTCTAAATGATTTCATGTGACCTCCTGTATATCAGGGCTATTAAATACTACAAATTACCTATGATAAGACCAGAGATTGCATCCTATTTAAAACTGTTCATTTTTTCCCTCTGTTCTGCCCTTTCTTGTTGCCCAAATATTAAGTGTAGGCAGAGAATACATCATAGCAAGTAGCACTAACGTCTAGAGAAACTGGCTGAAATGTATCCAGGTAAATCCCCCACAGTAAGAATACCCTCACTGTCCCTGATAATCTGATCTGGGGTTAATTTCCTTCTCAGATCTGAATCTGGTCATCAGTGTGATCCTGATCATGAAAAGAACAGACACCAGCTACTACCTGTGAGATCTCTCCATGGACCCTGAAAATTTTGACCACCTTTTCAGTGTCTCATCCCTAGCATTGCAAAATCTTTGGTAAAGCCAAGGGAAAAAATACTGGAATAAAGAAAGACCAGAAGTTGAATTATATCAGCAAGGTGTGAGAATTATTCTTGATGTTGCAAGTACCTGTGTAATGCTCAGGACTCTGAAGCATGAATATTTTCTTAATGTTGAACCACAAGGGTAATAAAAGAAGGCAAGGCCCCAAATTCACGGAGTAGTAAGAGGAAGACTTTGGTGTATGGATGCTGAGGCTGGCAATGCACTTCTCTCACTTGCATAAACATCCTCCTTTCCCCGTATTTTCTCAAATATGAGTGTGTATAAGTCACTGGGTGTTCCAAGTCAGACCATGAAGATAAATTCTATGTTGTCTCAGTTAAAGCGGGTAAACAACACCTGTGTTTACCTTCAGCCATGCTGTTGTATCTACAGATTGAAGAATTTCTCCTAGGAGCTACAGCAGAACCCCCGTTTTTTTTTCCTTTTTAGAGAACAAATTTTGTCTTACACACTTCAAGCCCACTGGTTTCCAAGTTTAACAGTTTTCAGTACTGTGAAACCACATCTTCAAAGCTGGGTTTCTGTAACTTCTGTTTCCACTTTGGCATCTTGTCATGTTGTTGGCAGCAAGGTCAAATGCCCCACGTTATCCAATATTCTCCCTGCGTACTAGAACCACTGCTTGGAACTCAAGTCCTCCTTACTTTTGTTTAACTGCAGAAGTTGAGTTTATGCATTGCACAATAGTGCTTGTTTCTAGTACCTAGATTATTTTCGTCTCCTATGATCTTCAGTATTTGTCTCCCTTTTGAAAGTAGAGCTGGACCCAGCTGTCTAATCTTACCAGTGTTTTTTTTCAGAGACAAGATAATTTCCTTGTTTCTACTTGGATTTTAATTTTTTTATTCTATCTCTGGACTCCAGAGGGTTTTGGCCTTTTTATGCTATAGCATTGAATAGAGGCAGAGATTAAATCTTTCAGGTTCAACTGTTTTGAGACACTTTCCCATTCTATAAAAGTAGCCTTGTTCCCTGACTTTTGCTGTATTTAGCTATATTACAGTAAATACAGAATGACAGACTGCTCTGAATCAGAATCTTGTCCTCTCCCATAATTTGCTTACATAATAATGCTTCCTGTTATCTACAGATTTTATTAGCACAATTTTATCTACTGTGTGAAAATTTTATAATAAAGTTCATTATATTGTAAACTGCAAGTTGGGTCAAAACAAAGCAAAACCTGACCCAAGCATAGTCTGTGACAGATGCTTAGGGAAAGATTATTAGGAGGAGGACTCTGTACCCTCCTGGTTTCATAATCAGCAGTTTAAAGACATTCAAAGATGATGTTTAATATTACTTGAAGTTTCAAGTGTTTTTAAAATCCATATATACTTTTGTTCTCTGCAACATCTATGAAAATGAGTTCCATCATTTAATTTGTGTTGAGGAGAAAAATACTTTCTTGTAACAGGTGCCCTATATTGTATTATGAAAAGTAGTGAATAATCATTCTCTACTTACCTTCTCTACTCTATTCCAGATTTGATAGGCCAGATATCATATCCCCCTTTCCTTTTTTCAGGCATTCTTTACTTTAAAAGAGGCAGCAAAGTGTTATAATCTTCTGTAACTATTTTGAGTCAGAATGACCAGAACTACCATGGATTTATACATGGCATGAGGATATTTTTGAATTTTTGTTCTCTACTCATATTCTTGTATCTTATTTTCCCTTTTGTGGAGCACTGAATTGATGCTTTACAGTGAATTATTCACAATCACTGAGATCTTTCTGCCATGGATGTGTCTAGAGCCTGTATGTGTGTCTGTACCATACTTGCATTGCTCTCCACCCAGTAACACCAAATTTCTCCTGTTTTCTTGGATAATTGTCTATCATTTCTCCATATATGATCAGCATAGTTGGTAACATAGGCTCCTAGGGTGACCCTGCTCAAAAACTCTCCCCGGTCTGAAAACTGGGCATTTATTTTTGTAACCAGCTCATCTTATAATAGCTCAGATTAAGGGCTTTTGCTGCGAAACCTTCTCAAAATATTTCTAAAAATCTGAGTACCCTTCCTGGAAATGCACATGTATTTGTTGATTCATTCGACAGAACTTTATTAGAAGGAGTTTGTGCAGATCAAGGAATGGTGCTGTATATCACCTGGCATTAAAAATTATGGCAGTTTTGCTTTACTTAGTTAAATTTAAGATAATTTCAAAAGGAGAGCGTGGCTTTCTATTTAGGACCGTGATCTGGCATTCAGGATAAACAGGTTATACTTATCCTTTGCCAAAAACCTGCCTTACTGAGCAAGTTGTTTCGTCTTTCTGTGGTGCAGTTGCTCGGGGGTGCAATCATTACTTATTTCTTCCTTCTCTTCTATTTAGCTTCTAAGCTTTCTAGGATAGGGGCAGCGTATTTATATGTACATATCTTTAAACAGTTTTGTTTGGTAACTCTGGATAATGTCGTAATCCAAGCGGATAATGCATTTGTTAAGGTCAAATAGTTTGATAAGGGCATTAGGTTACTTCTTTTAATCAACCTCTACGTCAGTCTTTCAATTAATACATTTTTTCGAATTTTGATGATACATTATCTCAGTGGGAATATTTGTTTTGGCCACTAAATCAACCAACATGCTGTAAGCAGTTTTCAAATTCTGTGTTATTTCAGGTAAAATTATTTTGCTATTATTCTGCTATTGTAAAGAAGCTAGTTGGATTCCAGCACTAATAATGTCAGCAAAAAAGCCAAGGATGTTTTTCCTGAGATCTCACTAGGTGTCATAATTAAGAAATGTGAAAAGAACAAAAAAATTACAGTGCCTTTGTACTGAAGGTGTTCTGCCTTAAGAGTCTGAGTAATAACTGTTGGGTCAGTGACCATAAAACAGTCCTATAAATGCAGAATATAAGATCTGAACGGGGGCATTGCCTCACAACAATTACGCCAGCAGCTAATGGTAGTATCCAGGGGGTTACCCGTCCTTCCTCCCTCACCATTTAAAGTGACACCATCCCCATTTTCACTCTGCATCTATCATAAAGACACATTGATTTCCTTTCGGAGGAAAACACATATTTCTTCCCTTCTGCTAAGAAGATAAATCTGACAGATTTTAATCAAATGTAGTTGTTCACAACTATAGAAATGTTTCCAGTGTCATAGATGAAAACCTTTTTTTTTTTTTCCTTGCTTTTTTTGAAAAGGAGGAGGTTTCTGGAAGCCAAGTTTATTTGGAGAGTACACCTGTGCTAAAAATCTTACTATATGCACCGGTAGTTAACATTTCAGAATGCCCTATGGGCAGGTTTAACTTTACTGCCCTCCAACATAATGCCTGTCTTGTAGTGGTAACCATGAATACTGCTATAGTTAAGGGTCTGTCAGTGGTTCTATCATAAACTCCCCTGTTTCCAGGGTTTTTATAACTCAGCCATAAAAACTCTCTCCAAGCTAAAGCTTAGCTTACCAAGGCAGACCTGATTCTGATCTTGGAAAGGCAGATGATACATATCCCTCTGTCTCTTCTGAAATTAGCTATGATCCCCAAGGAAGGGCTCTCACAAACCCTGGGTGCCATACATGTCCAGCAATATATGATAGATGAAGGGGGGAGAGTGTCTCAGAAAGGCTTTCATCCTCTTCAAATGGCAAATAAATTGGTCTTTTTACTTTGAAGCAAGAGGAGTCAAACAACACAGTGCTTTCCAATTTAAATTGCATTTTTACTTTAGTCTTTTATTTCTTAAAGTAACTTTAGGAGTTCATTACTTCTTAGCCTAGGCCACAGGCAACAATCTGATAGCATTTAGAAATGTGGAATATCATTCACTATTTAAGTATTACTCTGGATTTAAGTCAGTGGGAATGAATGTAGAAGTGGGTATCCTGAAGAAAAAGATCAATCAAATCTGAGTGGAGCCAATGTTCAGAGCAACATAGAAACCATGACTATTGTGACCCTGAAAGAAAGGAAGCGGTCTTAAAGATGTAAAATTACCATTTAGATTTCTGATTATTTAAGCCAGCTTGTAGGCAAGGCTGGCTGCAATGAGCTCCAGAAGTAGAGCAAATGTTGGTGCATAGTAATAATATTCTGTAATGGCAACTAGTATAGGTTTGGAAATAGGTTATACATTCTTCAGTAAAATTAGAATGTGATAGATGGACGCTAGCTGCATTATGGTTCTGATGCTGTGTTAATGCCCACCAAGTAAACAAATACAGCTAATTTTGGGTACTGGAAATGTTTTTTTGGAGATCAGCAAGAAATGTTCAACTCTGCCAGGATATCCACAAGCTTTCAATTCTATGGTGGTAGTTATCTACCGATGCTTGAGGTGCTCCAGTCCTCTTTATTCTGTTCCTGAGTGCCCCAAAGCTGAACACTCACTAAATATTTTGAATTTGAACCTGCCTGTACATCTGGTCAACGCTGAAGAAAAAATAAAGGAAATACCTTGAATGTGACTATTTAGATCAAAGAACAGCAGGCCAGTGCTGAATCCTGCTGAAGCATTTGGCTAGTATTGGTTAATATTTGACTAATAAAGCTCCACCTCTGATCATTTTAAAACTGTACTCCATTATTGTCAGTCAGTTAGAGATTCTTCAACAGTCTGAATTTGGTGCAACAAGTCTTTCCACCCCTCAGACTGATTTCAGCCACAGTCTCCAGTTGGGTAGCAGCCAGCAGGCTAAATGGTTGAATTTGATGTGGTTGCATTAGACAACCTGCCAGAAGAGCTGGCACCTTCACACATTTATTCCTAATGCTGGGTCATATCTCTAGTATTTGACTTTTTTTACTGTATTAAAATTTGGGCTCTTATTTTATTTCTGGGTGCCATACGAGGCCAGTCCTGTGCCTAAGTGAGGAATAGGCGTATTTGCTTTGCCCCATCCTCTGGTTGTCTTTTTGGTAAAGCTTGTTTGGCTTGACTCAGGGAACAACATGGGCCATGACGTGAGCTGGCGCTGCCTTCAGGGAGAGAGGGCGAACAACAGTCCGGAGTGTGGTTTTGTCCTCATTCGTCCCCTGCTCTGCTCCTGGGACATCTGATCTGTTCAGTGCCTCAGACTGCTTCATGCTCCAACGCAGGGGAGTAAAGGAGAGGGAGGAAACTACCAGTCTATCTCTTCCAAGGAGCACTTTATAACAGTCTAAGGAAGAACTATGGAAAATGAAGACAAATTAAGGAGGAAGGGGAAAAGTGCCTTTTATTTGTTATTTCTACACTGATAATGGAACATTAATTTAAACCAGGACCCTTTTTGGGAATGAGTCAGAAGTAAGCCCTGGCCAAAGCCATTCCTACTTTTAAACTATTTCTGCTTCTGTGCTGCACGGAGCTTTTACTGCTCCTGCTCCTAAGCCAGATCATTCAGGTCCTACACTTCTTTAGATCCAAGCCAACAAGATGAGGTTCTGGTGACCAAGCTTTTCTCCAGCTCTTGTGCCTTTATGAATCTTCTCTCCAAACATCAAGGAAGTTTCTCCTTTTAAGGAATCTAGTCTCCCAGTGATCTTGGGGTGGATTTGCACATTTAAGTCCCATCAAATGCTAATGGGAATTCCTTGGTCAAATCCTCTGCCCTGTCCCTCTTCATGCCTCACTGGGAGAAAAGAGCCATTAGTGTGTTTAAAAGTAAATTTCAAGGTTTCCTTTTTGTGTGTTCCAGTGGCTGAGGTTTATTCCTCTTGTCCTTTTTATTTTATTGTGAGGCACCTTGAGTTATTTGCATGATAAGACACCCTGTAAATGGATTATATTGTAATACATTGTGTAGGTTTAATGCTGACAACAGCTCAGTTTGGAAGTAAGATAGCAACTTAGATTTTTAGTTTCTGATGTGCCGTGCAGAGAAATGCCTTTTGAGAAGCATGAGGCAAAGCAGGAGGGATGAGGAGGAGGCAGCTGGAGTTAAGTTGTATGAATAACGCGAGGGAAGGCTGGTGTTAAAGAGGAGTTGAATACATTAACTTCTCAGCCTCCAAACTGGAGAGAATCAATGGCACAAACATGAGTGGCTCTCCCTTCTCTGCTGTAAGAGTTAATGTGGTTTTCCCCTTAATTTTTCAAAGGATAGCAAAAGAATGACAATATTTTCTGGTAACAGTCTTTCATATGTGATGAGTGTACCTTTGCAGTCACTGTGCCCAGAATATTATGTCATTATATACTACCTACTTATAAACTGAAGTTGGTCCCCTGGAGAAGCCCTATATTTCAGAAAAAGTGTTGAAATGAACAAAAATCCGGGTTTTGTTTTGGGGGAGGTAGATTGTTCTTAACTCTCACTAGACCTTGTAATGAGTGCTGGTGCAGGAAGTTTGGTAGTCTGAGCATACAACGTGGAAAACATACACTCCCCAGGAACAGTATCTTTAAATCCTGGCAGAAAAAGCTTGGCTTTTCCTTCCAAGGTAAATAGGCAGTTTGCATTGAGTGGGTTTTTTAGATAATACCATAAAAATATAACACTATAAACTTGCTGTGGAGACTAAAGTGCTTGTCATCTATGCTGAAGTCCTGCATATTGGCTTCATTGAGTGTTACATGCTTGAGATATTCTGTGAAAGTGGTGGAAATATTCCTCTTTCTCCCTTTCATTTGCAATAATTAAACTCATCAGTTTTTTAAACTTTGCTGCATACAACTCAAAGCTTGAATAAAATGATAGCAATTAAACCAAAGAAGACTACTCTGTTTCACCTGTATCTTGCTGGCTTAATTCTGCATGGTACCCAGCACCCTTGTGCTGGTTTAAAGTTCTTGAGTACCTCTTCAGTTTTTGGCATGCGTGTGGTATCATTTCACACTGATAGAACTATTCACATATTAAACTGCAGTTTGAGAGGTAACGGTAAATATTTTAACCAACTGTTTATTACCTATAGTGGTTGAATAATGGAAGCTGAACAGTTGTGCAAAATTTATGCCTCCCTTAAATTAAAATGAAATGCTTTTTGGAATCACTTTAGGTTTCATATTTTAATTCAAAGTAGTCATGAATAACATTTTTAAAAGCACTTTGATCATTGCAGTCCTTAAAAAAAAGGAGGGGGTTGGGGAGGATCTTTTGGGAAGAAGCCTTTGAAATCATAAAGTATAACTAAACTTAGTCAGCATACTGTGACCTGTCAGGAAAGGACTGATCCTATTAAAGCTCCACTGCATGCAGCCAAAATACTTTAAAGAGAATTCTGTAGATTTCTGTGTTTACTGACGTCAGTGTGGCACAAGAGGAAGATTGCTGCTATGTGGGTTTTTTTTTTAAGAGAAAAATAACTGCCTAGAAGAGCCACCAAAGCATTCCTGATTTATGCTGCTGTATTGGTGACAATGCAGTTTCTGGGACATATTGTCACTTGATTCAGTTTTCTGAATCTGTGACTGTTTGGAAAAAGGGAGATTTTGATTTACCAATCCATTCTTTTCTATTAAAATATATAGAGCTGCTTGTCTTCCCTGTAATTTGGATCGACTCCACAGTTATGAGGAAAGAGCTGTGCACTAACTGTCCCTTATAGATGAGCGGTGTGTAAATCTGGATTAATTCTAGCAATCTGAGGGAAGCAATGCAAGGATACTTGTACTTCTCACTTCAGTGTATGGTCTTTATGCCATTGCACTCCTACATTGATAAAGAGACGCTGTACGGTTGTATAGCCAGCACCAGTCTCAGGGCAAGAAACTTTTAATATTAGTTTAAATTAAAACAACTTGTGCTTTTAAAGAGAGGAAGAGGTTCTTTGTAAAGTACAAATAAATCCTCCAGCTCTCTCTGTGAAGACGTCACTAACAACTCATTTAAACTCTTCTCGTAAAAAGAGCGTTTGTGTTCTAACAAGAAGTTTTGCAATCTGGAACAAAATGTTACTGATTGGGGAATTTGGATCTCAGCTGCTCCTGAATGACTCCAGATTTAATTCCATTCATGTCAGTGCTGTTATTTCAGATTTGCATAAGGGCAATAGACCGTACTTTAGAGAAGTCAGTGTTGCTGAACTATTATTTGATTAAAAAAGAAAAAGTAGAACCTTCTTTTGCCCATAGAAACAGTACTCTTACGGCCTTTTGCAGTTGAAAATGTCTGAAGCAGGTGAAAGCAAAGCTGTGCAACTGGTGTTGCATTTCATGAAAATATCTGGCATGTGCAGCGTCCTTTCCTTTTGTGGGTTCACCTGTTTGCATGGCTTCTGTGCTATGTGGGGTGAGAGCATTGTATCTGAGATAGCCTAGGATGCAGTAAAAACATTGTAAAATAAATCAGCCTGTGCTTGAAATCAGAAATGAATTTTGCTTTACATACAGGGATACTAAGACTGGTGTAACATGACTTATCTAAAAGAAAAACAGAGTGATCAACATTGATAATAATTCTTCCATTAAGTGACAGATAAAACTTTAATTGAGACAGCCTACTTGAAGCTCAGGGTACTTCATGTGTGACTAATTCTGACTGGCAAAAATATTAATTTTAACAAACATCAATTAGCAAGTTTTTGTCTGTAGTGTTGCATGCAAGTGTATGCACATGTGTATTTATATATGTGCACGTAGGAGCGTGTGACATCTAGTGAAAAAGCATGAGGGTTCTCATATATCCTGCAATATTTAATACAAGGTTGTCTGGTGTCTAAGCAATGTGTCTAAACACATGCACACATGAATTTCTCAGTACAATGGGGTGCACTTAGCATACATAAGCACCAAAAAGCCAGTGGCTAACATGCCCTATTTGTTCGCGAGGCTGCATCTAGCACCTTTCAGTGGTTCACCAGGTGGGCACCGATTTGGGATTTCTCCATTTTCATGTGCCTAAGCTGAGACAAACTGGATGAAAACCTGGCCCCATTGCTTCAGGCTCCTGACAGCCCCAGGGAGAGGTTACAGCTCTGACTTTGTCCTCCAGCTGAGGCATCTGGGGCTATTTCCATCTTCCAGAGCCCTGGAGTTTCCCCATGGCTCGTAGCCCCAAGGGACTGTACAGTTGCTTGTCGAGCCAGATCAGACTGAGGTCAATGGCATAACTTGCCCTCCAATTTTTGGGGACTAAGGTTACACCACTGATGTTACAGGAGAAGTGCTAAATGGCAGAATCAGCTGGATGTAGTGGCTACTTTAGAGTATTTTAGCTCTGTGGCTTGAGCATTTGGGTTATATTTTAGCAACTGAGATGACCATTCTTTACAGATATTAAGAATGCAGAGCCTTTTGAATAGCGGAAAATTTAACATTTCATGGATATCACAACTCATGCTCTTTTTTCAGTAATACTAGTGTGTTGTAATTCTTTTTTGCCCTCTATTATCCTTTCACACTGCCACAAAATGTACTTTCATCTTTTGGAAATGACCCTTTAATGTAGTGGCTAAAATTTAATTTAGGATATTTTGTTCTAAAAAGTGTGAGCTTTGTTTCACTGGAATAACACTGGGGCTTCCATGTTTTTTTCTCGTGACTTTCAGAGCAAAAATGCAGTTTTTAAAGAAAATGATTGGATTTTTTTCCTGACTGCTCAATCTGCAAACTCTGCTCAGCCTTGCAGACCAGGCTGTGTTCCTCCTGAGGTGTGAGCTCTTGCTACCAACGCAAATTCTGATATCACATCCTTCCAGTGATGGTTGTGTTGCCTCTTTCATGCTAAAACAAGCATAAAGTAATTGAAACTTAATTTTCTTTGCAAGATATGGAAAGAAACATGATTCTAAAGCACCTTGGAAAATTCTTTTGAGAAACAAACTGCTTTTTTTAATAGGGGTTCCCCCTCCTCCCCCCCACCCCAGTGTAAAGCAGAACTTTGAATTTTAAATGAAGTTTATTCTCCTGTGTAGGCCCTAATATGAAAGTTGTTACCCACTCTCATCTCTTGGAAACTTTCAAACCATGTTTAACAGGAACATCAGAGACAGTCCCTTCAGCTGGCCAGAATAATTTCAGTTCCTAGCATCTTTATAAAGAAATGCAAGAGCAGATGCTTTATCTTTTTATTGTCTTAGTGCCTAATTTATTTGACTGTAGTAGCTACAGAGGACTTTTGCCTGTATTGCTGTAAAGTTTAAAAATTTTTCTGTGTGGTTATCAAAGTTTTCTTCCATTCCAGTTACTGATTTTATTGCCTAATGCTGGCAATACTCAGTTATCTTTATCTCATCTTGATCTATGCTTTTTATTTGAGTTGCAAAAGACCACAGCCACAATTCAGCCTAAGAAGATAAACTAAAGTAATTCAAGCCCAGTGAATGGTTTTATTCTCTTGTGTTCATACTTTCATAACTTACTACTTGTCTGATCCATTTTCAGCTGTAATGTACATATAATCAACCTTTTCAGACTTCTTACAAGAACAGCTTTTGTTCACTGTGCAGTAATCAGTATTAAAGGCCTTTAAAATGGTGAAAGTCAATGACACTGGCACATTGTCCAGATACATTGTTGTTGATGAAGCGAACTGATATTGCTGTGAAAGACCAATTTCATCTCAAAGTTTTTTCATCTGTGGTGATCACAACATTTTTCACATATTGTTCTTCACAATCTTGTAAGTTGGTACCCACCTCTGATATTTCATTCTAGCTGGTTTTTTTTTTTTTTTATTCCCCAGAATAACTACAGAGTGATTTGATGGCTTGGAAAAAAGCATTGAATGGCTTCAGTCCACTAATGGAGCCTCTACAGACTCCATTATATATGAGCTATATATATTACAGCATTTGAATCAGTGAAGAAAAATTCTTACCGCAAGAAGATACTTGATCACAAATATGATTGTCTCACTATTAGATTTTAAGCCTAAAAAGAGCAACTCTTTAAAAAAGAATAAGAGGAGTGAAATGGTCAGATTTTTTTCTCAGGGAGCACTGTACTACATGCCTAATTATAAACCCAAGACTGGTTCCAGACATTTCAAATCCTTTAACATTAAGCTTGTGATTAGGTGCTTTGGTGTTTGGAATTGTTGGGGAAATAATAATGTATTCTTCTTCCAATTTTTAAATGTTATTTTTGACCCACTGCAAATTAGGTTTCTATCTGAGGTGTCAGGTAGAAACAAGGTCCTTTGAATTTTACAGTCACCACTTAATATGCAGCTTGTGATGGTCTCCACTGCTTTACAGTCTGTTAACTCAAATGACAGTCAACATTTGGATCTGAGACAAAGGTGGGGAACATCTTCACATCACCCAAAGCTGTCCCAAGGAGGAAGAAAACACTAACTGGAGTTTCTGGCTCTGATTGCTTTCTGTTTGCCCTCAGGGTGTCCAGCTGCTGAAATACAAGCTCTTATTAGTTTTACCACTCTATGAAGCAGCTTTGAAGATAGTTGATTTTGGGGCACCTTTTTGACTGGGATACCAAGTCGAAGTCCTTACAGAAGCTGGCATTCAAAATGAATTGTATCTGACACAGTTTTATACCTTGATATTGTCCTAAAACATATTTAAACAGAAACTTTGCTACTTTTTAAACTAAGTCAAAGGCTATTAGGTGCAATGGCTTTTGTTAGATCCCACAGTAAAGCTGGAAAAAACAGACAGCTATCGGGCATTGGAAGCCTTCCTTATGTCTGAAACACAGCAGCAGACTTAGCTAAATGCAGTTGAAAATAGTTGCCACATGTTAACCGTATTAGTCAATTAGGCAGTTGCTGACAGGGAAATGGTTGGTATCCACGAGAAAAGAATAAAGCAAAAGCTTCTTTTCAGATTTTCCTATTTCAATCTTTTGTTTGAAATAAATATTAAACACCTATTTCCTCATTTTTCTTCCCCCCCCCCCCCCCAAGAGAATAAGTAGTCATTTGGATTTTTTTCCATCATTTTTCTTTTTCCTCCTTTTGCACTCCTCATCCTCCTTCTTATTTTTCCCATTTTCAGACTAAGTCTTCCAAATCTTTAATTCTGGAGAAGTTACAGAAGGGAACAAAGGAAAATTGAAACTCTCTAAAGTGGTTGAGCTAGTTTCATTTTTCTTTCTGCTGTTACAACTTTTCCAAACCAAACTGAAATTTTGGATATCATTCACTTATTCAACTAAAGTAACAAAAAGGAAAAATGAAAGGAAAATGGACAGGGAACAAAACCAATTCCAGCACTTACAAAAATATCATGTAAACAGTAGAAAAAAAAAATTATTACTTTTTGTACCTTTTCAAGGGGAAAACACTCGAGTTTTGAATTTTTTAATGAAAAAATTCTTCCATTTTCAGCTGTTCTGAGAAATCCAAAGACCTCAGCTCTTTTCATCACTAGTGTTACTGCATTTCTACTTGTCTTGGATCTTGCTTTTACAAGATGCTATCGCTGTTATGCTGTGTCTCTTCTGAATTAACTGAGCTTTTCAGCTGCATATTTTAAGTCTACATGACTCAAATGTTCATTGGACTCATCAGTCATCAGCCCCATATATCACTAATGCTAACTTTGATACTAAGATGACTCATGTCCTAATTATTTTGAATAACAAGTGTGCTCTTGTGGTAGGACAATATGATTTTACTTGCTACAAAATGGATCAGCAGAAAGTGGCCACATAATGCAGACTTGCAAAATGATCATGAAAATGCATGTTGGTACGAAATTGTTCACTCTTTCTTATTTTCACAATGATGATTCCCCCCCCAAAATGGGTCCATTAAGCAACCCCTGGCTCTCTGTAGATAACAGGTACCTGAAAGTTTAAACCTGACAATAAAGTACATGTTTTTAAGTTACTTTTATGCTGTAGAATTACTTCACCTGTAAATTGCTATGAAAAATAACTAGGCAAATGATCCACCAAAGAGGCTGTGGTTATAATTGTTTTTTTTGTAATTACAATTTCATTTTTGATCGTTCAACATCTCTAATTCTGTAGAACATTGACAATACTACTTTATGTCCATTGCATCTTCTATACCTGTTAACAAAAGTGAGGAAAAGAAATCTCAGGCAACCCTGCTGAGAGGGAGGACATATTAATACTCATCATACAGGAGAAATGTGAAGTCTGGAGAGACTACTGAACTATGCTGGGCTGTAGATCATAGTGCCTTCAGTGGCAGCACATCCTCTTCAGAGCATGGCATAGGACGATAAGTGGAATGATATGCTTTGGACTGTAACTGCCTTTCCTATCCCAGTTTAACACCTCAGTCATTCAACACCCCAAGCATTCGCCAAGAAATAGGTGGTGCTGATCTTTGGTCTCCTTCAAATAGTCTCATACCAATACCTGAGCAAGCTATTTCAGAGTATCTCCATGCTGTTCTTTAGTTCACTGAAGACTTTATCTATATTCACAATATCAAACACAGAAAGCCACCTCTTACTTGCAATCTTTAGATGTTACTGAAGTGGTTGTTGTGTTACAACAATGTCTATCAGATTCATGTGACCAGGAAGGCTGTTGTGCAGTTGTTGCCCCCACTTCTATATTTTGTAGCTCTATGTTAATAGGTGGAATTATTTAGCTGTTTTACAACTGTTTTGTTCCCATCAGTTATACTAGTACTGCAAGGAGCAATGAGCAAAGTTTTACTTCTGAGTTAGTGTCTTTGGAAGTTTTTCTGTTATTCTTTGAGAAGTGAAGTTGTCCAGACTCTCCATGTTGTAGGCAGGAGACAATGAAATGCTTGGGAAAGTTATGCCCCAAATCCCCATCAGCTGAAAATAAATTGTTTCCAAGGTGAAGTTGTCTATTTCAGCTCAGATGGAAAACTGAAGAAGGTAAAACATAGAGGAGCATGTGGACCACACAAAATGTAAACAGCTAGCTGATCTTTGGCCTGATCCAAACAAACGCTGTTGAAATCATTGAAAATATGCCAATTGACTTCTGTGGGATTTACAGCAGGTTCTAAGTTGGCAACTACCCTTTCTAGCAAACAAATCTTGTCTACTTTTACATTTCAGGCTTATAGTTAATCAAGTTACTGAGGCAGAAATGTCTTTGGCATGAACATGTTTCTCTGTTTCTTTTCCCTGCAACTAATAATGTTTCTCCAGAAATTGCTTCCAAAAAACTCAAAGGCCACCATTTAGATAAGCAATATCAAAATGCTTCAGCATTAAGCTGTGTTAAGTATTTCCTCCTGTTTGTTGTAAGAAAGAAGGCTTTACACAAGCCATGTAGCCTTAACTTTCACCAAGTTAAATAAAGGTTTAGTAAAAGGATTTTGTGCCCTTTTAACCCCCAATAACCAGAGTGCATCCTGTGTGACCATTCATTACATATGAAATGGCTGTAATTTATACCAAATGGGCTAGGTGAATTCAAACAGAAAGATACCATCGATGATAAAAAGATAACACTTCTCTGTAACAGATGCTTCATTTTATGATGGAAATGGGGAAGCTGAATGCTGCAGGTGCCGGGCTGACACTAGGCCTGTGGAGAATCATTAGAGCCTCCTCAGAGATCTAGGTTTACTCTGTGTTTAATCAGCCACAGTCAGAAGAAATGGCTTCATTTCAGCTTGATGAGAGCCAGATTACAAAAGGAAGATAGATGGCCAATAAGGTTCATCACTATAAGCATATTGTCTTAATTTGAAGAAACAAGCTGGCATTCTGTGCTGAGGAAAAGTGAAGTGCAATATGGCTAGTATCAAAACCTAGTTATTTCAAGTCTCTGTACTCCCCACAATGAAAATATTCTGGCTGTTCTTCCTTTGACTAAAATATTAAAAAAATATTGCACATGCTGCAAATGACCATATTTACTCCTGAGATACTGCTGCTTTGGGTTCCAAAACACTGAAACCTATCAAAGTAGTTTTGCTCATCCTAACAGTTCTCTAGCCACTTATTTATACATACGTATATTATAAACATAAATAGATTTGTTTGTATACACAGGTGAAAAGGCTTGAATTGACTATTGATCAAAAAAGGTCTCTGAGCATAATAGGAACACGCACCTCCTAAAAGGGTCGTGGTGTAGCCATCTATCATGACTTCCCACGACAGCCATGGGGACAATGAGACTGTCAGCTGGGGCAGGAGGCTTGCCGTGATGGGGGATGGGACTTTAAAAAAAATAGGAACCCAGACCAGGGAACACATTCACACAAAAGATAAACAAAGCTAGAGATCTCTGCTTGCTGAATGAATTGCATGATTCATTGCTATTGCTTGGCTTTTCCTTAGTGCTAGTTTTTGTTTTTTCTCTTGTGCATAGACTGTACAAGCTATTTCTTCAGTGCTCTCCAGAAGAAAAAGTGCTCCTTCAAGCCAGGGGAGCTCTCAGGATAAGAGTATGGGAGCCTAACGTGACGATGGGAACAGTATAATTTTTACTGTTTATTTTACAGTAGAATCCAGAGGGTTTTATTAAAGTCAGAACCTTTGAGTATCAGGCAATCTACAAATTTCTACAACTGTGATTTTTCAACTCATTTTGAATTGTGAATCCATAGGAATTTTCTCTTCTATGGCAACTTTAAACACCCTAAAAATAGGTTTACATTTCTAAATTACCTCTCACATATCTCTTAAAGGAAGTTCTCTGCCCCAGGACTACCGAGATCATTCATGTAGAGCTTGAGGTGCAGAACTGTTATCATAACTATAGCTGGGGAAAGCTGGGGACTAAATTTAAGATAAATTGGGAATTGTAGTAAATGAATCCCTGCCCCAAAAGAATTGGTGGGATAAGACCTTTATCCATAAAGACTTGGAAATGAGTATTTCCCCCCCTACCCTGTATCTTACTGGATTTTGGAGCAGATCTAAAAGGGTAAGAAAGCAGAAGGCATTGTATAAGAAAGACGTGGAAAACTGGCAGGATTAAAAGAATGCTTTAGCAAATGCTATTGTGTGTACAATTTTGTAAATGTAATGAGCAGTTCACAAGCAAGAAGTTTAAGACGGAGATTTTCTATGTGCTGCAGAATAAGTGCAATGGAGTGCTTGGAGGGGTGAAACTATGGTTAATTTATGGAGTTTGAGAAGTTCTGAGGCTGCTACCACTTGAGGGAGAAGAGGACAGTCAGGTTTGATTGATCTGGGACAAAAACAACTGAGAGGAAGAAATGATTATGAGCGGTCTAACTTGTAAATGTCTTGGATTAAAACAAGAATTTCATGCCTTGATGCAGTGGACGAAGAGGAGGAACAGACTGAAAATATGAAGCAAAGACCTGATAAAGTCAGAAGAATTGGGCCATAAGTTGGTCTTAAAAAATATTTTTAACAAGGTCCCAGAGGATATTGTGCTTTGTTCGAGGCATGCTACAGCCCAGAAGAGTCACCATGGCAAAGGAAATGGAAAAAAGATGAGCAGAGGGCTTCCCAGAAGCAGGGCCTGAATAAGTATTCTGAGATAAATAGTATGTTATGCAGAATAATAGTTTTCTTTTGCTTTTGTCCTTACACCAAGAACACTGCTGTTTCTTTTGGTCTTCCTTAAACTCACTTTATAAAAAAGCTCATTTATTTTTTTCCACCTTCCTTTGTTCTAACTTCACCCATCTTTGCATGTTAAGATGAAAATGAAGCAACTCCTATTGACTTTACAGGTCTGAAGGGAATTAGGAATTTGACTCATCAAAATTATCTCTCCTCCCACACTTTTTTTTCCTGAAACACTGAAGAAACACAATCCTTCGTCCCTCACACATTTTCCTAATGTCTATTTGGACTAAAAGCAGAGTGCTCATAAGCAAGCAGCTGCTTTTAAACAGCTCAGACTACACCACATCTGTGTTTCTGCAGTACCTGCTACGCTGCTAGTCCAAGACAGCTTGAACTGCCGCCTTATTTTATGGCTGTACTGACACAATCCTGCAGTGAACCATGCGACCCCTGAAGTGTTTAGAAAGGTGCATTTGTGTAAGAGAGACTTTTTTCTCAGGAGTAAATCAGAGGCTCCTAGATAATCTTGCATGAACACATTATTGACTCGTACCTTTCCCTAGGCAAGGAAGGCTGCATTTTTCAGAAAACGATATGCTGAAGCATTCACAAAGTGGAGACTTAGGAAGCTTAAAAATTGGTAGAAATATTATCATCAGCTATCACGGTAACATTATCCAGCCATTCCCACCCACAGATACACACACATGCACACTGGATTTTGACTTAGAAGCCCTGCAAATAACGTACTGTAGGTGTGTGGTCCTCAAAGTGTTTAAATGTTTGGGGATGAAGTGAGCAGGAACATCTTGCATGCACCAGCTGAAACAGGGTTCGAGAAGCTGGGGGTGGATTTCCCTGGACAGATGATAATTCTCTATCCTTCTAAGTGCTGCCAAACTACCTCAACTAGTGGGGGTTTATAAACTTTCTTTTTGGTCTCTGAAGAGCAGATCTTCTAGTGTTTTTTGGAACACATCAAATGCAGTACAATTAAACAGGAGAAAAAAATATTCCCAGGGTCCTTCATTCCCTTCCTTTCCCCTGTCAAGATATTACTTAATTTAAATGCTGCCAAAGTTAATAATGAAAGACGACATCCTCCAGTGTGTCAGACCTCAGTGCCCAAGCAGAAAAGCATGAGTGGCTTTCTGCACTCCTATTTTTGCTAAATTCAACCTGGAAAAAAACTAGAGCAGATTCAGGGATACTGTAATTAGCAGGATTTAAAATGGTCTCTTCAGGTCACTTTTCTTGGCCCAGAATTGCCCAAGAACTCAACGCCTGAACTGAGTATCTAATGTGCCTGTGCCATCACATGGTGCCTACAGCATAAGGCTAGAAGTGCCACCATACCGGTTAAGCCAGGTGTATGCCCCCCACAGGTACCCCATAAAAACAAACTGCCTTGTAACAACATCTTTCCCTTCCAAAAATGATGGAAAGTGGACGGAGTACAGGTCAGAGATACATACCAGGATTTTGTGAATATAACCACCAGGACTTTTTAAGTGGGAGGAAGGCAGGCAGTTGGTGCTTGTTGAGGACCTGTGAGGTTTTTGGGTGAGGGAGGTGACAGGAATGAAGGCACCCTCCACATTTTCTCCTTCCTCCACCTTCCCACAAACCTAATACACCACTTAGGCGAAGAATAGAGCAGATGAGCAGTGCCAGACCTCAGTTCATTGCTTTTTTAAAAAAAATGAAACTTTTTTCCCTTTTCTAAAAATAGTTTGTGTGTGAATCAAAGGGGGAAAAGAAAGGTAACGCACAAAGATACAGAGCAGCTTATTAATTAGTCTGAGGTGCTCTCAACGCTCCTGTATATATGGAAGGGCTAAAAATGTAAAATACTGAGGTGACATTTTTGCTGCTGCTGGGCCTGTGGAACATTATGGTGATGTGCAGACCCCCTTTGCCTGGGTAACTCACTATCACAACTATCCCCGTTGGGGTCTAACAAAAACAAAAACAAATGAAGGTTGCACAAAAAGATTTGAGGTTTTGGCACTGAGGCTGGGGACTGGGGATTTGTGCAAGAAGGAATATTCTCCCGCAACATGTCCACTATGTGCAGGTGACATTTGGTGGGTTTGCCCTCCCCTGTCCCTATCCTCAGCAAAATCCTATGCCGAAGCTTTCTTGCAGGGAGTACTTTGTGTTATCTGGCATAGCGGCCTGCAGAGACTTGCTGGTACAAAACGAATGTCGTCCCCAAGGTGGTCCCTGTTCACCCTGGTCTCTAACAAGGCAATCATAGTCCCTGCTCCAGAGAGCAAAGGTAGAGTGCTGCAAACCATGATATTCACTTGCTAAAGGTCAAGGTCAAAGCCTGCCCGGCTGTAGATTGGCATATCTTAATCACACAAGCCTAATGGCCTTTTTCTGTAGCCGATGGAGCAGAACATCATGTGATGTCTATCACTGACTTCCCAGGTAGCACTTACAGCTCAGTCATGGCTCTAAAGCAAAGCTTGTGCTCCTCTCTCTGGGTCTGCAAGAAGACACTTTAACTGCCTTGACCTTGTGCCTCTGATACCAAAACGTGGAGCAAGGGGAACCTGTGATACCCTAAGCTGCAAGTAGGTGGTAACTGAACCCACTTTAGCAACCCCAGGAGGGAACTGCGGCAGTGTTTAAACCCAGTGACTGTTCTGCAGGAGCACAGTGCTTGTGGGAAAGGCTATTCATCTCCTCTAGCTATGGCTGTAATCTCTGTCCTTTCACCTTTAGCTATGGAAGCTTACACTTTGAAAGAAAAAAAGCAGGAAAATAACCTAAAGTATACCTAAGCTGTTAATGAAATCAACTGGGGAGCACTGCATATACGTGATGAAACAGAAAACTTGCATCTATCTTGCGCAGTAAGTACCAAGAACAGGTTAAACATCTCTCTTCAATGCAGTCATTGACATTATGCTGAGAATAGTCCAACATCTATCTGTCTGTAACCTCTCTCCCCTAAATAGCTACTGTTTATCAGCTACAGGTTTTGGGGAGTTAGTGGCTGGCTGTTTTGATGAGACATCATAACCTGTATGGTACCAAAAGGTACCAAAACAAAGGGAAAGTCATTACTAGTTTTGAATGATTTCTGAAGTTACTCTCTTCAATATGATTAAATTGTGAAAAGCTTCTAGAAAGCAGTGAACGGCCATGCCTGGATGCATCACCTGAATGCCATGTACCTGCTTTCCTGCTGTATGTCCCCTCATTTCCTTGCTAGGTAGAGGGAAGAAAAAAGGCTGGTAATTTATGACTCCTATTAATACAGTAGGCTGGATGTGTTGACAATATGTCAATAATTATTTCTGGCAAGACCCGAACAGTATAGTATGGGTCTCTGTAGGATGACTCATTTTACCAGAAGACAGATATGTGTGACCTGAGTTTTATGACAGATGTCAAATATATCGAAATGTGGTGTGAGGAAGATCATCTTATTGGCAAAGTAATGAGAAGCCAGTGGGAAGATTAATGTTAAAGCTGAATTGTGTGGTGCCTCCTTCACTCTGTGTTTTTGATAAGTGATGCTGGGGCAGAAGGGAAGGGGTTATCCTCTGCCTTGTGTGGGCCAAAAGTGGGAAAAATTTGGAGAAGCAATAATATTAACCAATGTGACACCTTAACTTTCATGGGGAGATCAAAAAATAAACAGCTTTTTGAAGGGGAGGGAATTGTTGCGGGGGGTTGATAAATGTGACAGTGCTAGGGGAACGGCCAGCTAACCAGACAGCGTGGCCTAAATCTTTCAAGGTGACTGCTGTCGTGACAACTTAAATGGGTCTTATTTTCAGCAAGTGCTAAGCCTCCCACCTTCTGAAAATCAAGTCCTCGTGTTTCATGCTGTCTGCCACAGAGCGGAGATCAGCTGCCACCTTGGGAAGTGTAGGCTCAGAAAGCCTCTCCTCCTGCAAAGCCAGCGCAGGGAGGCTTTTTTTACAGGGTTGGACTCTTTACTGCTGGAAAGCAGTTCTCTGTCTCAGGCTTATCCATTGGTGCACCTCCATGATGCCTTTGGAGCATTGGTGTGGGCCACTGTGGTCCTCAGGTGCCATCAGAGCGGTAGCTGCAAAGGGCTCACCATCACATCTTTCTGCTGGCAAGCCCTGCCTCCGCACCCCTTACCCTTTGCTCCTGCTGATCCCCCACATAAAGGAGTTCCAACAGACTTTGCTTTCAGATAGGAGCTCTGGATCCCAGCCTCACCATGGGTGCAGGGCTGCGGGCTGGCACTGCCTTGCTGTTCCGAAGACCGCCTCTTTTGTACAGAGAAGTCCAAAGGATTAATTTCACCTCTATTCCTTGCTCCTGATGGAAAGATGGTGAGAAGTTGCTTCCTCAAGCAGTGAGGGAGAAAGTCTGATTCATAGTGGAGGCAGGAAACCCACCCTGTAGCTTCATCATTTTTGGTCCTGCAAAACCACTGCTAACTTTCCATGGGGAGGGAGTTGTCTGTTCCCCAAAACTGCAGCTTTATTCAGGGAGCAAGGTTTCGGGGAAAGCCTGTGTTGCAATGCACAGATATTTTTTCCTTGTTTGTGCAAGAAGTTCCCTTCTGAGTGACACAGATGCTTCAATGTAATAACAAGGTCAAGCTTGAAAAAAAAATTATATGCTTTGAATAATTGAGCTGTATTTTTAGCCCTCATTTTGTGATCTGTGTCATGTATATATATGTGTGTGTGTGTGGCTCATTTTCCTGTTCACTAGAGACGCTTTTGCCATACTCCGGTTTGCTACCTAGAGAACAGACACATGGGCACTTGGTGAACTAAAGGCACCTCTTGACTTCTTTCAGTACAAAAAGGAGTTGCAGGATTTTTCTTGCCTTCTCTTTTTCTTGGAAAGGTCATTATAATATTATTATAATTTCACCACAAATAGGACAATTTTCTTTCATTCAGCTCTAATAGTGGCACAAATTTAACTATATTGTGCTAGCAGGCACTGATATATTAATTAAAATATAGTCTAATTATTTACCCTAGTTAGTTCATACAAATCTCAGTAGTGTAATCAGTGGGCTCCCTTAAGGATTTTTGCCATATTAAGCAATAGAAATGGTTTCTCTTTTTTACTCTACTCAGGAATAGATTTAGTTTGGGGTTTTTACTTCCAGGTCAGTAGTTCAGTGGCTGCCATGGCCCTGGTCTATGCAGAGGGATTGTGTAGCCACAGTCACACTGACTGGTGCTAATAGGTGGATAAAACCTATACAAAAGTTATTGTAGGAACTGTGGCAATGGGGTGAAATGACTCTTCCCAGCCCTGACTTTGAGGAAATTCCTAACATTTTGCTGGTTCCTCTGCGGTATGTTTGGTTGCATGTAGCCAGAACGGTTTCTGAGAAATGGTTCTCTGATGTTCTTCAGCGTGGACAGATGTGGAACAATGTTTACATGGGGAAAACGTTCAGCCCATTTCATAAGGAAGGGAAAGGAATAAGGAAGGGAAAGGAATGCCTCCTGGCAAAATGGAGGCAGAGCACTAAGACAATAGGGATCTGAGCCTTTATTAAAAGGACAAGAGAAGCTGACATCTGGTGCTGCAACACAACTTGAGATGCCCAACTTGTGTATACTTAGGGCTTATTTACTGTCAGGTGTTTATTTTAAACACAGGTGGTATTAAAGTTGCAGATGGTGTTGTTGAAAAGGAAGGAAAAAACATTCAAAGCAAAGAGGTGGAGGAGAGGAAAGATGAGGCGAGGCTGAGGAGGACCGAGGCTGACCCAACCTGCAACTTGCAGCCCTGGCAATGGCATAAATGCCTTTTCTCCCTCTGGCATACAGCCATCAGTCTTCAAACCCTGTCTCCAGAGCACGGAAAGTTGAAAAGAGTGGGTCAAGAATTCCTAGTTTTTCTCCCTTTGTGTTTTTCTTTCATTGCCAATCCCCACCTTCTCATCTCACCTCCACTTTTTTCTTTTTCTCAACAAGAAGAGCAAGCAGCATTGAAGAGAAGAAACTGCATCATCTAAGCTGCTGGAAGAGACAGCAATGGAACTGTATACAGCCCTTCATGCATGCACTGTAATTAAAAAGCGTGTCCTTCCCCCTACTGAAGAGAGGGGCTTGACGGATACAATTTGGGGTATCGAATACCGAACCCAAGTTGTCTGTTGTTGGTATAAGTAGTGTGGGTAGCACCTGTGAATCAAGTTCTCCATAGGAGTTCTGGCCCTCCTTAATTATATACTTCCTGCAAACAATCACTAAAAAGATCAAACAGGAATTAACACGTGGGCTGAAGAAGTGGACTTTTCCAGTGAGACAGCGCAAGACTGTTTAAAAACCTGCCTTAAACAGCAAAGTCATCAGCGTTCCTGGTAGTGCAGCCTGAATTTCTTTGGAAATCAGGTACCCTTTAAGCACATTTTCATCATAATATAAGCAATATACCTTTTATTACATTTCCTCTCCCTGTTCTACTTCTGGTTTAACCATGTGTGAACCAAGCTAACATGATTAGACACCTTGTTTTTCACCAGTCATTTCTGTTTGCAGTCTTCCATAAAGTGCTTCAAATGAATTTTAATATGTTGATGGCACTTACTGGAGAGATTAATATTCATAATAAATACCCCTTAGAAATAATTTTCAGCAAATCCTTTTGACAGAGGAGTCAAGGCTGCTAACGACAATAACTACTACAAAATGCCATTTGGTCAATTACTTTAATTAAATTTCACTCTGTAATGTCTTCTCATTTATATAGTAAACTAATAGGGGAAAAGTACATCATCCTTATTTGCCTCCACTTAAATGTCCAAAACTGTTTCCTTATGTTTTGTTTTAACATTTGCAGCTCTCCCAGCTTCTCAGAACATTTGAGATAATTATGGGTTTTACAAATAAAGCTATTCTTCCCCAAGAAAGGTTGAGACTTCCTTTTGAATATGCTTTCCTAGAATAAAAACCTTGGCTACACAGATCCTAATCTGGTATTTACAGACTAGCTGATTTTGGATGGTGCCAGCATTCCAGTGTAAATGGTAGAAGTGTCTACATTTCATCAAATGCTTTTTAAATTATATTGTTTGAAATTGGAGTAAAAAGGAACACAGCTGTCTAGAGATTTTGGTAGCATACAGGTTATAATGAACTCATGAGAAATAACAGCAGCAGTCTTTTTAATGCACTTTACTGCACTGAACAAGGAATTTTACACTGTGGGCTACATTCTCAGCTGGAGTAAATTGTCATATCTCTGATTTTCTCACTGTGAGACAGTCTGGTTCTGAGCTCCTTGCTTAAAAAATTTCAACTCTTATTTTCAACCGTTCATATAACGGAAGAGGATCTGGCCTGAGTTTATTATGGTGCAATAGTGTGTAAATACTAAGGTCATCTGTTATCTGGAAAAATGCATGAATTAAGTTAAAATCAGTAACTCCTATCCCACCCTGGATCAGTAAAATCAATAAAGCTGTTTCCATGAGCACTGTGAATATTCATGTCAACAATCATAATAAGGCATACAGGAATGTAAAGCAAGTATGTATGCCCATTTAGTGACAATTTTAGGGGCAGCATTGTTTTGGGGAGCTGGTGCTGTAATTCTTCTGCCACAGCATTAACAGCAAGGAAGGTTTCAAGAGGGAGAAACAGCTCATTTTTATCATGGGGTAAACTGGGGAGGCGCGGAGGGGGGAACCCCTCTTCCTCAGCAAATGCTGAAGTAGAAACCACAATTTTTTTTCCCTGTGGTTTCACTGAACTCCTGTAAACTGCAGCAGTTTCTTCAGCGGGCTTCCAATTTCTCTGACGATGCTATAAATTTTGTTGGGAAGATGAAGTCCTACAGTGCAATTAACTCCAAAAGTGGTACAAAGCAACAGCACACAGATACCGGGCTGCAGTACTTAGCACTTAACTCTGAAATTCTGATAAGCCCTATCAACTCAGGGTTGTGTTTAATGTTCACTCCTGCTTATATACTGAAGATACAACCTAGCGGTCACAGTGTTAACACTCCCCAATATCTATTACAATTAGTTTTTGATTAAGAGGCCTAGCATGGCTTTTGAAGCCTTTTATGTTGTGTCAAATGGCTAGTGATGGAGTGAGATGCACAGACACCTCCCAGTAACAAAGCATCTTGTAAAAGGTTTCAAGTGAACTATTTTATCATCCTAATGGAAACCAGATGACTCTAACTCCCCCTTTAATTTCAACTATTTACTGAAGAGTCCTTGTTTTGAATTACTTAAAGATTTATTCCAAACCACTATCTCATGCATTAAGAATCACTAATAACAAAGCCATTCTGAGCGGAGCAAAGCTTTTAAAGAATGTGACTATGCCATTGCATTTATTCTTAAGTTTAAACCGTGTTTTTTAATGGCTTTCACATTTTTATATCTCAGCTTATTTTCTTGGTGGTTTTTTTATTTTCTACTTTTTATTTTTCTTCCTTGAAATCCCGAACACATTTTTCTCCAGATATTTCCAGTCCGTGCTGCAGTTTCCTGCCCTGCTGACAGGGATAGCAGGCTGGAGCCTGGGTGGTGGAGCTGAACCCATGTATGTGCTTCTTCGTCCCATCCTCCGTAGAGTGTCTATTTTGGATCTCCTTGGTGGGTTTAGCAGAGGAAGGATTGCCAAATGAAGGCCTAGGGGGGAAATCGTGTCCACCATGCACAGCTTCATTATTTCCGCTGAGCAGTAAAATTTTCAGAGGACGAAAGTGTCGCTTCGTGTTAGCTGTTCTGGCCTGATGGCTGGAGTCACCCTGGCTTGGCAGGTCTCCCAAGGAAAAATGGGAGGACTGGGGGGGGTCTGCTACCCCTGCCCTTGCTCACTATCTCTTTCAGGCTTATCCCTTCCTCCCAGCCACACCACTCTGCATTGCTGCAGAAGGAACCCTGAAATAACCAGGATTAACTGGATTAGTGGTGCAAAGCAAGTCTCCTTTCTCTGCTGCCGCGGTATCTGCTGCCCGGGGTGCAGACCTCCCCATTTCCGTGGAGCCTCACAGAGACACAGAAATTGCTCTTAATGAGCACAACTATGAACTGGTTTTCATCCCAAAATGTGACACTGTTATTTACATCTGTCAGTATTTTACTGAGCTCTCTTGCTCCCTGTGGACACTACCTTCTAAGATGTTTCAGGCAACACAGCTGCAATATTCTTTTGCCAAAATGCCCTTTTGACTCAGACTGTAAAGTTCTTCAGTATATGTTTTAGTGGCATTAAAAGGATTAAAGAATGGCATAGTTAATTAAAAATAGATTTTTTTAAGGTAAATTTATGAGAAAAAGATACATATTAAGAAAGAAGAGGGAGAAGAAATACAGCTGTCCAAGAAAAGGAATAGGTTGTATATTAGAGTGTAGCCATTAAATGTCTTGAGAACCTTAGCTGTGTTGAATAAAGAATTTGGACAAATAGAAGATGGTCTATTTCTAAAAATATTAAGCAGACTTTTGTTGCAATGCGTACCAATAACTACTGACCTTTTGCGACCATGAATCTTCTGAGCCACAAAAACAAGCAGTTAACAAATCAAACACCCACTCCACATGGAGAGCTCTTCATCCTTCACAGAGATTTCTACAGTGTGAATACGTATTTTCAAATCTAGATCAAACAGAGGCCTTTAGTACCAGCTTTGCATGCGCTGGTCTTCGGACAGAACTAGAGTTCATGAGATGAGGGGAAGGAGAGAGTGAAGTGCTTTAGGTGGGATTGAGCCTCAGGTCATACCAAACAGGATGTCAAAAGATGAGGCATATTTGGCATATAGTTGTCTGCATCTTAAAAACATTAAGGACAAGGATGTATCATCTTGTCTCCTCTTATTCTACTCTAAGAAGAAATATTTTTACAGTGGTGGATAAAACAGGTATTTATTAATAACTCACTATCATTAACTAGATTTCAGTATCATGAAGTAGATCTCATTTAACAAACAGGGAAAAGGAACCACAAAAATAAAACGGTCACATGCTTATAAGATGATAGAAATGTTGTTAATTCTCACTTCTTTAATCCAATTATTAGGCTGAGTGGCACTGTAAGCCTGAGACTGCCTATAAACTATATACACACATAAATACTTCTGCATTTGTAAAATCCATATGCTGGCACACAGAGATGGTGACTTCTGCACATCATTAAGAAAACTTTAATAAATTACATTTTGGTAAAAGTCAGGGAGAAAGGCTGTTCTCCTGCCAGCATAGCATGATTTTTGTGTTACATCTGCAGGTCCTCAGAAGACTCCTCATTCTCCAAGTTGACCATCAGAAACCCTTTCTGTTGCACCATGAAATATTCCATCCACTTTTCTTTGGCTTCCTTAATATGTTCTCTCTCTTATTTCTCTTCTCTCTGACTGTACCTTCTTGATGATTTTAGATGTTTCTACAATTTTACTCAATGTTCAGATAGTACTATTTTACTAATATTCAAAAGCAGCATTTTTTTAAACAGTAGAAAAGTGTAATATTTATCTGTGGAAATATTTTTCTACATTTTCTCATAGTGTGAGTACCATGATGATTATTCTTGAAGTATTTGGAAATTCCACTTCCTTCTGGTATGCAGTTCTATATGCTTTGTACCATTTAAAATAAATTTGTACTGGTTAAAATAATAATTAAAAGTAAGAAGCCAACTGATTTGTGTCCACTGATGTTTGCCTTATGAAAACATGCCAGGAGAGATGCAATTAGTCTCAGATCTGGCTGCCTTTACTTCCTAGCCTGAATGACCAGGGTCCTATTTACAGTCAAGTCAACTAGGACTAATTGTGGACCTAAGAGTGAGGCCTGGCTTCATGGCAATTTTGGTACTGGTCTGGAATAAACAGATAGGGCTGCACAGGAAAGCTACTGCTGAGCTGACAAGCCAAAAGGAATTAAGAAAAAAAAATCTCACTTTTTAGGATGTGTGAGAGGAATGCTGAGACTTTATATTTTAGAAAAAAGGTGTTGGTAAAACTTTTAAAAAGCAATTTAAAGTATATTTTGCTTAGAATCAATAGGCAGCTCTAGTGAGCGTTGATGGAATGTTAAATCCAAATATTCATATATTTTAATATCTTTCCAGTAATGAACAAAGGGAAGAGCTATCCTTTTTTTTGTAACCAGATATATTTGGGGATGAAATTAATTCTTTAAATATTTTATATTCTACAGAGTTGTCAACAAGACAGCATCAGTCTGAGAATCAATTGTAGGATGAACAGCTGTGCAATACTTTTTTCAGTGATTCAAGCAACTTTACTCTCCATGGATTAAAAAATAATTTGTTCATAAGTTTAGAGAGAGAAGAAAGAATGAGAAATGAATGCCTTAAACTTAGGCTCCTCTAGGTTTAATTTGTAGATGCTTTTTAAATATTGGTCCATGCCCTTTGCAAAGTTATTTCTATTAGCTATTTTCCTAAGCTTGCTGTAAACTGCCAGTTTTCCACTGTGTTAATTATTAATATGACCTGTTTATGTACCAGTTATCCAGCTAACCATTAATGTCTGTTTACTCATTGATGACCTTTGCAACTACATGCCAGGCTCTTGGCCAGTAAATGTCAACATTTTTAATAACCTAAAAATACTCCTCATAGCTTAAGAATATCTACCTTTTTATTTTTTAACGTGAAAACCAAAAATGAAATACCATTTATAATTCACAGAAGTTTGTAAAAGGCTGTTTCAGCCAAATGGCACAGTGAAAGTAAAAGTAAAAAAAAATCTTCACTGATATTCTTTGCTTCTGGTTTTGTTTTAAAATACATTACAAAAGGAAAAAATATAGGTCCATCATGCAGGCATAATAAAATGCTTTTCAAAAAGAATTATCGTAGGTAAATTTTTGGGTTTTTTCCTTCAGGGTTTTGGTATTAACCTGAGTACAAATAATATATCTCTCCCATTTATTCTACTAAGAGCTAAGGGTTACATTGGGGACACAATTGGATTAAAGCTGAAAGTTGTGACACTAATTTTTACCCATGATTACAAACTCTATGTATATTTTTGCTCACTAAATGTGCCTAATTCAAAAAGACAAGCAGTAGCCCAGGATGATAAAGAATTTGAGGGCACTTCCCACTCAAATTGATGTGTAGGATGGCCTCATCCAATCTGCTATGGAGATAAGTGGAACAGGCAGGTTTCTTCTTCCTTGGTCCACTAACATCCTTCCCTAAGAAGAGCCTTGAAATATTGTCTTTGTGATTACAATTTGCAGGTCTGAAATTGGCTTCCTGTTGAAATATTTTCAAATATTAGCATCATCCCAGCCATAAGTAATGGTGATGGCATTTACAGAGATTGCAGCTTTGATATATACGTAGGTATATGTTCACATTTTCTCGTTCACTGGAGTTCTAACTCCAGTAAAAATTAGGTGTTTTTTTTTTTTAGTTACAGCCTTGAACACTTGCTGTGACTGTCACTTCATGTTGAATTTATCATACAGAATGTAAGTTGTAAGGCTGAGGAGCAATCTGTCATAAGCCATTGTATCAATAATCTGAAGGGGTTTGTTTTGGTCCTGGGTGGGAGGTAAGCTTTCTGGATTTCTACCCTCAGTTGCATAGACCATTTGGGCTCAACAGTATTGTTTCAAAGGGATTTGTCTGGGCTGTAACACATTTACTTAAACACTGTGCTTCTGTACAGGATGGTTATACAGTACTTCAAGCATATAAATGCCTTTCAGGTTTTCTGTACTGAATGATAACTCACCTTGTCTTTCTTGGTGAGGTAGGTAATAAATAGAAATCTGGACTGTAACTGAGACATTCTGACTTAGTTAGATCTTCTGGTGTCCTGAAAAAGACAAGTAGACTCAATTACCATGCCAGCAACTACATAAAGATTGTCAAATTAAATCCAAAAACCTATGTTTAAATAACGGTATGACAAAACCTGAGAAAAGGCAAGAATATCAAGATGTTCTGCTATTTTGACCTGAAGTTACAGCACTGTGGAAACAAAGAAAAATACTCTTTAAAATGTGCATTATTATCTTGAAAGACTGAGGGGCAGGACTTGGTCAAATCCATCTTAGCCTAGAGATACAGACAAGTGATGCTGCAGCCATTAATCCATGTTGTGTTCCTGCTTTTTATTGAGATAATCCCACAGTTTATTTGATAAACATATATATATGACTAAAAGGGAAAAATAATAACATGCTACACTTTCTTGAGAGTCTTTCAACCAGGACCTTAATTAAACCGCCAAAAGCCTTGTGAGTTGGATAAGTGTTATATTGAATTAGCGTCACCCACCACTGATATGGAGCTATCCCAAGGTTCAAGCACAACAGCTGTCTAATGGTGTATAGTGACACTACACACCAGGGTAGAAACCGGAGAAGCATACCACATCCAATTGAAACTGCAGGAAAACCTGAGAGAGAATTTAATTATTTCTGTTGGAACTTCTTCAGAACATTGGCTTGGCACCTCAGTCTTGCAAAGCATGCTGTGGAAACTTTTAATGAGCTGCAGTTGTAGAGGGTTGGCTTTCTTTTAGATATCATTGAAAGGCAACAACTCAGCACACCTCAGCATCAAGCTAGAAAATGAATTCAGTGCTGACTCAGAGGACGGTGCATAAACTAGAATTGTCAGCACCATTCCTTGCAATAACTAGGTCTTCCTTGGAGGTCTCTCATCTAAGACTGACCTAACTTGACACATCTTAGCTTGTGAGACAAGGGACAAGGCTCAAATGTAATATTCCTGTGGGAAGTGGTGTTCTGTGTTCATCTGCTTTTATGTGCAAAGCAATGACATATTTAATCAGCCCCCCCCACCAAGACGCTTATTATTTATGAGGAGCTGTTTAAATTTTCCAGATAAATATGTATTCAGAGTCTTTCCAAGCTATATAATGTGCTCTATAGATCAGAGCAACTCCATTTAAACTTGTTTTTTAAAAACACAAATTATAATTTGATAGAGTGGAACAGCTCTATTGGTTTCATAGATAGCTGGGCATTTATTTTCCACTGTAAAGATCATAATATTTACCCAATGGACCAGAACAACTCCTTCTTAGCCTTTACTCCCTCTATTATGCCACAATTATTTAAATACAGATTCTGCTTGCATTACTTATTTTGTAGCCAACTGGATGGGATCACTTGGGTGAGTGAATAAAAGGGGCATGGGTGTCTCATACATCCCATCATCTTCTGAAATGCTGTTTAAAGATCTAGATATAGTAAGAAGAGATTAAGAACTGATGGCTTCCATGACTATTTTTATTTATAATATATCATTCAGTTCTCCATCTAGTTCAGTGGGAGAGTGGTTTATTCAGCCATGTGTTGTGTGCATTGCAGGTGGGAGATATTTTAAATGCCTATATGCTGACAAGGTGAGTGGTTAGGGCATGATTGTGTTATATATGTATATGTGTGTATATATATATATACACACACACACACACACACACACACACACACACACACATATATGTGTGTGTGTATATATATATATGAAAGCACAAGAATAATTTCCATGATTATTACTTTCCTGCTTTATTTTTGTATGACCTCAGAAGGCAGGAGCATAAATCCATACTGTGGGGATATGCGCTATCTTGTTATTTATTTGTGGACAGCCAAAAGAGTGCCTGATACCATATGGACTGCAGCAGAGGAGATACATGTTCAGAAGCACTTCCTAGCATATAGCTAGAAGTACTTCCTAGGGGTATAACAGAGGTGTTATTGCTGCAGTGGTTTCCTCATGTGCGGCCAATGGTACCTTAGACTTTCAAAGACATGAGGATTGATTTACCCACCAAGGAAAATTAGCAACTATTATTGTCATCAGTGGGCATTGCCTTGGGGTTCTGTGATGCTAAATGGTGGCCATTTACATATCTTTTACATGCCCTTTTATATCACTTAATTCATAATCTCTGTTCCCAGATTTAAAAGAAATGTTTTATCTGCCTCATACTCCCTTATTTTTGAACAGGACTTATTCTTCCTTTGATTTCTTTTAATATTTTTGTTTTCTGATGAATTAAATCAGAGAGTCAAATGTAGCTATTATGGAACTAAGAGCAAGACATATCCAACCAATTTTAACTTGTGGTGAAAGATATGATCCATCAGCTTATTCCCTTCTTTAACTCATTTTTCTAGACTTCGTGTCTCCCTTAGCCAGTATGCTCTCACAGCACTCAGTATGCAGCCATAGAAGCAGACGTGAAGACCATATTCAGTGTCCATGGTTTCCTTCATTTAAGAGGTTAACCAAAGATGTTGCATGCTATGATTGCATTTTTCGTCTATACATGATGATGGCTGAACTGCATGATGGCTAAACTGTTGAATTTCTTGTTTTTCACATTGTACTTTTCATCCAGTACTGTGACTCCTTTCTTGCACAGCCCCTTTCTTCAAGGAAAATGCCCTGTCAGCAAGTTCCCAGTCCTCTGTCATGTTTTGCTCATGCCTCCCCATATTCAGCTGGTTCAGTTCCAGCTCCACTACAGGCCTCCAAAAACACAAAATATTTTCTTTCTTCCAGAACGCTCATTCTGATTTATATCCCAGATGAGCAACTCAAAAAGCTTATGAACAGTGGAACATAGTTTGGGTTTTGAAGTTATACTGCGTTACAAGAGCTGAAATTTCCTGAAGTTCAGGGACTGCCTAGTGCGGAGTTTGAGCCAAAGGTATTCTCTGAACAAAACTGCTTAAGCAAAAATTTCTCCTGATTGAAAAAGGAATGGATAAATGTCAAATGTTTGAGTTGCAGAGATGTGCAGATAGATAGTTACGGGAGTGGTTATATGGTTAGTGCATCTTCAGTCTAGCTGTAGGCTGTTGATAAAAGGCAGATCTGGCACTAGTTACATATTCTTGCAATCTAATTCGCATTTACACCAGACCTGATTAACCTGACTGTCTTTTCTATCCCTCAGTAAGGTTGGTTTTCAGATTGTTCAATGAGCTGACCCTGCTGAGTGTGCATTCACACAACTGCCAGCACTGATACAACGGGGACTTCAGGGACATGCAGTCCATGGTGAAGGTGAAGATGAAGATGAGATTGGCAGCAGCCTGGGCACCAGCAAAAAGCCTCCATCTGGGCTCAGTTTTGGCCAGGACAGCACTACAGTCATGGAAGTTAGGCCCATCCATTAATGTCTGTCTAAACAGGGTCAGTGCAGGGTCTGTTGGAGGGATCTAATTAGAGGTCTGTTTTTTCTTTAAAAGTCCTTGCCTAGTATTTCCCTTACTTTTCCAAACACCCTGAAGTAGACAATACATCACAATGAGGTCAAAGCAGAGGAAAGGGAAAAAAATGAATCCCAGCAGCCCCAGAACAGTGACAGTTTTCATTTATTATCTGGAAGTCATGTGAGTTTTAGTCACCAATCATCATCAAGAGAAGAATGGAGCTAGATGCTTGACAAGGAAGATGCTGTCTGCGGCAGCATAATATTCAATTTACTGCCAAGGCTACTGACTTCCGAAGCAATAGGAGAATAAGTGAAATAATTGATTTCTTACCTCAAATGTAATATGGCATCAGAATTACACTAGCTATGTTCAGTTGTCTTTTTTTTAAACAATTTTCCTGATTCTATTTTAGTCCTTGAAAAAGTAGAAGTTCTTAAGGTTGTCTTGGAGCCATACCATGAAAAAAAAATCTTAGTGTATCAAGGGTGCAAAGGAAAACCTAAATACACGCCTGCCAAAAAACAGGTTATGTTGTCTGCCTGAGATTGCAAACAGCCTGCAACAAAATCTAAACTGCGCCTTTGGCATTAGTTATATTCTGTCCCGAAAGCAGCATGTTCTTGTTGAAGCTTTGGGTGGAGGTCCTTGCAGAATGAGCTGAGGGCATCGGATTTCCTTAACATGACCCTGCCCCATTCCTATGCTTATATATTGTCTATTTAGGGAAACATTCCACTGTCCTTGCTCATGCTGAGCAGTCCCATAGATATAAATCATTCTGCTGTGGAAGCAAGCACAATACAGTGTGACTAACGGACCCTTCTGTGCTGATGAACATTAATGGATGTGGCATCATACCTGCTCGTAGAGCTGAAATAAGTGGGACTGCTCATGGACTAAAGTGTTACTCACTGTGAGTAAATGCAACAACACATCACCTATGGATAAGTAAACTATTTGGGATAGGAATCTGCCAAATAATAGAAAAACACTTTACTGGGCTGGATAGTTTAATTAAGTCTTAACTTATATGTTTACACCAATAATCACACTTCACAGCTGGGAGGAGCTGTAAGAATAGTAAGGCAACAAAATACATAGGTGCAGTAGTGTGATCTTACAGCGTGGGACTGTCTCTCTTGAAGTAATTGTCAAACATGGTCAATAAGGGGTAGTTTTTAATGCTCAGCAAGTGGTTAAATTCGACAAACTTAAATATTTTCCAAAACAATTTATATTTATTAATGGCTACTACAAAATCCATTTACCCATAATCAAGTGAAACTTGAAGGTGCTGGCTTTCTTAAGTGCCGAGAGTCAACAATATTAAAGTAAATAGTGGAGGACATTCCAAGATAGTATTAACACAATTGATTTATTGATGATTGCACAATGGGAGGTTATCTTTTGTTAATTGACTCTGTAAATAAGCTCATAGGCATCTCAAGTGAAGAAAAAAATCTATTGCTACTAGAAAGTCTACAGGGTGAGTTAGCTATGCCACTCCATAAAGTGTCTGCTCTGCTGTAAAACTCCTTGTGGCTGGATAATGGCTGAGAGGCATTTCTAGCAACAGATCACAGCAGGTGTTCATGCATACATGGTAAGTGACACTCAAAATCTTGTTAGCTTAGACTATCCTGTATGTGAAATAATTCACCTTGGATTTTGTAGAAAAAGACAAGCATGGAAAAAGGAGGGACTGTCCTGGAGCTCACAGATATATTTACAAATCAGGTCATGTCCATACAGCAGCCAGATCTGATCTTACTTGTACTATTTGATCTTTCAAGGTGATATCTGGAAAGTCTACTTCTTCACTCTGACCCAGGACCCACCTCTATCACCTCAGACCTAAGGTCAAATCATTGCTGGTTCATCCAAGCTATGCTGCTAGATACCACCCCATGAAATGTTTTACAGATGCTTAGATCTTATTATTGCTTCCCTTTGCAGTTCCTTATCTCCACCATGTTCTCTTCTGGTTTGAGCAAGGCATTGCCCAAGCTGGGTAACAATTTTACCATGTCCTTTTCTTGTTATTGCTTGCTTCAGTATATTTATGGTGAATAGCAGGGACACTGCTTACTCAGTGACTATGGCCTATCTTGTTCACTAATTTCTAGCCTTCTTGCCTGAACAGCCCAGTGGAGACATTTTGGTAGCCTACTTTTCCCCACTTTGGTTTCCATTTTCCTCCCAACACATTTCCTTCTCTCTTTTTGATCCCTCTCTGTTCTTGTTCCCTCTGGTAATCTCATTCTCATCCCACTCCTGTATCGACATTAGGAAAGAGCCACAATCAGTCTGAATGTCTTACTTCACTTGGCGTAAGATTCAAGAGGGAAAGTCCTTTGCTCCTAATTTAACAGCCCTGAACTGTGAGCAAACATAATTTCTACTTTTGGCTTACAACAGCAGATAGACGGGTGGAACAGGAGCACTGTGGCCACAGAGCTACTGTGCAGGGACAACCCAGTAGAGCATTTTTATTCCTGATCTGTAAAAAGCCATGAGCTTTCAAAGAAATTGGCTTCTAGTTGGTGACCTTTATGAATCACCTGCACTGAGTCATGCTCCTTTCCCTGTCATATCAACAACCTTAATATACAAACACCAAACAACCTCTGCTACTTCTCTAGGAGAGCACCCAGACTATGGGAACAAAGGCTCTGCTGTTTCCTAATCTCAGAAACAATTAAGACATCAGATTAATAGAATATTTAAATGCTTTGGTGGAGGCAGGTGGAATGCTCTCTGTTTGCATTACTATAACGCCTATCAGTACCCTTAGCATTAAAGGGCACAAAGGAACATAAAGTATCAGGATTGTAAAAGTGCAATTTCTTGTATGTCTAGCTTCTCAAACTTCTGCTAGACATCACTGAAGCCCAAAGTTTACCTCTGAGAGGACAGGGAATTCCCTTCCCTCATAAGATGTCATTTCCTTCTCTATCTCCTTCCCCTTGTTCCTCAACACAAAATTGCATTCAGTGGTTCACTTAATGACTGTAATGCCCTTGGTTAATAGGATTTCACTGCAGTTCCTATCCTTTAGCTTGGCACTGGAGCCCGGTGTGCCTCTAGTGTTAGCTGGGTAATTTAAAGTGCTGTCTGCCTGGAAACAGCATGACAGCCCGTTCTCCCAATATTCTGAGTAGTAATCCTTGGAATTACCCTGGATCAGGCAGAAGTGAAGGTCTGATCTAGAGGACTCAGATTTCTCTGCTGGGATCGCAGCTCATGCAAAGATTAAAGGCCATATCCACAGAGATATTTAGGCACTTCAATAGGAGTGAGGTGGCTGAATACCTTTCATGGGACTGGCTCTAACTGCATTTAGCACACCTGCCTGACAGCCAGGAGTCAGAGCACTGACCTCCAAAACTGATGGGAAATGTCCACTGATTCCCTTTAAAACAGCTGCTGAATTTTTGTGGGTACTCTACGTAATAGAGTTTTCTGGGAAGAAGCCCTGGCTAAAGGGAACCCTTTTTGGATCATTCAGTTGGGAGAGGGTGGTGAAATTTCTTTTTTTCCCCCCTTTTTATGGTTCAGGAGAAGATGATTTTCATATTTTTCTTCTCAATCGGCTGATGTGTCGTGACCCCTCCTGTGCACTTTGTGACACAAAAGTGCTTTTCCATTCTTCATTCCATGTCTTTGGGATCTATAAAAAGAGTGACATTGTTGAGGAATTTCTGAACAGACTGTTTCATTCCTGTCACTGTCCCAGGAGGATTAGAGTTGCTGAAGCTTAGAGTTAGGCTCATACTTCCCTCTATCCAAATGCCTGACTCAGAGATAATGGTCTTTGTTTAGGAGGCCTTAATATTCCTAAGGCAGGACTTGAGATGATGTGTTTTCACTTTGCCTCTCTCCCTCATATTTGGTACACTCTTCCTTGTATGAATCCAGTAATCCAAACCAATCTTTGGAAACATCAGTGACTCCCATTTACGTCTTTGCCACCTTTTCTAAGAATGTGTTCATTTCATTGATCCCATGTTTCAACGCAACAGTTGTCCCTGCCATTATCCTTGACCTAATCATAGCATTTAGGGATCCGCGTGTCTCATGGTCACAGATGAGCACATGGACAGAAACTGCCTTACAGACCTACCCATATAGCTCGCTTTAGATCCATGAGAACAGCGTGCGAAATTCCTATTAGGTCCAGTTTCTTCTGAGCTGTGAGGGCCAAGATAGTTGTACTTCATAATCTGCTGGAATGCTTCTTCACTGGCTTGGCAGAGCCAGCCCCGCAAAGGGAAGAGGGGGGAGAGGATGTGCTCCAGCCCTAAGATCAGATGTCGGGCACAGGTGCTGGCAGTGGAGCAGTGCTGCAGCCCCCTGGTATGAAATCGCAAGCTGGCCTCATTCTACAGACCTTCTGAAAACAGCCCAAGATTGTGTATCATGAGTTATGATGGCAATATAAAACTGAAAGCTTGACTGCATCTGTTAGTTAAAAATTGCTGTGAGAGCTTGAGAGGCTGCTAGCTCAGTGTTTTAGCTAGATCTCAAATAGGATGGCTGCACTTTACCTTCCTAATTAAACTCCCTCTTAGTTTTTGTTGCTCAGGTTAATTTTTACTTCCCCTTTCTGTCACAAGCTGACATGGATTAGTACTATCAATGGAGACACCTATTCACCATGTAAACTTTGAATCTGGATTCATATCTTTCTCTCTTCCTCAAATGTTGTAAGGTTCTTTGACATGGAGATGCTACTTTCTGTCCCAGGGGCCACATGTCTAGGGAAGAAAAGAGATCTCTCAGAGTGGGCAAAGTTTCAGTTGACTGGAGACATATGTTGAAGCAAAGTTGGCATTTATTTCTCAAACAGGCCAAGAGCATATGTAAATACGGGTACTGCACATCCAGTTTTTCAATTCACAAGTGAAGAAGCAGCTTTGTAGACAGATGCAGAGCACGTACAATCTTTTACACCTTCATTTTGATAGATGTATGTGGTTTTTTCTCAGGGTCTGGCTGCTCATAGATGTTCTGCTGTGTGTTATTTTCTCATCTTGTATCACAAGTGAAGTATCTGGTCCTGTTCCCGCGCAAAGGAATGATAGACGTCTCCTTGGCTTCCAAAGGGCAATGTCAAACCTAAATGAGGAAAAGGTAGAATGGTGCTGGGATGAGACACTCCTAAAAGCCTCTTAAGTGATCCAGGAAGGAGCATTCATAAGTGCTCCTCTTCCCTCTAAGACACTAATGAGTCACTCCTTAATCACAAACTGTCTATGCAAAGCACTACCCTCCTGACACAAGAGCAAGCTTCACCTCTGCAGACCTTTAAAATAAGTCCTCCAGGCTTTCTTTCTTTTACAGGAGATAACTGACCCCAGTGACCTTGCTCCTCTCCAAATCATGAGCTCATCCTATAGATGTGAGGGGATATAGTATTCCTTTCAATTCCTGTCTTAAACCCCTGTCTTAGCCTTAGCGCAGGCCGCCCAGCAGATTGCTTTGTGTCCTGTCCCTCTTCCAGCTCTGGCAACACTCATGTAATGGGCAAAATGATCTTTTTACGTAGGTTGCAGATCATTTTTTTTTGGATGTGTGAAGCACTTTGGGTCATTTTGAGATAAAGGATACTATATAAATGGAAGTCCTTATTATTAAATCAATAAATAATAACAGAGTTAGCTCCTTGCTGTTCGACATGCTAATTTTCACCTTGGTTGCCACATGCACAACATGGTATTATTTGTCTATTTCCTTTATGCTCTTGATGGCTGAACATGCTATCAAAAATGATTCTCATAGAAATTTTTACATCGGCCAAATATTTCTGGCACAGGAGAGGCCTTGCAGAGTTGTCTTCCTAATAACTCATAGCTGTTGTGGCTACCATGTAAATCTCTTTATCCAATCAATCAGACATGAAATAAAATACACCGACCTGATGCTCAGCTAGCATGTAAATTCCAAGTCACATGAGGCCTGGGGAGTTATAGTGCAGAAGAAGGAGTTTTCATTCCCCATTTGTAAGATGATATCTGCTGGGCTCATTAAGCGAAAATATTTTGGGGCCTGTGTCTTACAAGGTAAACTTGCTCTATTGTGCAGAAGAACATTCACTGAAATAGCTAACATGGATCATCTGATGACATTAGCTTTGTAAGTAATTTCCATGATGTCAAGGGTACACTGGAGATTAAAGGGGGATTAAGGCCTACTTGCACAGTCAAAGCATCACAGTAAATTGACTTGACTTGGCAGGCTGCACCTAAAGTTGGCAACTTTTCACTAACTAATCATATAAAATCCAGGTTTGTGGTGTTAGTTAGACTACACTTTCACAGAGGCCAGGAAACGTTAAGCTTTCAAGGTGGGAGGTTTTAGGAGCTAAAGGAGGAAAAGGGAGGGGAGACTGTCAAGGAGACTTTTGCAATGTCAAGGTGCCAAGAGGTGCTAAGTAAAATAACCACCCAGTTTTATTGGAGAAGGCTCTGCCTTTCAAGAGCAAGCTGGTTGAATTTCTACCCACAGGGCCTTTCCTCCAGCAAAGTTTATTTTTTCCCTCCCTCTTGCTGTCACAAAATGCAATCTCCTCTTAAAGGATCAGACCCCGCACAGGAACTTCACTGAATAAAGATGAGTTTATATTTTAAAAAGGAAACAGCTGGATTGCAAAAGCAAGGGAGGTAGGCAGCTCTTGTTTCATTAGCTAAGGGAAACTCAGGGCCCCAGAGGAGAACAACTGGGAGAGCAGCCATGACAGAGAAAAAAAAAAAAGGAAACAGAAGATCATAAAGAACTAATAATGAAAAATGGAAAGTGAGAATGAGCCAAGAAAAACAGGCAATAAATAGATTTAAAAAAAAAATGTTGGGGGGGGGGGGCGCCCAGAAATCTAAAGCAACCAAGCAGGAAAAGAGCAGGGCAAAGAGTATGGATTTTCTGGAAATAAAATAAATAATTCTGGAATTTCTCAAGAACCTGGTAAAAAACTGGAAGCATCTCATGGCTGATCTCTTGATCCACAAACTGGTGACCACTTCAATAAGAAGATGAAGGAGGAGCCCTGTATATAATTGCGCAGCAATTTGTTTGCTGCTTCCGCTGGAAAAAACAGAGTATGTTTGGCTGGGCAAGAGAGTCCAGGCTATATCCATGCTGATGAATTAGGGTCCCCTAAGAGCAGCTTATAAAAAAATGATTCTTATGATTGTTTAGAAGGATCCAGTCAACTGTTTATCTGTGCAGTAATCACTGGATGATGACTTGGAGGTAACCTGGGTGTGGGACTGTGCATGGTGGGAGTCTCTGAATGGTTTCAGATGAAGAAAGAGTAGAGATTGAAGGAACAGGGGGCTACGAAGAAAAACAGATACTGGTCTGTCCTTTGTCTTGAAATCTGTTCATTGTGATAAAATATATAAACATGGCCAAGGCTTCACAGTCCAAGAGAGAACAGATTTTTTTTCAGCTGCCCTTCAATTAGATCCATAATAATCCTGCAGCTTTATATAGTTTACAGACGACACTTTGCCCAGCAGAAATGGTGCTATTCTTTAAATTGTGCTGTGCTCATTAGGTTTTAATAGGAGCAGTTGTTTAAAGGGTGGGTGGGGGCAGGAGGGGGAATGCACTTGGTGATGCATAGTGGAATGTACATTAATCTTGTTAATGACAACACAGTTAATGGCTGGCAAAACATTACTTTTGAATTAACCTTTCTCTTGTGCAGGCTATACTTGAGAAACAGAGCCAGGACACCGAAGATACAAGGAAAGTGCATGAAGACAGGGATACAGGATTTCCTATGATTTTATGTTGTTCTTAATTAGGAAGCATATTGGCAGCAAATGCTAACATGTGTTGGGATGTTTAGCTGTAGCCAAATAAATGTTTTCTATTACAACTCTGAATTCTTTGCCTAGCCAGAGCCCATGCTGTTCTGTTCATGTCTTACAAAATCCCTTTATAAGTCATTTTGGGGGCCAATTTTCTGTTGGCTTATACAGCAGAGTTACTTTGAACATATGCACTCAGACTCCAGAAGGGTCGTTGTCCTTACTTTTTTTTAAATTCTAATTTTTTTTTGAGTGATAAATGGGGAAGCCCTTCTTATGAAATGCTTCTGTAACTCAACTAAACAATAGCCTATACTGAGCATGCTCATTTAAAGCAAAAAAGTAGGGCATGGATATAACTTGTTTTCTCCGGTCACATGTTCACACATAGGCTGAATGAATAATCCATAATGAATCATTTATCTGACATTTAAACTCTTTCTCCTATTTATGAATGGTCTGCAAATACTCTGTTGGTTTTTTTTTTTTTTTGGTTCTGTTTGTCATTTCAAATTATTAGTTAAATAATTTCTGATCTGGCTTGTAGGTTATTTGAGAACAGTTTGCTATAAGTATTTACAGTTTATAACTCCTGTTACCTCAATGATGTGAACACATAACTAGAGTCTGACTTGAGTAGTGCAAGTCTTTTCTTGTGCAGATGGAAATTTAGGGTTTTCTCTTTGCAAATATCCTGCTACATTTAGTTTGTCGTGTGAAATTTTTCTTGATGATCTAGCCACGTTTAGGTAGGAAATCTGCCTGATGTTTCCCATCTCTGTGTTTGTCTTGTATGTTCAACCTATTCCAGTAGAGGTTGAAGCTTTCTGAAACTGGTTATCAGACAGTATGGTCCCCAGGTATCATCTTAAGGTATAGCTCCTGCCTGCCAAAACCAAGCAGAACAATTGTCACAGAGGGCATATTTAAATGAGAAGGGAATTTAACACAGTCTTCTGAGTTGCTGCATTAGCCTTCACCAGGCCCAGTGCTTGCTTTGGTGGAGTCTGATATTGTGTTATTGTCCGCTCATGTAAGCAGGGGCTTGATTCCCTCCTGCAAGGGGTGGAAAATCATCAGTCCATAGGTGCAGAAACACTCTGTTGATTTCTCCTGAAGAACCAGAGGGTTGGAGTGGAACATGCTGAGTTTGGTTTACATCCATTTCATAATATCTTTGCATCCTTCTGTTCCAAACTGCTGAGTTACGAAGGTGGGGAAGATAAGACATGTCTTCTTGTGAAGAGCCCCAGTGTGTGTGTGTACTCTTATTGAGGCACTCATCCCAATAAAGACTTCAGCACTAAGGTGAAAGAGGAAGATGGAAGAGTGATAAAGACCCTGTCTGGATTCAGGACATCCTTCATCCTTTCTGAAATATCAGAAACACTCCATAAAGCTGGAGTGACTCAACATATAAAAGCAGAGCTGCATAGGCAGCTAGGGGGAATAACTTCTGAAGGACATACATAACTTAAGTTGTTAAAGGTAATTCTGGCTAGTAGGCAGAATATAGCAACTAGTCACTAGGATTGTCCATGAGTCTGGACAAACCTCTTCTCCCTGTCTCAATGTCTGGTAGCAGAAGAGTTGCTCGTGGTAAATAGTGCAATGTTTTGAGCTGTGAGAAAGTAAAAATTGTTTTCACAGATTTCTGGGAGTGATTTTTAAGGTTACGTGTATAAATTCATACTCTGGGCTGATGAAGATTTTTTTTCTTCAGAGCATTGTGTAAATAATTCAAGCTTACTAGTCTCAAATAAGTGTATATCAAAGTTATTATGAATGTATGCTTCTTATGTTTATTAGTGCATTGTTTGGCTTCCATCATATTTTAATTCTAAGGTTTCTGGTTTTTTTATGATCAGAAAGTCCTTTGCTTCCCTTAGGTGTTCATAAAAAAAAAAAAAAGAGGAAAAAAAAGGATTTATCTTCCGTGAGTATTTTGCATGGATTCCCTTGCTGCTAGAGGGGGAAAGAAGGTGCTCAGGGACTGCATGTCCATTAACTAGCATGTATGAAAGACAATGAACAATGGAGCTAAAAATAACTCACAACCATATAAGTATAGCAGTTTTTCTGTGTTGCTGCATGTATCAATTTATGGTGAAAAGAAAGAAGACAAGTTGCAGTATTTAATTACTTGTGAATGTGATTAGCTGCTTGAAAACTTAAGGACCATATCATATCAAAATCCCATACCATAAAAAGAAACTTGCTTTTAATTTTCTTCTCAAATTGGACCCCATTAATCACTGTAAAAGTTTCAAAACCATTTGGCTGAAGAACTCGGGTAACAGGAGGTTTTCAGGAGGTCATGCTCTCTGATTGGCATTCTTGACCCTCTGTTGTCTCAGTTTCTCATCTTCAGGCTTCACTCTAGCTGTAGTAACCTAGCTGCCTCTGGGCTAGGTTGCTCTGTTACCAGTGTGAAATCCTCCATGGGCTCATGTTGCATCAGACCGGACTCTTCACTGTTGAACAGTCTGTAGCATGCAGGAAAGAGAAGTGGTACCAGAGGCTCAGCCATGCCTTAGAGTTCAGCTTCAAAGAAAGGTAGGTATTGCAGTGGGGTGGCTGTGAACCAGCAGAGATTATAAGTAGACCTTTGGAGTCCAGGCTGACATTTAAAGGCCTGATGTAGAGCAAAGAAATGTCAGTCTTTAAAAGAGTAGACTGGGCTGGTTAGTAGGAAGGAATGTCGAAAGAGAGTTTATAGGCATCTCTTAAAGTTGAAGTTAATGTATTTCATTCCTTTGATATGAGCTTGTTTTTTCTTGATTTACCTGTGAACGAACGTCACAAGAGCTAGAGTTGGTTAACAGATGCTCAAAATGACTTGGGGGAAGCCCAGAGACTGGGAGACTGGTTAACATTTCACTGAGGGCACATACCGTGTGAGCCTGCCTTATATTGGAGTTAAATCATCCCATCTGATGTGTTGGGAGCTGGATCTCCACACTTGTTCTTGTGGCTCAGAGACACATTTGAACCATTGAGTGGTTATTCACACCTAACCCTTTTTAGGATCATCCATTATTCTTATTAACAACAGCGAGCACTACCAAGAAGGAAAAAAATAATATCATTCTTTCCACAAAAAGGTAAAAACATAATAGTGAATTAAAGTTCTAAATGATAGGACTGTTAACATAATGCCTTTTGTCTAGAATGAACTATAAAACACACATATATACAATGGAGAAAACCCTGTAAATGTGTAATGGACAAAAAAATATATATATAATAAAACTGTTGAAAGAATGCATTTTCTCAGCACCAAGGCTATCCATAAAATTTTTACAGTTTTCCACTATATAACATTATCCTTCATAAAAAATGATATTTTAAAGCAAAAAGGTTGGCAAAAGAAACAATTGGTAGTTAACGGAAGGACGGGATTACAGCACTGTGCCTTTGCTGTGAACGGTGGAATAGAAAATGAAAAACATTTGGGGCATTATATGAAGCCCAGCAGTCATGCTCCATATGGTTTGAAGAGTTGAGCAATGCTTGACAAAGATTTTATGACTTCATTTTCTTAACATTGAATATTATTCCTTCAATCTAGGCCTCCCACCCCATTCCTTGTCTTAAATTTCTCCTGTTTTTCAGACAAAGAAATCTGTTTTATTAATATGTATCATTTATATTGAGTTTAATCACATCTGGTTTAATATGCTGTTTTGTTACCAGAATGGCCTTTCTGAGGAATGCCCTGTAACCAAGGTATTGAGGCAAAACTGAGGTGATCTGGTCCCCAGATCCTCTAACAGCTTCCTATGTGACTTGATGCAAGTCATTTCATCTCTTTCTATTTCAGTTCCCCATCTGTAGCATAGAAAAAATAGTACTTCTGTATATCAGACATTACTGTGATAAGTTTTAGGATAAATAGCTAGAGTCATCTGTATAAGAGGACAGGTCAATATTTCTGGATAATTGGATTTGGAGCACAGAACTTCCTGGCTCCCAAACCTGTGCTCAGACAGATCAGGAGATTAAAATTTTATCTCTTAGTCTGCATCATGACTTTCAAAAACAAATATGGCTCCCCTCTGTCATAAAATACAGATTGATTAGTTACTCATTCTTCAGTCTACAATCTACTGCCATGTGTGCTGCCATCAGTAGGAGGAAGTCCATAACCTTCCCCAGAAATGCATGTTGATTATCCTTATTTTTATTTGACATTTAAATCACTGGGCACAGCTGGGGATTGGGCCAAGCTGTACATTTGTAATGATGTGCACACTCATCATGAAATGAGAATTCCTGCTGCAAAATGCACACTGTAAGAACAAGGGGTATTTGTGTCTCACCTTCAAAAAAAAAAGTTAGGAGGTTCATGGAGATCTCAGCGCTAGTACACAATCCTCTATGTAAGAGACAAGCAGCATGTTTACTGTTACTACAGATGACCTAAACTGAAAAATTCAGACTAGATCCAAACTTTTTGAAAGTCTGAGCACTTGGATCTGCATTCTTAGCTTGGATGAATCCCTAAAAAGGAGTTACTGTTGTCATTTATTACATCAATTCACATACTATGCAATACAAAATAGATCTTTCCTGAAACATCACTTTTCATTTCATTTATTTTGCTTCACAGTGAAAGGCAGCATTCCTCTAACCCTTCTCCTGCTGTATCTGAGTGCATGCCCTCACATGTGGATCTCACATGCAGTGGTATTTCAGATGGCATGTTCTGTATTAGGTGGATAGAGTATCACTGGTGGTATGTTTTATCCCATAGACTCAGTACACTGGAGAGCACTCAGCTGGTTAATATTTCATTTGGATTCTTTTCTCTTTTCTTTCCAACCATCTATGTAAACTTTAAGACAGCCGGTCTGGTTTTAGGAGGTGATTTCCTTGCTGTGGATTAAGGATCCATTTGTGAGTCACTCTTCAGGCACTTCAGAAGAGTAGATTTCAGACGTGAAAGAATGTATTGTAAACAGAATAATGTGCTTTCAAAATTAGCTCACGTACCAAATTTTGTATTTACTTAATACACCTTAATGGCTTTTGAAGAAGCCATTAGGCTCTATTGCGTAAATAGTATGTATACCAAAAACTGTATTTAACCTAGATAGGGCACTTTCCCATTGTTGGTTTTCCTTCCTTCTTTACAAAGTTTTATCTTCATGGCCTTTTTAAAGTCTATTATTCTTGAAGAATTTTATTCCAGGAGATTGTTTTGGACAGTGGCAGCTGAGAGGGCAGGGAGGAGAGGGGGTTCCTGAGTTTTAATGTGTAGAAAGGAGGAACAGCTGTCAGAGCAGCTAATAGGACTTTTCATACTTTGGAGTGGGGAAGGGAGAAATTCAAATATTATTGAGCAAAACAATTCTCTTAAAGGAAAGAATCCGACAGGGTTCTGTGTCCGGATTCTAACTTAGGGAACAGGAGTGGACAGACAACTTCATGTTTTCACATTGGGCTGACTGCGAACAGCCTTACATCTCCATGAAAGAGGTGCACAGAAGAGGAAGAGCCCCTTCTCTGCTCCCACCACCGAGGTGCAGGACCTGCCGATGCTGGAGGCACCCTGTTGTGGTGGGACCCTCAGAGGGCTCCTTGTGCCCCTAACCCCTTAGGGTCAGGATACAGTCTGACACTGCCAGCCTGGTGGCTCAAAGGGGCCTTAAATTGTGCTGGGAATTCAGGCAAAGAATGTAAGCTTTCTATTTGGTTCTCCATCTGTATATAAATATGGAGAACTGGGATAATGATCCTTGACAGTAGCTTTGTAAGGATAACTTGATTGGAATGGAATTAATTGTAAAAATATTAAATGTGGGAGGGCTACTAAACCAGTTGGGACTGGTGGGAAATAAGTGGGGAAATAAGTACAAACAAGCTAAATCCACTGTGTTTCACTGTTTAAATGCTACCTCCTGTAACTGGCACAGCAAGTAAACTATATATCTGCTAATGTTGCAGGTGTACTCACAGCTAGCTCATAATGGAAAAATATCTGTAAATAACTGCTCAGTTACAGCAAATGCCAAAAACTACAGTCGATGTTATTTGCGGGTGATTCCACAAATCCTAGCCACGTTAATCAGTTTGGAAATAATAATAAACCCATATCAAAACTCCAGAAAAAGATGTTATCTTGCTCAGCAAATGCAATGAGAACTAGCAGCTAAGTGCTAAAAATAGAAGTGTTGTATGAAGCCTTGTTACTTTGGCATATAGTCATGAAGCACAGAGTGAGAGAAGTGGAAGGCATTTCCAGCACTGGGCAAGAAAGAAATGAATGATGGATACACAGGGATAACCAGTATAAGGGGAGAAGAAAAGTTTCCTAAGTTTTAATGGAACTTACTATAGACTTTTGTGTTTTTGTGGGCTCTGGAAAGTTCCTGTCTATATTTATCAGTCTATTAAACAAACGCTTCTGCAAACAGTCTGTGCAAACTCCTCAAGTTGGTTCACCTGGGTCAACCTGTAAGATGGAAGGGGACAAGAAGACTTATTGCTTTTCTTAAGAAACTAGTTAACTACAAGTATAATCAACATAATGAAAATTAATTCAGCATTATGCCTCTCTGACATGAATTACTCTCCTGCAAAAATCTCTTTTTAGCAATTCTCTTGTTTGGGTGACTTCAGGCAGGTATCTCCAGTTAGTTTTGGATAAACTTGAAATTGCCCTGACTTGATTTCTAAAAGAAATCAAATAATTCCAAATTTAAATTAAGAAGGATAATAAAATAATAATAATAATAATGAAGAACTGGACTATTGCTAGTAGGTCCATTAATGATGCAGTTTTTTATCATTAACTTTTATGCATGTGTGAACAGGGAAGTATACCAGAAATGATTTTGTGCAAATGTATTCAAGCAATGTTATCAACTGCAGACCAAAAATGCAATTGGAGCTGTATTGTTCTTTTTCATTGACTTTTTGTTGACCACAGGAAAAACTGGTTTTAAAATACAGCATAGTAACACAATCTAAAGGAGTGAAAAACTTGTAGAGCCAGTTTGAGTTGTAAGGGTGTGCTAACTTGTGACCCGGACGTGATGGTGGTTTTAAAATCAAATTGAAACAAAGAAGTTCTGTTGTGCTTTTTCCATATTTCCTCTAGGAAATCATACTCCCTCTCCTCCACTCTTGTCCCACAGACCTTCCTCCCATCTCTCTTCTCATCTGCTGTGCCCTGCTTTCTCCTCTTGTATGCATGATCTTTGTACTTTGTTGCTTCCCTCGGTAGTGACTGTCCTATCCCTTCCGAGATCCCTTCGACTATATATTTTTCCCATTTAATTTATTTTTACTCTGTTTAATAAAGCTGTTCAATTTTTTTTTCCTGTTCAGCAATTTGCTTTAATAAATAATTTGGGTTTTTGTGCCAAATTACATTTTTTTTTTTGGTGAAAGGATGAAAAACCGCCCTATAGAAGGCTAATTTTATATATTTACAGTGTTTTCTGATTTATATGATTATCACCCTGAAAGAGTTTTAGATATATTTCTGGATGATATAGAGTTTCCAAATAACATATTGAAAGGTTCGCTTTGAAAATCAAAGTAAAAAATATTTCCTGAAGTTATTTGTAAAGTTTGACCAAAACTACTAAAAATATGGCTATGCCCCTTTTGTCCCCTGTGAAATAATATTTTTATTTTCAGTCTTGGGGAAAGGAAGAGATGAACTGAGCTGTTCCATGGCTTAGATTAGACACCATTTATAGGATACAGTTTCGGTACTTTATAAAGTTTCTATCACTATGACGCACTTATCTTTATTAATCTGTAGATACTCCCTTAAAACCAGGCAGTTTGCATCTTTTTTTTTTTCTCAGGTACTGGGAAATTATTCGTTCCTGGTGTTCCATCAGGCATGTCGAAGACAAATATTTCTATGTGCATCTGTATTTGGGCCACCCATCCTGAATATGTAGCTCAGCTTTTCATGCCAAAAGTCTCCTGCATTAAATTTCATGCCGCATTTTCTCTGCGTTACTTACAGGTGTTATTTTTCCTGTTTTTATTAAAAAGCTAAAGCTGAATTGTAATCCTAATCAAAAGCACTTTTTTTAGGACCTTTGGCCACTCTGAGATAAGTCCATCATGTCAGAGAAGAAGTGCAGTTTTGTCTTCATTGCAGAGTTGTGGCTTCAATTGTAAGATATTTGCCTATAGAGCTTCTAACAGATTATTGATTGATAAACTGATATATATTTGTGTGTTTAAAGATTTTTACAATTCTGCTCATAGTAAGGCTTAGAGACATCATCAGTGACTTCTTTTCATACATGTTCAAAGAAATTAGATAGCTTCCAATCATACACGTGGATATGCACAGTTTAAGAGAAAACTGGGTACTGTTTGGAATTATTGTTCCTCAAAAATTCATAAAGATGTGGTGAAATGCTTAGACTGTATAACTTTAATGGAAAGTATTTATCCAGCTCTGATTTCAACAGATGTCTGAACAACAGGGGAAAAAATCCCCACCCTGTAACAAAACATCAGTCTGCTTCCAGACTTCCCATGCTAAACTTTTTATGGTGGTCAATGGTAACATGTATGTATTTTTCTCCCATGCTTTTGTAAAAAACTACTCATCTTTTTTAAAAGATTTCTTTTTCCCTTATGCAGTTTGCTGCTGCCCTCTCTATATTGGCTGATTTTCAGTTGAAGGTTGAAGACAGTTACTTTTTCACACTGAGGACACCTGTTTCTGAACCTTGTTTATCAGCTTAAGAAAACTGAGGAAAAACATACAGTGAAACATTTGGATCCATCTGGTTAGATGTGGGAACCTTATGGTCATCTGGACATCTGGACAAGATGGTAACCACCACCAACCAGTTTGGCAAATAGTAGATTTGCCCCTGCTCTTTCTGGATGGTCCAGAGGTTTTTGTTTGCCTAATGATATGCTTGGTCATCCTTCTCCATCTCTGTCTTTCTTCCCCCACTCTCCTTCACCACCAGTGGGGATTTTCCTCTCCTCCAGCGACAGCAACCCCTCCACTGCTCTCACTGCTTGACATGCTCTCCTCAAATAGTATCTTTCACAGGGGATGCACAAATCCTGTTGTTTTACATCGTATTGTCATTGCAGCCACAGGCATGTGTCTACACATGTCCCCTAGCAAGAGAAGGAAACATGTTTCCTCGTGCCTGTGCTTGCAGCATGTGCGATCCGCTCTCCTCCCCAGCCTCTCCCAGCCCCATGGATCCTGCCTGCTGGGGCTGTGCCTGCTGCAAGCCTCAAAGCAAAGCTGCCTCCTTCTCTGCAATCGGTATGGAAAGGAATTGGGGTTGTGCAAACAGGGTGATGAGCCGCCCGGGTGCGTGTTCAAGAGGAGGGAGGCTGAGAGGTGCAGGGTGGCAAACTTGCCTCTGCCTCCCCGTTGATGCTGCTTTTAAGCAGAACACAGCTCGATGTGAAAATATCCCCTCAGAAAAGGGACTAGGCTGTCTTTGTGGTCACTGATGTTGAAAACACTATGTATTAGCTCTGTAACAAAAATATTGTCTTAGGCTCCATTTTGTAATCAAACCTTATTTAATAGGGCACCCATGGCAAGATGAAGGGAGGTGCCAAAACACTACTGCAGTTAGTGTATCGTACCCCATGACTGCTGAGCAATGGCTGGAAACCTGCTCAGTACCGCTCTGAGTCATTTGATGCTATATGCTTCCATATCTGGCCCATAAGCACATGCTGAAATTCCTGAGCATGTGCGTAAAGTTAAGTACTTAAATGCTTTGCTGAATAGGAATTGACTGAACATGTGCTTAAGTATCCTGCTGAATTACAGCATTAATCATTTTTACAGCTGACAAAATCACTGCCCCAGAAAAATATTCTCCAATTAGAATGAACGGGATTATTTCTTTCATTTGTGTGAAATAAGTGTGTTCCCAGTTGTACTGAACGTGTTCTGTTTTCTGTGATATTAGAAATCATTTTCCATAAGATTTCATATTGCTCAAGAGAAAACTTGAGAGATTTTGGAATTGATCTGGTCCCTGGATTTGGGTTTATATTAAGAAAACATTGTAAGGAAAGATGTAATGGACAAAAAATATGCACTTGCGTTTTTTCATTGACTTCACCTAAGGGCAGAATTCGGGCCAGTGTGTATGCTCATTAATCCTGTCTTGTGGAAGGTACTTCTTTCCATATCTGATTTTAATTTGTTTGTAGACACTGAATGTAGATTTTCATATGGTAGAGTGCTCCTTTTTCTTCCTTATTTCCTTCACAGTCTTTTCATAATAGAGTTCAAAACCAGAAAAAAAAAGAAAAAAACCCCAAACCAACAAACCAACCCCCAGTTGAGCAGCCAGTCAAATAGATAATAATGGTAATTTTTCTGCTCTGCTAATGATGATAATATTGATATTTATCAATAACAAATAGCACGCAAGTGCCTGGATGAATAGAGTATTTTGCACAGTGGGGTTTTATATCTATATATGAAACACTGTGCGGTAAAGGCTGCTAGCAAGCAGGTGAGGGAAGCTGAGCAAAGAATTGCCTCACAGCAGAGTGCCCGGTAAGAGCAGAGGGGAAATCTAGTCCAACCCAAGAGCAGAAACAATCTCTGCAGTACAAAAAGCTGCAGAATCTGTAATCTCGATATCCAGCCCAACAAAGACCATGCATCTTGGGCTTGACTACGTGAGCTCTTACTGGAAATGGTGTGGGGCTCACTCTAGCTAAGCTGGGAGTGGGAAGGTCCAAGGAAAGCCTGCCGGTCATCGGAGCTAAGCCCAGGCAGTCTGGATGTTTCAATGGACTGCTTAGGTTGCTATGCAATCCCTTTGGTGTTCAGTGTGTTTTATTTTACGAAGTCTGCAAAAGGGACTTTGAGAGGCATTATCTTCAGAAGATAAATTTACAGCTGCTTTGCTTCCTATATTGTGTTTACATTTGGAACCTGTGTGCCTGAATATTACCTGTTGGTAAAGTTAACTCTGTAATTATTGATTTTGAGGCTTATGATTGTTCGCCAGACAAGGGAAAGGGGGAGAGGGAAGGGTGATCAGAGACCAACCAGCTATTCCAAGACCTTCAAAGGTGACTCACACAGAAGCATACAGCCCAAGTACTCTGCTGCAGCAAAGTACCGTACCTACAGCGACATCCCCTGAGCTTGTTTACTGAGGCCAATTTAGGATGTGACATTTGAGTTTCATTGCAGCAAATGATTTGAGGTATAGCTAGAAATGTTTACAAGGTGTGTCATGCTCACTTTCAGAGGCCCTGGATGGAATAGGGACCTGGTTGTGGACTGACCATCTGAACATATCTGGGTGCTAAATCTAGGCATGAGGGTGGCCGGAAAGAGCTTAGGTGCTTGCTCTTGGCATCGCCCAAGGGTCTGACGCAGAGCGTGGCCTGAAAACAGCTCTGAATATGGACAAGTTCAGGAGCGGCCCTCCCTAGATGCCACATACATCCAGCTCCACTGCTCTAATCACAGGATCACAGTTTGTTATGCTTATAGTCACTACCAGATCCAAAGGAGACAATATTACCTTTTTAAACAAAACAATAAAGCAATAAACAAACAATAAAACCAACACTCCAGATGTCTTTCCTATGTTAGATAACATAAAACTAAAGAACAGCCTCATACATACACATTTTTCTATTTGTTGTTTCAGTATCAGCTACAAAATGTTTCTATATGAGTGCCCACACTAGAAAAATCCCAACTCTTTGAATCACAGTAATTTATATATTTTATTTTCTAGGCCTAAATATATTTCCTAAATAACACAAAAAAAGCTTTTAGTTTGCATTAGTTTTTACTGAATTTTCAGCAGCAACACCAACATGTACATTCCCCTCCCTATGTGTGTTTCGTTTGACATGTTTCATGTTACAGAGACTGTGCGAGAGACTTTGAGAGGTGTTATCTTTGATAGAGGAATTTATGGCCATTTTCCTATCTACCGTATGTTTACATTTTGAATCTGTGTTGAACATTTGTTATACTCACTTGTTGTGTCTTGTCTTAAATTAGATCATAAACATTTTGAGGCAGGGACCATGTCTTCCTGTATATTGCTTGTTTATTTAGGCCCTACTGCTATGGATGTGGAACTGACTGGGGGTGATTGTAATAATAAAAATAATACTGCTAGAAATTCTTTTATCCTGATAAAGAAATGTGCAACTCCTGTTATCAGAACATATCAGAGAGTAGGGAGCTTAAAAGAGACTGTAGAGTAGTAATCATCTTTGCAAATGCTTTGAACCTTAGTGTTAAGAAAAGGGAAGGGAGGAGAGTTATATTTTGATTTATAGAAGGCCCTGGCAAAACCATTCCCAAAGTTGCCAATATCCAAATATTACTCATAAACTTGCATGTGCATCTACCAAAGGTTTTGAACAATTATCCCTAATTGCCCTCTTCTAATATTCTGGTGAACAGAAAAATCTTCATTATAAGAACACACGGCTTGTAAATGAAAGGGATGAAAGCTCATGAAAGGACGGAGGCAGACCATACGTCATCCCACACCTAGGCACAACGGGATGCATTAAGGAAGCATTTATGGAGAGGCATTCCATCAAGTCAAGGTGTCAGAGGACATATGGTCTCTTTCACCATTAACTCGGTGAATTTCCATACCTTTCCACTGGTCCATATTAATCTCACTTTGTGACGGTCAGCTTTGTTTGATATCGTTCAGGCTTTGCTCTGAAAATACCCAATATGCACATGCAAAACTCATGAAAGTAAATAACTAAAAACCACCTCTTTGAGCTTGCTTTTTGCAAAAGAGAAATTAAAAAAAATTTGGGTTAAACAGAAACATTTTCAGTTATCAAGACAGAAAATAAGAAATATAGGTATGAATACTTAGGTTTATCAATATAGATACCTGCTTGACCCTGCTTCTTGACTAGAAAATATTGTTCATATATGTCTTTGAAACAGACAGTAGCATATTGGTACCAATTTGTTTGGCATGTGAAGGTCTACCCATCCATCTTAGTTATTAGTTGTGATCCCAAAGATATCACTGGGATGCTGGTAATTGCTAATAAAAGGCATGTGTAGAGATGCTTATGATTAATATTATGGCAGGAGATGGTAGAGCCAGGAGGTAAAGGTGATAGAATTGTCTTAGTTTTAGCTCTTCTACAACCAGATACACTTCCATCTTTTATCTCCTCAGTTGTCTTTGGGGACCTATGGGAGAGGCTGAAGTGGGTGAGGGGGGTGTCTTCCTCCTTTTTTTGGGCCTTTTCTGCACTCTTCTGCTGATATGTGTAGAACATCTAAATTTAGGTAGAGGAGGGTGTGCTAATCCTAAACTCAAAACTAAATTTTCCTCTTTGTGTTTCTGTTGTCAGCTCAGAAGATATCACGCAGATACCTTCATCATCAAAATGATGCTGAAAAACAGTTCATACACATAAGATCTGACTAACGAGTAGTTATTATTATTTTTTAAGATGGACTCTGTTTTTATTTTTGGTATTTCTTCAGCTAAAAAAATGATTGTAGCCCAAAATCTCTGCAACTTCTGTCTGTCAAGGAAAACTTGAATGTAATGACATTGTGTTTTTCTTGCAAATAATTGAAATAATACTTAAAATTCCAAGAAGCCCTAATGCTGGGGGGGAGAGGGAAGGAATCTGTGAAAGTGCTAGGTGGGAATAAGAAAGCTTTTAAGACAATCATTATAATAATGCCGACATAATGATGCCTTTATCTTGAGGAAAAAAAAAAAAAAAGAAAAAAATAATCAACCAAGCAACCACCACTGAACCTGGGACTAAAACAATCTCTCTGAATTTTCAATTGTCATAAAGCACTGGTGTTTTCTGAAGAAAAAAAAAAGAAAACAAAAATATATGTCTTGGTTTAATCATGACATCTTGTTTTTCACATTACCTTTCTCCTGTCCTAGAGACCTCACCCAGGCTCTCCGAAAAGTCTCACTCCTCAGTCAGAGTGCTCTACACATTTGGATTGAACAAAATATTGCTGTGTTTAGTAGTTTAAATTTAGGTGTTCTTTCATGAATGTTTAGAAGCATTGATATAGTAGAGTGGGAAAACTCCCTGTATACACCTATTCCATCAATTTTTCTCAGCAGAGGAAATGTTGGCATGTCATATTGCTGTATACTTCCTAGCCCTCTAGTACAGTCTGTGTACGTACATACATGTGTGTTCATTATATGTAAAATCCATAAAATGTTTGCACAAAGAATATTGTTATTCCCTGTACATTTTATCTGATGCTTACCAGGAATAAAAAAACCTAGTGGACTGAAATTTGGAACAAAAAGTTAAATGAGTATAGATCCTTTACTCTGCCTAGATGTTAATGACATATCGTCCAGTGTTTTAGAATATATGCATTCATAAGATCAAGCTATTAGAGAAAAATTCTCCATCCTGAAAAACAGGCTTATCACTGAATCAGGAATTGCCAGTAATGTCTCCTCTGGGATGCTTGTTTTTAAATTGCCTTTTGGGAGGCTTTTATGACTGCATCCACATCAGTGATGTGATTCAGAGCAGTGATGCAGTTTTGAAGCAAATCCTGCAGACTGTCCCATTTACTGTGCAGTGGTTCAGTTTGCAGAGTGGTTTTGCTGCACATAAGCTGGATTCTGTTTGGAGAAAACTAAACTGGAGGCTTTGATTCAGGCATTAGCCAAATGTAGTCCAACTCCTACTATAGGAATAAGGGGCCAAACCAATGACTAGACCTCCAGAAAGCCTGGAATCACATTCTGGGATATTTCAGTTCAGGGACCTGGGCTAAATCAAATCTAAAACAATCCTGTCTCTCCACCTCCCTCGTAGTGCAGATAAAGAAGCCTCAGCACCAACGGCTCCAACCTATTGATCTGTTCCTGTGGCTGCGACTGCCTTGAGAAAGTAGACATAGCCTATGACATCTTGAAAGTGTTCCAGATTTTACAAATGTTTTCTGTGTTATCTTAGTTGTTTTTCACTTCTCTGTTGCTTGGAGCCGGTGCAAATATTCTTAAATGAATTTTAAATCATCTGAGCTTGTGCCCATTTTTTATTGCAAAATTTAAGATCAACTTAGTTTTTTCCCCCAAAAGATCATACTGTATTGTGAAGCCTTTTGGGTGATCTGGCGAAATTTTTTTCATCTTCATTGAAATTGCTGTTTATGGAGATATTTAAGAAGATGGTATACATTCCTGCTCTCAAAAAGGGTGAAAGGAAATTGCAAGAACTGTAAGAAGTTTTTCACAACACTTTTGTCCCCAGGTTTTCAAAGCTGTCTAATATTGCCTTACAATTGAAAATAGTCACCTTGCACATCTACATTATGCCAGTGGGCACCAAAGATTATGATCAAGTATAAGCAACTTGTGATATTTCTAGCTTTTGGTAGAACATGTTTGCTTTACAGGTTATTTAAATTGTGATTTTTAATTTAGATATTCATCTCTTCTGTGTGTTTTTCCTTATGTGCTCGGCCTCATTAACCCATCCGGTTGACCTGCATCATTCTCGTGTTGACAAAGATAGGCATTATGAACCTTAAAATGTCATAAACACCTCTAAAATGTGACCCTACTTGCATGCAGTGGGGAAGGTTTGACAGCATTACACCAGTCATCTGATAAGCTCAGGTCAAAAGTCTCCCAATTGCTTGCCTTTTGTTTGGGTGTCAAAGAGGCAAAAGCTTTTCATGTTTTTAATAAGCAAATTAATGAAATACTTACAGTACATTGCATACATTAACTCTTAGGTAGCTGGTTTTCTTCTGGGGCCATCTTTCCAAAGGTCAGAGGCTGTAAATGCAGTTTCAGTTTTCCAGGAAACAAAGAGGACAGTATATTTCAGTAATCCTTTCCTGCATGTAGTTAAGATTCCCTTTTTTTTTCACTTTGGCTTACTTTCTAGAGGCATAGTAACACTTGCCAGCTAAGCCAGATGTAGCATTTCAACCAAAAAAATGCACCGGATGCACGTTCCAACTTTGCCAATGGCTATGCATGAGGCTGGAATGTCAGAGCAGGAGCGGCGGATTAGGAAGATTGTGTTCATGTTACTCAAAGCAGAAGGAGCCCAGAAAACGTCTCTGGAATTTCACTGTTTCAGCTACTTTTTCTTCATAGATATAACACATTTTTTTTGTAACATTTTCATGCTCCTTACCATTACTCATTATAGCATTGCTTACATTTTCAAGATATTAACCAATTAGTCCTCATATGTTTGCTCCACAGTAGTTTAGAAAGTCTGATTTTTCTTTCTCTAATTAAGAGAAAATAAAGAAAAGAGACTTTTGCTTACCTAAGGTGACATTAAGACAATGGCAAGCTAGCTTCATAATGTAAAGCTGGCTTTACAGTCTCCTGCTTTTCTCTGTTCTCCAGACAAATATATAGTTTCTTAAATTTTCCAAGTGAAAACTAAATTAATGTAAAGATGCTATTAATAATGCACCTTTGGCTGGGAATAATCATCTACCTATTACTTTTCTGTGGGGTCAAATGACCCGGTATAACTGTGTGACAGAAGAAGTTAAGCTCCATCTCTTTTCCACAACTGGGTGGTGGCTCTTCTAGCTTGCATTTTACACTAATTTAAACCATTATGTGGTGTCTACTATCTAACACATCCCATTCTTCATCTTCAGCCACAAAAACATGCTGGACAAATGGGTGAGCACCTTCAGACTCACTTTGCAGGTAGGGAAAACAAGGACTAGAAATTAACTGAAAGGCCAGGAAATATGCCTCCTGCTGGGAGCTTTAGCAGGGGAACTTTCTTTGACTTCCAGACTAGACATAGAAACCTGAATTTCTGTCTCCTAAGGTAATTCACAGTCTTTGTGTTAGCAGAACATCAGTAGATGTTACATTTACTAGACGCATTTCTCAATCAGGTTATGTTTGAGTGGATAACCAAACCCTTTTCATTTTAGGTTTATGTTTTTGCCTGCCTGGAAATGCTTCTTAGATAGTCTCTGGTGCTTTAATTCTAGAATCATAACATTGCATGCTATAAATGTAGTTCAAGATGTGTTTTACTGAAATTCATTGGATGCCGTGAATTTCTATGAGGTAGGTTGCTGGAAGTAATCAAATCTACTGAAACAAATTGACTTCTCAGACCTGTGGTCAGGGTAGAAAATCAGCTCTTCTATTAAGCACACTACTGACAAGAAAAGGTCTAAGTCAATAGAATATTCAAGCAGAATGGGAAAGATACTCTTTCCTTCATGTAACTGAAAGTCTGTAAGCACCTTTAAGCGATGCTCATCATCTCATTTCATCCAGGTTTCACTCTTGACATCCAAATGAGCAGCCACAGACTGTTTCTCTTGTAGATTTAAGTAACGAGTGCCTGGAACATTAAACATACAGCAAAACCCCACAAAATGAGACAAGAAGCCATAAAACACTGGCTAAAATAAGCTCTTTCTGCAATGCCCCATGCAATCCAGGCTAGACTGAAGCCTGCATTTTGGAAAGCATCTTCAGCCCAGGTCAGGCTAAAACACTTCGTTCACTAAGGTTCCATGTACAGCTCCATGCATGAATGTTCCACAATTTACTAGTGAACAGATATCTAAGTTACATAAAAGACATAAGAAATACAACCATGAGATGATTTTATCCCCTTTGCACTGGTTGGACTGCTTTCATTCTAAAATGAAATAAAAAATGCGGGGAAAACTGCCTTATTAACAAAAGCTATTAAAGTAATCTAAACATCACATTAAGCTTTGCTTGCGCAGCAGTAGACACAATAAGAAACACATATTACAGTCATTTAGATGCAAGATAATTTACTATTTTTAAGATCTTATAGCATCCTTGCTCCAAATTCTTTTCTTGTACTCTTTGCTGTTTCTGTATATTTTGTCCCTGCCCCAGCTCTGATTGCTGAAAAGCATAACCACTTTTTAGCTGGAAAACCTTAGTCAGAGTACATGCCAATTCTTTGCTATCAAACTGGATGGTCATGTCAGTAGGGATCTTACAAGGGTTTATCCTAAGCCTGGTTTGTTCAATATTCACTAGCCTCTAGGACTGTGCAGTAGAGCATGCCCTTATCAAGTTTGCAGATGGCACCGAGCTGCCAGGGTGTGAGCACTTTTGGAGCAGGATTAGAATTAAAAATGACGTTATTAAATTGGAGAAGCGACCTGCAATTCAATAAAGACAAGTTGAAAGTACTACAATAAAAAGGGGGAAAATCAAAGATAACACTGGTGTTCTGCAGAAGTGAATCAAGGGGTTAGAGCTGGACCACAGACTGAGTGTAAGTCAACAGTATGATGCTGTTGCATCCCAAGATGAAATGGGAGTGCGGCATGTGTTCCTGCTCCTCTGGCGGGATTTGGGCTGCAGTTTTGAGTCCAGCATTAGGCACCGCACTTCAAGATGCAGACAAATCAGAGAGAGTCCAGAGGACAGCAACCAAAATGATGAGAGGTTTAGAAAAAGTGACCTATGAGGAAAGGTTGAAAGAACTTGGTTTGTTTAGTCTAGAAAAGAGAAGACTGAGGAGGTACATGATAACAGACTTCAAATATTTAAATGGTTGTTATAAAGAGGAAGGGGATCAATTATTCATGTCCACTAAGAATTGGACAAGAAATTAGGAATGGCTTTAATTTGCAAGAGAAGGATTCCAGTTAGAAAGCTCTCTGACCGCCCTGGAGCACATTAGCAGTTTCCACAGCCTCCCTGGGTATTAAAGGTTTATAAGAATGGGTTGAACAAACTTTGTAAGGGATGGTTTAGATCTGCTTCTGCCTCAAAACAGTGCTCAGGACAAACCACTTCTCAAAGCCTCTCCTGGCCTTATTCCTATAGTGTGTAATATAGATTTGTAAAGTACACATCCCTATGTAATTATGGAAGTGCTAAATCATTATCTGAGAGCATACTCATTCTCTATGTACCTCTCCAGGTATGTGATGTAGTGATAGCAAGGAAATATCTGGACTCTGCTATTTGCTAAAAGAGAATTGCTCAAGAGTTTTAAAGACCATTTCTCTAAATGCAACAGTGGAAAATCAGAACTCATGCCTGACCTCATCTGACAGCTGCTATGGCCCGTATAAAGGGATTAACAACCTGGACATAAAGCAAAGGTTATTGCCAGTCATTAAGGTGTGATATTGCTCAGCACAATTAGGACATGTCACAAGTCTGCATGGGGCTATGCTTGAGTGGAGAATTACAGAGAAAAAATGGTGATTTACCGATCTCTGTGAAGAAGCCCTGGTGCTGTGATGAAGGGGAGGCCAAGCAGGGCTTGGAAACATCCTGAGAGAAACTGGAGGCCACTGATGCTGGGGCACAAAACTGTGGCACAAGACATCCACCTGACACCACAAAGATCCCCCGCCAAAAACATTGCGCAGAACGTATGCTTCCTTTTTATTTGTACTATCTACATTATATATATATATATATTTCTATCTGTCCTCATGGGATCCTTTGGGTCTGCAGAATGTGCCTGTACGATGCAGTACAGTGATCAGTAAGAAAAGCTGAGTCCTGATGCTGGCAGAGTTTCTGACTCTGAAACATTTCGGATGCTGCCTCCCAGCCCAGACGAGATCTGCGTCTCTACTGAATAAGGAGGTGCTTTGGTAGCTTGATTCTGCAAATTGGTATTTAGCAACTTTCACTGTTCAGATGCACACAAAGAGGCAAAATGATGATTATGCTACATGATAGGTATAAAGAAATAGAACTATTGTAATATTATTGGTTAGTTTTCATAGCAATTTAGAGGTGAGCCCGTGTGTTTCAATTATAAAAGAATGAGTTAGTTTATAATATGCTAAGTTCTTTTTCTTAGTTGATTAATTTTTCACTTAAATTCTAAAAAAGTCATTATTTCTTCATGTTTAAGCTTTCACTCCTACTGCCTTCTTTTGTAGTGGTTTTCTTAATTACCTGCAGTAATTTGCATCAGCAAGAAACTAAGAATGCTTTGCATGTCTTCAGTGTCTTCTCTCCTCTTTATCTATTGATGTAGCTATAGAGAGAGAGCTCAGCACTGTAGCATCTGGCATCTCGAATCACTGTTATAAACATTAATGAAATAAACCTCTCAATACTTCTGACAGGTGATGAGAGCTTCTGACTTCTGATGAGAGCTCTGGTGCTCATTTTACCCGTAGAGAAACTAAGGGTATATTTGAATTGTGAGATTTGCAGATACTTCCCAGCTTCCAGGGTCCAGGTGCATGCCCTGGCCATGTCCCAAATCTGTGCTGGGGCAAAAGCCAGGCTCTTTCTCCTCGAGGATCTTGGTTTCCTTAGGAAGGAGACCTGAGTGCTCAGACGGGGAGGGGTGGCTATCACGGCTAGGTGTTGAGTCAGGCCTGTGGGTTGCACTGCAAAGCGTTATCCCCACAGTCTAGACATAACCAAGGCAAGTTAATGGATTTGAAGGAGGTTCATGGTGATTCTGCATTAAAGGTGGGAGCAGATTAAAAAAAAAATTCTTGGCTTCCCCGTCACGCACTTCCTCCCATTATTTAACTATCGAGATGACCACACTGGTTTTGCACATTTAACAAGTCCAATGCAAACAAGATTCTTTCCCCCATTTTCATCAACTTTGAGATGTTTTATTTTCAGGGGTCTACAAAGGCAAATGTACAATTCAAATAAAACCACAGCAGTGACTGCATAGAATAATAGTCACTTCATTTTGGAGCAGAGCTTGGAAAATGTGGCTACAACCTAAACTAGTAGAAAAGTGCAGCGCACTCTTTCCCTCTTTCTCGCTGCTTTAAGTAAAGGCCACAGGTAGCAGAGTCTTTTCAAGCCTATCTACTTGCTGTGCAGAAGGAACAAGCTGGAAGATGGCTTTCAAAACTGCAGCATCTCAATGTTGCCAGAAGCACGTTCTTGCTTTACAAACTCCAACATGTTTTAGCAATTAAATTCTGTTTTTCCTGGATTAAATGTCGGTTTGTCAGCCTGTGGACAATTACAGTAGATAGTCGTGGGACACTGTACCAGTTAATGCACTTTAGTCAAAATACAAGGGTCTTGCCTTTCAATTTAAAAGTTACTTTGCCAATAACAGTCATTCTTTCTTTGACAGCACACCTGCCTTTCCACACTCCTTTTTGAGTTTTTTCCCCATTTTTACAGTATCATATTTTAGTACTGAATTGATAGTCTGTGAGTGGTCAGACAAGGTCCAGTGAAATCAAAGAGCATCATTTCACTGGCCTCTTTAGAAGTGTTGGATGAGTCCTGTTGCCTACAATTTAAGAATGGATCCCTATCCAGAAAAGCACTTTAACACGTGATAACAGTTAAGCATGTGCTTAAGTGCTTTTCTGAATCAGGGCCCATGTAAGGAAGCCCATATAAGCAAACATTTCCAGCTAGTTCAAATAGTGTCTAACTTTTCCAGATATTAGATTTACTCTAAAATATATAAGCAGAACTCCTTCCCATATTGAAAAACCTCACTGAATTCTTCCCTTCAAACAATCGTTTGGAGGCTTGCTCTGTTATTGATATGAGAATTGATTCAAGTTGCAAAAGAAAAAATGTGTTTATGCAAATATTAAGTGCCTGAAAACTACACCACAGCTGTTTAGTTTTTGGATGAAAGTCTTGGCTTGTTGTATAAGATGCATCAGCATCTATAAGACTTAGAAAACATCTTTTTTTACATGGTTATTTCGGTGGAAATACACTCTATAAAACCTTCTCCTCAGAACAAATTCAGATTTCTCTGCATTTAACATTGTAAAAGTATGAAAAGCTTATTGGCATATGTATTCATTGTCAAAATGAATCTAGAATGAGATAGTGACAATGAGGAACAAAAGTTTTATAACTTATGCCCTTAAAATTGTGCAGAATGGGTTTGGGTTCTCATTACAGGAAAGCTACAGCCGCAGTGAGAGGGTTCAGCCTGTCTGTAAGAGGTGGACATCAAGTGCAACAAGTGGAATAGGATGATTTCATTTCATATGTAAACATTAGTGATAAGAAAGAGAAGCCTCCTATGTTGCTTTTTGTCTTTTGTTGCGTTAACTTCAGACCATGCATCATCTCTAATGAGCTTGATAAAGCATAGCAAGGAAAATGTGCCATAATTCATCATGATTTCCATTTGAAAAGTGACAGCCAACTTCAGAAAATAGTCCATTTTGCAACAAAAGAAAACCTCCAAATGATAATGGAAACAATACCCTCAAATGAAAACTTACAGTCCCCTCAGATCCAACTCCTATTATGGAAAAGTGGGGTTAATTTTGTTAACAGTACTGAGAGGTCCTCTCTGGTTTGTCTTGTAAATAGAATATTTGATTTTTCTATGTTGTCCACCTTAGAAAAAACAGCCCCCCCAAATTTTATTGAGTAATAACAGCTGATATATGGAGAAAAGCAGGAACAGCATTTTAAATTGTTGGAAAATGTAACATTGGATTTAATTCTTTCCCATTAAAAAGCTATGGCCCATGCTGCAATGGAAGGTATAAATAAACTGCTTTCAATAACAATAAAGGAGCAATCTGTATGTTTTGGGGAGCTTCTGAAGAATTTTTACTTCTTTGCACAAATATCCAAACTATTTTTTTTTTTGGTGGCTGCAATCCTCTTTTAGAAATCAGTCTATATTCTTTCCAGTGCATCTGGGTGCCTTAGATATCACAGCCTTCACCATTTACTTAGCTTACCTTTAATCTTTAGTCTCTGAAATAATTTAGTTTCATAAGAGGGGTAAGGCTTGGGTTGGAAAAGAAAATGGTAGTTCCTGAGATGAGGGTAAGGAAGGATGGAGGGTGCCAGAGCAGGTCTCAGCGCTGGAGGCCGGCACCCTGACTCCTTCACTTCCCAAAACTGAATTGGTGTCCGAAAGACATCGCAGATTTGTCCAGTGGTGTCAGATCTACTAAATGTAACGTTGATAGGCTCTAATTTTTTTTTCTGTGTCATCTTCTTTAAGAGATGTGATGACTGGAGAATATTGTATTGTAATTTGGAGGTGAATAATCACTGCCAGAACAGGGTGTGCTGGTTTCAGATCATGGAAGAGATGAGCTTTGTGAGGCAGAAGACTGAGCAGCCTGTCCAGGATGGTCTCCTGGGCTGAGCTGTTCTATCCCAAATTGGAGGTGAAATTTGCCAAGGAAATGGGAGATGCTGCCTCTCAAAAAGGCAGGATGCTGTACTCCTGGGGAACCATCTGCTAAACATTTGAGAAGTCACACCCCACCTTAACTGAGCTCACAGGTCGTATTTGTGTTTCTGTGCATAAAACAGATAAGAGGAATTCTGGTCTCTGATGATATCTCTGCTGAAGACAGAGCAGGCATCCATTTTCTGTGAATACTTTAAAATACCAAATTAAAATTAACTGTTTGGAAAACACTAGTTTTTTACTAGTTGATTGATGAACTAGGGTATTGTTACAAAAATAGGAGAAATAGCAATGACTGGTGTCAAAGTGAATTTATGAACCTTCTAACAAAAAATTCTCCAAAAATTATACTCAGGATCATTCTTATGCAGTAGTTAATTAACATGTGGAACTCACTGCCACAAAATACAGTATCTTTGAGGCATAAGTTTAGCAGGATTAAAGGGATTTATTAAACACTTATATGGATAATGAGACCGTCTGCAGTTACATTACACAGGATGAAACCATACATTAGGGATATAAACAATTATGCTTCAGGACAGAAGCCAACTACTGACTAATAGAGTTAAGGAGGAAATTCACTCCATAATTATACAGTATTTTTTGCACCTTTTCTAAAAGTTCTAGTAGCGACACTCTCATGAATGGGTTACTGCCTTACAGGAAATGTTGGAATACAGGAAATATAGGAAAAATAATGAAATTATTATTTCTTTTATGTCTAAAGATATTGTCTTATTTTTTCCCCTCTGTAATAGCAATAATTACAGTCTTTTATTAAAAAATATTAGAGAACAGGAGACAAAAAATTAGTCCAAAACTTACTGAGGCTAATGAAACAGGCCCCTTCCTCCTTCCATATATGAACTGAATATCATCAGTTGTTCATATTTTTTACAATTAAGAGAAAGAACTAAGGACATTGCTTTAGCTGATGTTACATCTTCTATTTATGTAATGGCATTATAATATGATCAGCACTACTCTGAAGTTTCACTTTTACATCCTAACACACTGCTCTTTTAATGGTACTGTGAGCATAAACTTGCAGTAAGTTGTCTGAAAGGATGCTGATATGCATTAATCTAATTTTGATAGGAATTTTAATACATTCTCTGAAAAGGGCTTTGCCATAATCTGAGTCTGTAGGAAGTTGTACTAATGCATCCAGCTAGGACTTCTACTGCTAATAGACCCAAGATATCATGTTTTCCATGCAGGCACTTTGCCTACTTAAGGTTGTCCACAGAAGACACCTCCCCGTGTTCCCATTTTCTGCTAAAGGCTGGACTTGATCCACAAAGAGTTGTGTCCTTCTTCTCCCAGCCAAAGAGGAGGATTTTGTAGCATCATACAAGATATAGCACAGCCTACAGAAAGTGGAAGAAATACATCAGGCAGGACTGAACTGCCTTTGACCTATTTCAGGACCAAAATACTTTCAACGTCCAAATGTCTTAAAACAAAAAAAATCAAATGAACAAACAACATTTGTTTTTTTCTATGCAAGAGGAAGTCCCAATATTCTCTTCATTAGGAACATATGCAGTAAGTCCTTTTTGGAGCTCTGAGTATGACAGCAGGGAAAGTGTATTGTCCCTTCCCAAGTCTTCCTTGCAAGGGCTTCTCGCTGGGAAGGGGAATAGCAGTCTGCATGCTCTCACATTTTTCTCAGTGACTTTTCTCGGCAGCCGTAGGCTTTCAAGAAGCACTTGCTTATAGATTCCTGTGCACGCTTGCTGACAGAAGACCTGAGCATATGCAGTAAATATGATGCACCCCTCCAAAGGGTCTCAGATTTGCTGTGCATGCACAGGGCATCACTGTAACACCACTTGTACTGGCCACGGCAGGGATTGCCAGATGCAGTATAGCTGTGAAATTTATGGAAATCCTAAATAAATATCCATGGCTCTCAAATTCTGCCAAGGTGAAAGTTTTGGGTGGAAAAAGAAGACATTTATGGAGAAACCCAGGCTCATAGTAAACGGTTGCTACTTTTCAACAGCTTCCTTCAGTATCTTTTGTTCCTCAAGGACAGGATTCATTGGCTTTAGGTCTTCTCTGCTTGTGTTATGGGGAAAGCTGTAAAGTCTCAAATGGCATATCAGTATGTACAGGCAGAGGGCTGTACAAATAATACATAGCTAAAAAAGCCTATGCATCCATACCTCCGGGACCAGAATCAAAATCACTGAACTCAGTGAAAAGACTCCAGAGAGCTCTTCTATCAATCAGAAAACACAAATATGACTTGAATTAAAGACAAAAAAGCAATAATAAATAGAAAAACAATGAGAGGAGCAGGTGTTCAGCATATTTGAAAGGCAGAAAACCAAACTTTTATGTTATAGCAGTGATGCTCTGCAATGAAACTGAAGTCTGTCAACATCCAGATATGTTTCACACTGTATGTTTGGCATCGCAACAGGTGGTTACTGCCAGATATACCAATGAAGAATATTCCAGATTTGTTAGCTATTGCACGAAGTCTTTCCACCAGATGAATTGGCTGTATTTGGCAGCAGTCAGTTAGTAAATAAAAAAATGATCTAGAGTTCATAACTATTGTAGCTTTAAAAAGCCAGCTAAATAACATTGTTTTTCAGCAGTGACATTCCTCACCCAGAAGGGAAGTCCCAGAGAAAACAGAAAAAGAAGAAAGCTCTGACAGTCAATAAATCTGGACAATGTTGAATGAAATGGTTAAATAAGTAGGGAACTCATTATTAAAAATGTCCTTTAACAGCCTATTTACATTTAAAGAAGAGGACTGAGAAATGAGGTAAAGCTTCTGTACAAAGCTAAATTTGGTAAAACCACTGTGTTAATGTCTAGGGGACGGCATGTGTATACTCTAGGGCTGATTTTTTTTTGTACTCTGCTTGGTCTTTAACCTTCTGATTTTCCACTATGTTGCACAGCCCCAATGGACAACTTCAGGCTGTTTTTACCTACAAACACAGCTTTGGCTAAGAACAAGGTTTCAAATTGTAGTCTGCTGGGATTTTTTTTTTTAAAGAAAATTCCTTATTCACTGGAAATTTGCTGACTGCTTGAAAATGGAAACTGTTTAAGGAAAGATCAGTTTGGATGATTTTCTGAGTTTGATAAGAATCCGGGAAGAAAAAAATTTGAAATTGCCAGCACATTCCTTTCTGCCATTTTCAGAAGAAAAGCAGCCCAGTGCTAGTACCGACACAAAGAGTTCAAAATGATCAAAACAGCTGTTTCAGTGGACGGCTTCCTCTTCATCTCTTATTACAAATCCACGATTTGCTCTTTTTGTTTTGAAATTGCAGTCCCATTTTCCTCCTAACAGCCCTACCTGTGTTTCATAACCAAAATAAAAGCTCTGTGCTATACAGCTTTAGGCATATTTGCCACATTTTTTTGCCCTTGGATCGTCTATTGTGTTGCTTTTGAAAAACTGTTTAAATACGCCAGGCTGAGCTGATGATTCTAATTTGATGGAACTTATTTATAAAGCTGTTATATACCATTAAAAGAAATATTATACAGTACTATTTTATGCTGATAATATTCCAGCCATATAAACCCAAGGAAGGATGCAATAACATGACATACGTCGCGTATGTGGTTTTGCCATTCTAAGGCCTGGTTTTAAGGGAAACTCCATGTTTTTCAAGACTACAGCTTCCCCTTTGCTACGACTGATGGAATTGCACTAGTGGAGCCTTATTGGTGTTTGTTTCAAGCATTAAGTAACCTTGGGGAAGCCTTTTTCTTCCTTCTGCCGTTCTTTCGTCTGCTCACAAAGCAGGTTTCAGGTTTGGGCCTGCTGGTTGAGGGGAATGCTTAGCTCGCCTATTTAAAACACAACTGGATTTTGCTATTCAAATGTAGGAAACCTAATTACACATTGGTAAATTCTCTTCAGTCTACCAAACACAGAAAAAAAACAGTGACAGAAACTGAAAGGCCAAAAAAGAGAAAAGAGTCCCTAAGACCTAATGAATCCAAACTAAACACCTCTCCACAGAAATGTCAAACATTTCTCTTAGCACAAAACAAGGCTTAAAGAATTCCCTGCTTTTGTCTCTGGGCTAATTCCTTAAGCAGAGAGGGGGATTTTCTTCTGGGAGTGTTATTTCACAAAGAACTAAACAGCAAATAAACAAAAGACTCTCAAAGAGTGAGAGAGTATAAATAAAATTCATGACTCCTTAAAGAGTTTACACTGAAAGAATGTGGGGGATTATTTACAATTAAGGCATAGTCTGTGGAATACAGTTATTATTACAAAAATGAATAAGAAGGTATTTCATTTAGCTCACAATAAGAGTGCACCTGGGTCTTCTCCATTTGTTAAAATTGGAGAAAACCCTCAGAATCATCTATTTGGTTGCTTTTAGCAAACTCTTTTTCATATACCAGGCTGGGTATTCCAATTGAAAAAACTTGTTTATGAAGTTGCAAATTATCTATGTTGTAGCTGCAGAAAGCGACAAAAGGAAAGGACAAAAACCAAGGGGAGCAAAACAGGAAAGCTGAGATTTTCCCTCCTTTAAAAGAAAAAAACCAAGTAAAAGTTTCTTCTGTTTTTCTGTGAAAAGTATACTTCAGATCCCCACCCCCTCAGCCAGTCCTGCAGAAATGAAAAAAACCACAAAACCCTTGTCAACAAAAAGAAGTGTTTTTATACTTCAGGCCTAGCAGAACACAAGCTTCTAGTAAAGTGAAAACTAGCGAGAAAGGGAGAAAAACTTCGGGGGAATGTCCCTTCTTCCTTGCCAAGCAGAATATGAAACAATGGAGTAGGTTAATAATGGAGACAAGGTTAGCTGAGGGATAAGATGAACGTGGAACAAATACAAGATTTCACTTCCAATAAATTAGGCAGACACAAATGAATGGTTATTAAGATAAAGAAGCATAGGTTGAAGAAGTCACTTGATTATAAATTATAGAGCAATTAGTCCTCTTTTCAGTGCTTTTTTTTTGTACTAGGCATTTTGTATGCTACAGCAAATGTGTCATAAAACAATGCTGATAATGATGTTGTTGAAAGCCAAGGTAGAGCGGCCAAATCCCATACATACATATATATATATGTGCATACATTAATAGGGTTGTGAGTGAAGTATGGGTGTGTGTATCCATAGGGGTGTATGTATCTTTATGTACATACATCTGCGTGGGTGTACATGCATGTCTGCCTACAGCATAAATATCACTAGGCACATCCATATGCAGCCCTATTAGTTCTTTAGAGAAGTGATATATTAATACAAATTAAAAAAGAGATCTATATGAATGTCATGGAATGTACTTTATATATCTGTCTATCTGTCTATATTATGTCTCTCTGTCATGTTAAAAAGAAAGCCTTATAAGAGAGGTTAGGGCAGGGAGACTTATTTCATGTGACTGAGCAACAGAGACAGAATTTAAAGCTTTGCTGAATTTGCAGCAAAGTTTTGATTGAGTCTTACCCTGCCATGCCTGTCTTAGCAAAGTATCCGAAACATTTGGCTACACATGATTAAATGAACAGTATTTATTTTTAGCATCTGCTGCCCCTGACTCAAACTTTGCTACTAAGAAAATTCAGCTCTATGGAAAAGAATTTGAATTCCAGCTGGGCAGTTTTCAAAATAAGATGAAAAGTTAAGCAGGCAATTGGTGTGTATTTAGGGCTCAAAACACCTTGCCTCCTAAGAAGTCTTGAAGGAGTTAATCCCTTCTCAAGATAATCCACTAAAGAGCATCCTTCATTATGATGTTAAAAGCAAGGATCAGTGCTGGGGGAGTCTAACAATAGGACAGGGGTGCTTTTCAATCCCCATCACATTCTTCCCAGGTTAGAAACAGAAACTGCTGTTATTCCAGCCGAAAAACAGGACGGGTTTCTCTCTTGGTGTTAAATATTCAGATTTAAAAAGGGAGGGGAAGGAAAAAAAAGCAATCGCTAATCCACTGCATTAACTAAACTTCTCTCTTATTGGGTATTTTTCTGCCAATCTCTCTAACTTTTATGACAAGGTGGTGAATGCGGAAGGGCTGCATCAAAATAGCTCACAACTCTCTTAGACATCAAAAGAACTTTTGATAACGGGCTTGTAAATAATTTCCTGGTGGTAACATATGAGAAGAGAAAACCTGAAGCAAGTTGGTCTAACTTCACTGAATAAAAGGACGCTCCATCCCTTTACTCTGGGCAGGAATCTGACTTCTAATAAAACACGGGAAAAAAGCCACATGTACCAAGCTGCTTTGTGTTACTTATGCAGCTAATGTTCTTCATATTTGGTTTTCACTTTTTTTGGTACTGACTATCATGTTTTTAATTAATGAAAAGATAGAGAAGTGTAGAAATAGAGGGTTTTTTTTTGAGATCTTACAAACCTATTTGAGGATTGCTTACACATATATACAAACACGCACTCACACACTGTTTAATATAGAAATGATCAAATTCAAAAAGTTTTGCTAATATATCCAAGTAGAAAAAAAAGTAAAAATATTCATAAAGTGAGAGATTTTATCTGTATTTTTATGACAGTAAAGGAGGAAGATTCAACCTTTAAAGACTGTAGTTAGAAAATGGAGAAAAAAAGCTATTACTTTGATAGCTGGCCATACAGCTGATTTAGGATATGATCCAAGTCCTGTGGATCTCCAATAACCACAACTGGTGTTTGGATCATGTCCTCAGAGTACAATAACAAGTTTTTGTAGCATGCATAATTGATGGGTTTTAAGGAATCTCATGTAAAACATGTTTCATTGTGCCTTGGAAATGTCACCTTAAGGAATTCTAGCCCCATGTCAGGGCCAAGAGAGACAACAATAATATTTCAGTCATGATAATTAAATGCTGTAAGCACCGTTATTTTCCTATTTGTTGTAATTCCAGCTAAGAAGGGCTCTGATTGAGACCTGGCAAGAAGTGGTTGAAAAATTGCTCTTCCAAAGGGGGAAGCTAAAAGAGCACATGACTCAGCTGTAGATGGTAATTTTGATTCTTTTGTCCAATGTAATCAGCAAACGGATGGTAGCTCCAATTCACTGCTAAAGTCTGCAGCAACAGTAGCCGAAGACTTCGTGACACAGGGCCACTGCTTCTCCTGAGCGTAACAGATCTCTTCACAGGAGTAAGATCAGGGCTGGACAGGAGGAGGAGCAAATCCTATCTCTAGGCTGATGTCCCTACTTGTGGCAGGGGGGTTGAACTAGATGACCTTTAAAGGTCCCTTCCAACACAAATCATTCTATGATTCTATGATTTCCATTGCTCTACATTGCTGGAGCACAAGGCAGCTCTCTGCTTCTTTATGTCATCTCCATGCAAGAAAAAGAGATGGCCTTATGCCTAGCTAATTTGGAGGAGATGATGGTTAAAGGGGAAGTGCTTCAGTGTATCTGAGTACATGGGACCTTTTTAGGCTATTCCTTCCTGAGACTGTGCCCTTGATCCACACCAACCTGGAAGTGTGCGAAACTGTACTTTCTGCAAGGAGGCAGAAAATATGAATGCTGCAGATGTTGCAGATGTCTTTTAACTCTTTAGATGTTGCAAAGCTTTCTGGGTGTGTTGAACAGGAATAATAAAGTCCTGTCTGTTTAGAGTGCAAGCAAATGACGTTCTTGTGTTACTGCAAACTGCTGTACGCTCATGCTCTTGCTTGACAAATGAGTCTGGAAGGGATTTCATCCTTACTTGCTAGCCATGGTCCTTCTGGTAAGGTGGGATCTCACAGCTGTCCTACAGCTGGTGATCCCAGGAAGAAGAGAAATGCTGAAATTTCCCCACTTGCTGAAGCAATGGGAACTCTTTTGAGTTTTTCTTCTGACCTTCACTACATAGGTAGCTGTTGACATAGGAGATCAAGGCCGTTGTTCTGCTGTCCGCAGCCATAACTGCATTTACTGGTGAATGCTTCTTGTGCCATTACTTTAAGTACTCTTACCCAAATCAATGGCCAAGGAAAGGAGTTGTCTTGCTTACAAATCTTGGGAGGAGGTGATGAGCCCTGCCTTTTATAAGCATAATTTTTTAATTTAAACCATCCCAAATAAACGATGGTTATTAGGAAAAGGATACAGCTCTCAGAAATCCTGGGATTATAACATATATATGCTCTGGCTTTCTGACAAAAGCAGATGATTTTGACACATTAAATGTTTATTAAAATTTTTTAAAGACCAAAGGCTCTGATCAAGATGAGTTCATTGGTTAAAACCAGGCACTAAATAAACAGAGGGAAGAACACAACCTGAGCCCTTACAGGACCTCGCTTTTGAAGCAGAGTCCATTTCAGGATAATAGGAATGGCTGATCCAATTCCTGCCCTTCAACTGCATTCAATTTCTGGAATTAATTTATCAAGCTACATTTAAGGATTAAAAGATGGTGCCTGACATTTTAGAACAAACCAGAAACCCCCAAAAACCCAAACAAAAAAACCTGTCACAATTCAACAGAATTTGCAAAAGAAAGGAGGCTGTATGGGATAAGGGAAGCCAGCCCAAAGTCCTCTTAGGTTGATGATCTCTTCAGGTCACGGTTCAAGTTATCTTGATTTTCAATTGTACCCACCCAAGTCTGTACTGCTTCTCCCTAGTTTTTTTTTTTTTTTAAAAAGACTTTAAGTCACTGCCTAAATGCTCTTCTCCTTAATGAGAATCAAACTGACTGGCTTTTATTAATGAATCCCATCTTTTGTGCATAGGTTTTAGTTTCTCTTTAACATCTTGAAAAGTCATTAATTTATTGCTAATTTAAAAGAAAAAGAGAGAGCGATCCTGTTGGTTCGAATGAATACTTTTCCTTTGGTTGAACCAATAATTCAAGCTCCTGATTATACCAATTAAAGACCAATTTGAGGAAAGGCCTCCAGCACTGAGCTGCAGCTGCCATTTAGCCACAAATTATGGGCCTTATATGTGGGTGGACATGAAACTCTTTCAGAGAGAAATAGATTGAGAAATAGGGAAACTATTGTAGGGATTTCAGCAGAAGGGGGACATTAATTGGATACATTGCTTGAAGTCAATCAGAGATTCAGCTACTCTGTGGGCCTTTTGACTTCAAGACCCTTCTCTTTTTGTTCACGTACCTTCAGCTAGATTAATCACAGTGACTAAACAAGCAGAGATATTTTTCAGGGCTTTTTTTTTTTTTTGGTGGCTGTGAAGAAGGGGCAGTCTATTCTACAGTGAAATGAGTACTGAAGATGGTGAAAATAAGTGTAATGGTTTCAATCTTGAAATTAATTCTTTAGATACTTTGAGTTAAGAATATAAAAAGTGATCTCAGGGTGAAAGCTTTTATTTGTTAATTTGATACTAAAGGCTCCATTTTATTTATTAAATGTATTGATTAAAAATACAATGACATTATAAGATTTTGGTATTATTTTTCTGTTAACAGGGAAAGAAAATGCTCTCGTGAAAACGTTTCTCAAACTTTGGACCTCTATTAATCAAAAAGTGAAAAAAATAAGAGCAGCAGCAACCATCAGAACATTAGCAAGTCATTGATAAAATATACATTGTCAGTGCTCATAACTGAAATGTTTTGAAAGAACTGTGTATTAGTTGCCATTAGACTACAGTATATTATCTGAGTTTTATTGTTCTAGATTCTGTTTTTCCAGCCCATATTGAAAATTGGTGGCAGTAGAGGTATTACAACTGCACTATACTTGCTATCTAGTCCTGTAGTAGATTTTTAAATTTTAAATTTTAAATTTAAATTCTGGAAGTAGAGTACAAATAAATACATGAAGTAGAGCTTTTGATAAAGAAATGTAATAACAATACTTCTGTTTGTATATATAAAAATATACATGTATAAATGTGTTTACTTCTCAAGCTGCAGTGGTCTATAAGAAACCTCACTGCTCATGATTTCTTGTAATCAGCTTTAAGGTTTCACTGCTGGAACACCAACAAACTTTCTTAGAATTCACCTCGGGCATAAACACTACTTGTGTGAAATCCATAATTCTGCATTCATGATATACCCTGATAATCTGGGTATATTTTTCCATAACACTAGCATTCTTGAATTAGGTTGGGTTTTTGTTTTTGTTTTTGTTTTTGTTTTTGGTTTTGGTTTTGGTTTTAGTTTTGGTTTTGTTTTTGTTTTTGGTTTTTTTTGTTTTTGTTTTTGTTTTTGTTTTAATCACATTGTTATAACTCACCTTGATTAAGCCAATTAAAATTCTGAAAAGGGTTGCCTGATCAAGAAGTCAAAACCTATTTCTCAGTTATTTCTTGAGAACTGTAACACTCTTCTCAGCTCTTTCATTGTTAAATTGAGATTTGCAATCTAAATGAGTCAAGGAGGTTGATACAGTGTCTGCAAACAGGCACTGAAAAAGACCACTTGCTTCTTTTTACCTGGCATAGGCCTTGTTCCGTTGGTTTTCAGTTTACTACATTTCTGGGCATTTATGTTGAATAGAATTAAGAATTGAGTTGTGTTTCATATTTTAGATTAATTGGACCTCCGAAGATCTTCAGTGCTTTCTATGGCTTAAAATTGTCAGTTAAAAAAAATAGGAAAGACTTCTGTTCTAAATTTCCATATTTCATTCAAACTTGCTAATTTTATCCTGGTTAGGAAATGGGATTAATAAAAGCTACTTTTGATCCACCCAGAGAAGGAAGTTGTGGAAATGCTGCAGGAGAGTTTTGTCCTCTTAAAGAAACAATTTGCTTTGTAGAGATATGCTGCCCCAACTTCTTAATCTTTAGAGGCCTGTATAGCACAGATGTTACTCTGGTGATTTTACAGTTATTCTGGTGATTATTCAGCATGGAATTAATCATGAGTTTTCATCTCCCCAATAACCACATTCTAGTTTTTTCCTCCATCTAATCTCTATTCTTAGGTCCTGCTCCATATTTTGTTAGAGATTTTCCTTTTGTTTCATAGCCTTTACATGAGGATTCTCTTGTAACATTTGTTGATGAAACACCAGATGTTAAAAGAAACAGTGAGTTTGATTTTTTTTTTTTTTTTGATCGTTTGCCTCATTGATACCCCACACTCCCCAGATGAGGCAGAACTGGTAAGACTGAAACAATCTTGAGTTCAACAGGTGAACCAGCGGGCTGAGATGGTCCACCGTCCAAACCGCCCTGCTCTCAGCTTTTGATCTGAGGTCAGCATCTTCTCCACAGCATGGAAAAGTGCTTTTGTGTTGGGTCAGCTATGAATCTGATACAGCTGCATGTATGGGTAGCAAAGCAAGTTAACACATCTCCTTGTTCCAGGTAGGTAATTTCCTGCCACAATATCCAAAGTAACCCTTTGAAGGGACTGCCTCAGAAAAAGAGTATTTTTCCCCGAGAAATTGCACAATGCCCATGGTTAAGGAACAACGTTTCTAGCATCTTATTCTATACTAATTAATCTCTAAGCCTTAACATTTATCTCTCCAGTACACAGCATACATATCACTGTGAGTTTCAGTTCTGAAGTCTGATAAAACTAATAAACCAAAACTGCCAGAGGTGGCACATTAAACTGGTAAAATGGTTTTCATCTTAATTGGATATGAGCAGTGTTATCTCTAATAACCCCAGGATACTTCTAATTGGAGTTTTCTTTTTCCTTTCTTTTTTTTTTCTTTCTTTGTTTTTCTTTCTTTCTTTTCCTTTCTTTTCTAACACTAATGTCATTGACCAGCATGAATATTTAAGCACCCCCTCTTCCAAACCCCCTACTCGCTTGCCATGTTTTCCGAAGCAAGAGTTAGCGTGATTTCAGCGCAGTGAGGAAGGCGTATTTGTATGCCATTAACAAAAGGTGATTTTACGTGTGCTATCATTGGAGATTTTAATAAGATAGAGTTATTGATGTTAGCTAATAATGTTTTGAAAGTTGGTTGTGTTCACTGCCCTGAGATTCACCTCAGGCCAGCAACTTCTCAATTTTCAGATGTTATTGCAAGACAATGGCTGTCATTGTTTAGGCTCAGATTGTAATTTTAGTGTAAATCTTGCCTCAGTTTTTTAGTGTGGTGAAATCATTCTTATTGCTTCCTGCAAATTTTTTAGACTCTTATGACAAGAATGCATATTAATCGGTAATACTAAAATACTATGTATAATTAAAAGGCAGCTAAGCTTTCTGTAGCTAGTATCCTTTTGTTTTATTTCTCTAGGGTTACCAAGAAATCCTTATGTGGATGAGGAAATATTCACACTGCTGAAGCTTGCTTTTCATAGGAGAGATGCTTTAGAGTTGATAGCTGTGTGGTCTGTAGGAGAGATTGCACAAGGACTACTTGTAGGAAACAATTTTTAGAAACTTTTGTTCACTATTTTTCAGGATTCTCTTTCTCTTTTTGCTCTTTTACACACGTAGCCCTGAATTAGCTATTCCACTACATCAATTTTATATTATGTTTTTGTCATGCAAAATCAGCTTCAATTTCTCTTTACACTACACTTGTCTGGCAATACAGGTATGCTATGGGCTCCAAAAGAAGTAAGATGATAAAGAATTAAAAGAACTGAAAGGACAGGAGGTCTAAGAAAAAGAATTGTATCAATAGCATAAACTACCTCATTTTTTTCAACAGGGATTAAAAGTTGAAGCCTGCATATGTTTTAGATGTGAGAAATTTTACTCCTGAGACATATTTAGGAAGATATAATTCATTTTTCTGCAGAACACACATGCATAAACACACACACGCACACAACTGCACACATGATGAAGTCAGTACTATTCCCTCCATCAAGTGTGTTTCTGAGCAAATGTTATCAAGTTCACAGTGGTTATTGCTTTTTCTGTATAATTAAAGGTATCTATGCAAATCTCATTAAAATATTAGAAATGCAACAAGAACTTTTTTGGGTGTGAAAAAATCCATAAAAACCGAATTGCAATAAATAAAATTAGCACAAAGATCTGTTCAGTAATTTATATTTACATTTCAGGCAATTAAATCAGCAATACCTGGCATGTGGATTAGTAAGGATCAAAGGCCATTCACAAAAAGAGCCTTTTATAGTATCAAAGGCCCTGTGACATCATGTTTGCCTTTTATGCTGAATTAGATAATTGCAAATAATTGTAACTTTGAAAGACATTTAGTTTTATGGGAGATTTTTTTTTTCCCTTTGCAGGTCAGTGTGCAACCCTTTGACCCATCATTGTAGGGCTAAAGTCTTTGTTAGAAAGACAAAGAATATTACTTTCTCAACTAACAACATGCATGATTACTTTTGTCAACAGTTGGAGAGAGCAGAACAGAAATCTCATGATACACCAACCCTTAGAAAATAGTTCCAGATTTTTTGTTAGGAATAAAATAACCAAACAGGATGTGGTTTTTTTTTTAATTTTTATGTTTTTTTCCCCTTAGCTTTCTCTGGGATTTACCACATCAAATGCAAGCAAAAATAAGAATTATAAATACATTAGAAAAGATACTCTGCTTTTCATTCCTGTGCTTGGGTCTTTCTTACACACCTTTGCATCCTCATATTGCATCTGAGCTTATGGTAGCAGGCTAATCTAGGGGGTTTTGTGCTTTCAGTGGTTGCTTACAGGACGCAGGCAGTGGAGGGGAGCCAAAGTACAATAGGCTTAATGTAAATCTTCAGAGTGTTTAGTGGAAAATTCAGCAATACGTTTCAGCAACAGATCTCTGCACCTACCAGCCAAAACATTAGAGACAACATGATCTGACATATACCCTACCCTGCTCTGCTGGCTCAGGAGACCTCATTGGATGGAATATCTGTAGAGTTAGTTCATAGTCACTTTAAGGAACCATTATATGACTCTCATGGCATTTTTCACTTCTGGACAAATAAAGACTAAAATGAATTTAATCTTCTGCCTTGCAATAAAAGTGAAAGAAAATATCTGGGCCATGGAATTTTAACCATCAGGCCATGTTGAGCCTGGAATTTCCACCAAAATCTAGTGAAAAAAAGGACAATAAGGATGCCTGTGACCCTGATGAATGCAAAATCTGTCTCTGCGGTTTATCATGCTAATGAATTTCTCCTGGTTTTGCTGTCTAAAAGCCTAATTCTTTCACCTGTTCTCATGCTTGGAAGCAGCTGACATTGCTCCAGTTTCTATGGGTGGAGATCTGGTGTGGGAGCTTTGGTGCCAGGCTGCAGAAGTGATGCCAGGTTAGAGGAAAGCTTGTGAACTGCCAGTCTGTCCTAGAGATGTGGGGTTCATGGAAGCCAAATCTTTCCTCTGTGCATTAGCACTACCCTGAAAAAATGATTTGCAAAAATGTATATAAAATTTGGTCTTTGTTGAAGAGAAAGAGGGGAGGGACACAAATAAGAGAACAAAAGCTGCATAACTGTGAACATAACCAGATTATGGTTACCTTTCAAAGTGTCGCTATGCTTCAGTGCTGCCACAAGTTACAGCCTGCCAAGTGGGTAGGAGACCGAACCAAGATATATTTCTTAGATGGCTCAACTGTCTCAGGCTTGGAGGTTCATTAAGGAGTGAAATCATCCCAGGAATACCAAAACACCAGGAGGCAATAAAGATGATATAGGTAATGCATTCTGATTTCTCCTAGCATTAACTCATTTAAAAAGCAGTACTAGATAGAAAAGCAGACTTTTATAAGGTTGTAAAACAGCAAACAAAATACAGAAAGGCATATCAATACTGGGTATTGTTTGCCTACAAAGAAAGCTGAGGGGAGAGTAGTTTGTTTAGCTCAGCGTGACTCTGGGGTAAATAGGAATAGACATTTAGGTAGCAGTATACCGGTCAGTGAGTGTGGATTGGACATGAGAACAAACTGCATTAAATATTGCCCAGGTCAATGATTAATATATTTCCATAAACTTGGTAACCTCAGTCACCCCTGCCCCTGCATTTTTCATTTTAATCAAAATTAATGTGCCAGTTTTAAGCAGCTATATAAACAACCATAGTTATTATACATTTGACAGTAGATAAGTAAAAGATTGTATTAACAAAACAAAAACTTAGTGCCTTTCTTAAGAGAAGCTGCTTCCACCAAACACTCTTGGGAGCTTTAATAAACCCTGTGGCTATGTACTGTACCTAGATAGGCAGAAGCTCCAGATAGGTACTGCAGCTTGGTGTTTTCGATCTAACTTGGAAGCTGGACCAGTCTAGAGTGAGAGCGTTGGACCCATATGACCTCCAGAGACCCTTTCCAACCAAAATTATTCTATGATTCTAAGATTTTCTGTTGGCAGTATCATGGAACAGTCCTTTGCAGTTGTGAGTTCGAGGCTGGCCAGGCCAACACTCCTGGCAGCTCACTGTGACCACAGGAGAGAGAAATGCCGCAAACACCTACTCAGGAGGTAAAGATGTATTTCCTCTGTTTGCATCCACTGTGTTTCATTACAGGCCCCAAACTAACTTTACATGTTCACTAATCCTGTCCGGAGCAGCACCACAGCATGGGGGAAGGGTGCTCAGACTGCCTTGGATGGCAAACTGTCCCTTCAAAAGTCAGTTTTTTCTTCTCTATCCATCTGCTGTGTGTCTCAAGCCCATCAAAGGTGGTGATATTTCAAGATTTTTCAATTGCCAAACAGCTGTGGAGTGGAAGCATATGTGTTAGAGCAAGCCATTACACCTCCTTGGTGGTTCTGGTGAACATGAGGATTCTCATTGACATCTTGAATTTTGGCTGTTTAAAATACTGTAGGTAGATCCATCTCTTGTATGATTATTTCTTGTGAACAAACTTCGGGTAAATGGAAAAAAACCCTTAAGTTTTACAAATGTCACCTTCACCAAGGACGTACATGAAAGCAGGCCACAGAAGGACTTAAGGATTTAAATTCCCATAAACTTAAAAGGCAGTTAGGCACCTAAGTAAGAATTAGGCACCTAAATATCTTTATGGAGCTGCCATTTTCTGTTTAGGCAATGTTAACTAAACCAATCTCCCCTAGGCCTTACAGTCAAATAAATGAAATATACTGATTTGCTTTCCCCTTCTTCGCTTCTTCACAAAAGGGTTTAATATAATTTTTTTGGCATTAATACTTTTTTTTTTTTTGCATTTGTCATCAGAAAGATTATGTTTCATACAGCTGTAGTCAGAAGACTGTTGAAAAAAATCCACTTTATTTAGAGGATATTTGTATTGCAATGTAAACATAAAAATTTTTAAAACAGCATTGCTGTTTCTTCTGCACCAGCTGCAAAGCTGAAGGCATACGTATTTCCATGCTAAAAGTCAGCATTGGTCTATTTACTGTGGTAACCTTCTCGTATTAATGTTCAGCTTTTCACTGGAACTTGTCAAGCTTTAAAATATTGTGATAATTTTCCAATGTTATACCATCGGGTGCAGTAGAATTTCTCCTGGGCTGCAATTAGCCAACAGCTTATGTTAATTTTAATTAATTAACTTAGGTTGATAGTAATGCCATGTAATAAAACATTTTACTCAGTGTGAAACTTGTCCGTCACATTTGTTTGTGACCTAAGTTAGTAATTATGTGTGCTTAAGTCAGTGGTAAATGGAAATAAAATGATGCGTCAAAGCCAAAATGAGGTAATTTGTGTCAACTCAGTTGGTTGATAGTGTTATAAAGGTAAAAGACACAGGAGTGCTGGTTAAAAACTGGTCATTATTTTGTAATCCAAGGAATCTCTCATGATGCACATTCAGTACTAATCAAGACACCATTTTCTTGTGTGAAAAGTCTGTCTTGTAGCACAATAAATCTAACTAAAACTCCAACTAACATACAAGGTTCAGTAAGAAGGTTGACATTTGAATTAAGAAGAAATTACTCTAGTTTGGTTTCTCCTCAGCCTTTGAAACCTAAATGATGAGCAAAAGTGAACATCAGACTTGTGACTAATTGTTGAATGATTTAATTAATTAAAAAAAAAGTTGTTCACAGAATGGCTTTTAATACGAATGTCTTACAGTGCATTTTGGAACCTGAGAACACATTCACTTGCACAATATTTACAAATTTGCTGCTTTTCGCATCCCAGGTGTGTTTTGGGAATAAAGTTCTCTGCCTCCACTTCTGTAGCATCCCACCCTGCTAATAAATTTGAAAATTGCTTTTTCCTTCAGAACTTGAATTTTAGTTTAAAGGCTAATATCCTGTCTGCTTTATTTCAATTGGACACTCGCATTTTTCAATGTTGCCTTTGGTTTCAGAGTGAAAGAAATTTGTTGTCTATATTTTTGCAACTTAGACCAAAACTAATTAATTAGTTAAGCATCCAACTATTCTGACTTGCTTTTGATGTCTAAGTTTGCAAGACATAAAAAACCCAACAACCCCAGCAAATGAAAACAAGAACACAGAAAAAAATCCACCCTGTGGATTATCTGCACTTGTTTTTCCTAAAAGTTCAGCTTTATTTTTCTCTTCCTGGGAAAAAAATACTCATTAAAGAAATCGATGATGTTACTGAGACTACCTCTTCAGGCAGCATGACAAGCCCAGCAGAAGTACAGTGTAGGTATACGCGTTTCTTCCACTGGGGCTTCTAGAAAAAGAAAAAGAACTCATTTTCTTGTTCAAACTTGTATCTGATTGTCATGCTCCCCCTCCATATGTCTTGTTGAACAGATGTCAACAGGTGAAAGTATCCTTGATCAAAGACCAGTTCATTTCAATATAGTGAGTATTAATTGACTTCATGCTAGGGAAAAAGCTATTAGTGAAAATTACATATATTGCCATGGAAATTGTATGTCCACTCCTGGTGAGAGCATGGGAAGCAAATAATAGCAAATAATGTAACTGTCATCATCTTTGTGTGTTAGAATCATAGAAGGATGGATTTGTTTGATCCTTGGCAAGTTGAAATTTTTGTTTTGAATCAGTGCTAAAAATTTATCTTGACCTGAAACTATGTGGCTCGCTAAGCATTTGCATTATTTAATATTTTTTGAATAGAAGTGAATTCCAAAAGAGAAAATGCTATTTGGAAAAGAAATATTGAAACATTTAATCTAGAAAATATAGTTCTTTATTTTTGCATTTTTTCCACATTAAATAGATTGATCCTTTCCAAGAGTGCATATATTCATATTAAATCTCCTTTCTTATAATAAAATGATATGTCTTGAATTTTATTCCTTAAAGAAAGTCTTTGACTATACAGCACTTACATTTCAATAATTTCAGCAAATTGACATGTTATTTTTCAGACCAGACGAATTAAAAATGAATTCTGGTCTTCTGATCACGAAATGCAGAAATAGCAATTTGGGGCTCAGTTAACCTATATCACCCCCCCAGTATCCTGATTCTTAAGAAACTGCATTTCCTATTGGAAAATCATTCAAATGGAAAATTCTTGCTGGACTCTGCTTATTGCAGATTGGGAAACATGTATAAATTTGCACTGGAGAATGGAAACCTGCAGCGTGGGATCTCTTGAGTAGGATTTACAAGAAGAGCTATGACTGATTATTATGCTAATATTAACTTCCAATCGTTAATGAACCTTTCATCTTGAAGGATCCCAAAACACTTTACAGACCTCAGAGATCTCTCCCACTCCCACTGAAATGCAGCCAGCTCTTCTGGCCGTTCTTTGTGACTTCATGTTACTCAATAGTAGAAAATAACCTCTGCCCGCCGCTACACCGGCAATGTTTAGAAATGCAAAAAGTAATTACCAAGTTGGACTGCAGCCAAGGCACCGGTTCTGACACTCTTGTTCCTGCGAGTGAAAAGTGCTATAGTATCTTTAAGTGGCCATAAGTCAGAGCTTGGGTCCAGCGTCTTATCAGAAACACGGAGGCACTGGTACAACAGAGAGTCTCAGGGGAGGACGGGAGCTACTGCCTCAGCCCCAGTGTGATTTCTTGTAGCAGCTCCAAGTTTTACTTGGAGACTCTCCCACTGGAAATTGGGCTGATGTAACCCTGCTCGTCTGGTAAAACTGAATATGGTTACGACCTGATTTGCAGGTGGCCACCATGCTGTTTGCAATGGATTAAGCCTGAGTTAGGAATGCGCACAGATTACACTTTTTTAAGTGAGTCTTTTATTTCTGGAGATCAATGGTAATTTTCTGTGCTGTTAAGAGATTTGAGCTTTTTTTTTGCGTGCATGCTGGGAGTTTACCTCAAATACGTGTGTATTTCCATCTCCCAAATATTTCAAACTGTATGTGGAACACAGCTACACTTCTCCCATTCCTAATGACAGGTTTTGTGAAAAAAATGTCAAACCAGCTGATGCTCTTAACTTTAGAAAGATTCAGTTTCTAATTGTCTGGATCAATAAAAGGAGCCAAGATTTCTTAGCAAAGTACATTCCCTCTAATTGATACTCATTTAAATTAACTTGTATTTACTGTAAACGTTCTTGTTGCATGAAATGTGCTTCTACTACAGATGCAGTGATGTTTTTAGTGATGGAAGCAAATGCTGCCTTTTTGGTACTTTTATTTGGAGTTTGAAGTCTATTAAAGTGACTTAATAAATTCAAAAATGAATCTATTGATTTCTATGAATTCCTATAGTAATGAGCATGTGGCATTTGATTTGGAATTAAAGAGGCATTATCACATTGTTTTAAAGGCCTTAAATTTAGGCTTTGTTAACAGAAAGATGGGAAAGAAGCATCTGCATTTTAATCTGTCCTCTGGAGTTCTGGAAACTTTGAGGCAGTAGCATAATGCTGGGTGCCTTCAGCATCCAAAGAACTACTTTCTAGGTCTGAGTAGGACCAAATATTGCTGATATAAAGGCAGTCAGGGCTGATGTCTGACCTGGGGTGACGGGCTGTGCTATCTTCTTCGGGCATTGCTTTGGTAGAGTGCTTACGCATCTGTTTAATTTTCACCAGAGGAGGAGATCTAGTAGACTGTTTACACGTCTAAAGTTTATCACCTGGTAGATCTTGGGCTTTATGGGTTCCCCCTGGGAATTTGACCTGAGCAAGGACTTCAGGAATTGGCTCCAGGATTTCAGTTTAGCTCTCACTGGTGAGAAGTCCACAGCCAAACAGGGGAGCTGTTAATGGTAAATGTATTAATTTAAGAGCAAGCGGTAAACAAAACTACAGCAGAGAGTGCCCTGCAAAGCAACTTATTTCAGAGCGACACGGAGAAGATGGCAGAAGATCATGGAACTCAGGATGCTGCTGTGGGATGCTGGTAGATCTTTTCTCTGTCTCAATGCCTATTTGAAAAGCCGTGGGAGAGGGAGGCTGTCCTCCAGGACCTCTGCGTGACCCTGGTCCCAAACGGCCGCCGGCGACTGTGTGTGTGCTTGCCCGTGTCATGGCAGTGCATGGATGGCTTGACAGAGTTTACTGCTTTCTGGCTTATTTTAAATGCTCTTGGAATCTCCCCCATCCTCTAGCAAACTGGGGCAGGCTGACCTCTAAGGCACATAATCTGAGCATAAGTTGAAAATGAAGCCCAGAATTTTCCTTTCCCAAATAGCACTGCTGCCGACGATCTCCGATCCAGCTTTAATGTTTAATTGGATGACCGGGTTTTAAACAGAGCATTCTTTAACCCGCCTGACTCTGCCTGCCCCCATCCCCCTGCCCAACAGCAGCCTCACTCCAGTTATCAAAGTGTCATTAGTAGAGACAGCTGCCTGTAAACAACAGGAATGTCAACACAACTGTCTCAGTCAACAGGAATTTAACTTTAATCTGTTCATTACTTAAAGATACATCATCCTCTTTCTGCGCTGTTATCTACATCACTTGCGGACAAAGGCGGAGAACAAATTGATGGCAGCGGGGGTGGGGAGTGGACTGGTCCTGCCTTGGCCAAGCTGGTTCTGTTCATCATTTCCAGATCCCCCCTCACCCCCCCATGAGGTTCCCCTCCTGTATATGTATATATATTTGCTGGATTGTGGGTGAGGGGGGTCAGGAGTTCCTTGTTTAGCTGGAAACAGATACTACATATTTATAAATGTAAACTTGGAGCGCTGCCAGACTCCTGCATTTAAGTGATTAACAAATGTTTCCCTTCAAGTGGACACCTCTTGTTCTAAATATATTTGACAAGAATGTAAAGAGTCAACTGGAGGGTAGAAAGGGCATACCGCAAGCATTTTCTGCCGAGGCTGCCAGCATTCATAGGCCTGGGCTCTCCGGCCGGCGATGCCGGTGTTCAGCGGGTGCCAGCCGAGTTCATGGCGGGCAGGCTGCCAGCGCAGCCCAGCCTCCCCGCTGTTTAACGACAATGGATTTACTGCTTCTCTGCATATTGGTGTTATTTTGTGTAAACAAGGTTAACACTCCTTTTAAATTAAATACACCACCTGGTGACTGAATGCCTGACCTTGGCAGACGTCTTTCACCTGGTCTCCAAAAAGGGTGGGTTCCCCGGCTGTGCCGCCGGCCGTTACCACCCGCTGGCTGCTTTTAATGCCTTGTCCCGTAAAAGTGTGTCAGTCTGTGCAGTGCAGAGCGTTCCTAGGACTGCTCCCACCTCCAGGTGCACAGGACATCCAGGAATAGGAAGCTATTACTTCTGAGCAAGAGTGTTATTCTCTCTTAACCTTGCACTTAGTGTATTATTCTTGTCCACTCTGGACCTGCCATTTCCCTCCCACTTTCCCACAAATAGTTCTCTCGCTTAATCAAAACGCATCTGATCTTCCTGGATTTTCTGTTTTGTCTGTGGCCAGAAAGGAATTTTCTGACCCTCGTCCCCTCTTCCCTCTCAAGAAAGGATGGGCAAACTTGAGAGAGATCTCCCTCTCCCCTTTCCAAATGGTAATCTGGAAAGTAAAGCACTTACCTTTGCCAAATGTATCTAAACTTTTTCACTTCTAAAGCATCATCTGTCGTACAGGTTCAACTAAGATGTTTTAAGAGTAGCTGATTCTGCCACCTTTGATACCTCTAGAGGTGCCTCTTTGTTAAGGCTGAAGTCATTCATCATGGTGTGTTAAGAATTAAGTTAATCCTACACTGGATAAAAAAAATCTGAATTTTATACATTGGAATTAAAAGTCTACAGCTAAATAGTAGCTATGTAGTTCAGAAAACCTCTTGAAGACCTCAGTATGCAGACTATATGAAGCCTACAAGTTCTGTGAATGAACCATGTACTGGAGTTTGTAAACTCTGCAGAACAGAGGGCCATGGGGCCCAGTGACACACCGAGCCTATAAATTTCACAGGGCTGCAAAGTACACTCGAGGCCAAAAACCCCACTGGTGTTACAGTGATCTAACCTTCAGTGGGTCTCAGCAAGGAGGGACGGTAAATTTGGAAGGACCCGAGAGGGTTGCTGGGTCCCTGCATGGTGGCACCTAGTCTCTGGTTAAAGGCAATTCCCAGGCATATCAGTACAGGTTTCCTGGCAGCACTTCTACATCATTTTCATTGAAGTAACTCATTTCTCATAGTCTGACTTAGTGTCGGCATCTACCTTTCAGTTTTCCAGTTTAAATGGAGATACGTGGCTTTTTCTTCTAAGGGTGAAATCTCTTCGTAGTTGTGGGTAGATCAGTACGTATTTATGCTTCTCATGAATTCCTGGAGGGTGCCCACTTCTATGTGATTATTTTTTAAGTGCTGGACCTCAGCAATATCCTTTGACAGTAAAATTACCAAATAAAAAGTATTTATTTTTATTCATTCTACATCTGCTGCTTTCAGTCTTACTGATTCTCCCCTTGTTCTTGTGCTATGAGAAAATGGAATTAAGAGTTTTCTATTTTTTCCCTGGAAACTTTACGGAGAAATCTTAATAATTTTAAACAAACATTTAAATACCCAGATAAGAGCACTCAGCTGGATAATGAAATAGAAATGATGGGAAGTCATCTGAGAGACTTTATTTAGACTAATAGCGATAAGATATTTTTTAAAAGAATGTCCAGACGGATAGGTACAAAATATGTAAAATAATATGCTATAAATACACGTGCTAAATACAGCTTTTCCTAAGAATTTTTTGAAAGAATCTGCTTATTCAGTGGCTAACTTGCAGATTTTTTTCTGTTTTTACATAAAAACTGCTGCACATTTAGAGGTGAATGCTTCGTTTTAGAGCATAGATGTTGTCCAGCTCATAGGCAGTGTGCCTGTTACTAGGCGAAAGGCTATTCCAGTGCTGTGGAAAGTGAGAGAGTTTTAAGTGAGGAGCAAAACAGCAGAGTTTTTCAGAGAGCTGCCACATTTGTTGTACAGATAAGGCTAGTCTAATTAAACTATCATTGCAAAGTCCCCAGGTACCGCAGGCTCTTCTTTTGCTCTTAGCTGGAGTTTGGATTCGGTACTCCAAGAAATGCAGTCTCTTTGAACTCTTTCTTCTTTGTGTTTCAAGGATTGTTCTCATCTGCTCTGTAGAGCCCCTGTTATCTGTAACAGAGTGCGGTAGCATCTATCTTGACTGGACCACACAGTGATACAGCTGGGAACTCTGAGGAATACCTCATACCCGTTCGTACCCTCCTGTTTGTTTTCTCTCATCCAGAATTCTCTCTCCATATTCTTACAGAGCAGAATTGCTTTTAATGAGGTTTATGATAAGCTCCTGATGTCCTTTTCCTGCTTCCAGAAGCTGTTTGCTAAAGGATTCACATTTCGTTTCTTTAACAGCAAGAACTAAAAGCAGCTCTGTCATCTCAAAGTGTTAGCACTGTTGTAGCAACAGAGACATGGTAAGATCACACTAAACTCAGCCAGGTGCAATGGCCAATACTGGAACCTTCAGAACAATGGTCTGCGTGGGTCAGTTTCAAAATAACTTGCCTATATGAAAGGTTTTTTCTGTAGGTCTGTCACTTTGATTCGGTCTGCAGTGTGTGGCACTAACCTTCAGCAGGTTCTTTTTTTCAGTTTTCATCTCTATCTCACCCAAAGTTCAAATATTTTAGTTGAAATTTTACATTTCTGGCATAGAAATTAGCACTTTTTTCCTCTTGAAAATTCTTTAGCGTGAAATTGTCCAGGCATGTTACAGAAAAACTTGTTGTTCTGCTCATGTGTTATAGACCAGTTTAATGGAAAAGATTTAGTGTTTCCATCTCTGGAGGGTGGGAATGAAACTTGGCAGGGTGGCTTTCTTTGTGCTATTTGTTGCCCTATGGAAAATTTACCCCACTTTTCATCCAGTTTCTAAGATTATGAGGAAAAAAAAAGCCAGTTCATGCATGGTCAGCAGAAACTTGCTGGAGTTTGGTAGCCAAGTTTTCAGATAATGCATGCACTGAATATGTGCCAGCTTTTGTATGTATAACCAGATTGCATGCGTACTATGACCGAGAAGAGTGCGAGCCTTTTCATGTCTGGGATAGGAGGGACTGAGCTGGACTTCTGCTGAAACTTACTCCTCCTCTTTTCTGAGAGCTGCTGTGGTGCCAGAACTGAGAGCAGCGATAATTTTCTTGCTGCTTAATTCTTCCCAGCTGGAGCTCATGCTGTGTGGAGGACAATGAGGAATGGACACCAGTAATTTTGACATTTCCTAAATTTTGTTGTGGAACCATCAGGAGTGAGCCAGGAAGGGACCTCAGGAGATTATCTAGTCCTTTTCTTTGCTAGGACAGGATAAACAATGGTCTGGACAAAGCTTACCTGTGCTTCTTTTTCTTAACAGCCTCTAGTGCTAGAGGTCCCTAAGTGGTCTATTCTAGCAGCCAATTGTATTTAATTTCCTTAAATGTTTCTTGATATTTACCCCAAATCTTGTTAGAGTGGACATGTAAGATATTTTTTCTTTCACCCTCATATCTAGTTTTATATTTTTGAAGGCTGCTACCATTTCTTTCCTTCTCTAACTGAGACTGAGCAAATCTAAGTCCTCAGTATTTCCATGCCGGTCATGTTTCCTGGACCTCCCATCTCTGCTGTTATCGTCCAGAGGACCCTTTCTATTTGGTGCAAACCTTCTTGGATTACAGTACCAAAGGTAGACCCCAGTTCTCCAGCTGGTACCTGATGCTGGGAAGCATCAGGTGTTCTACAGATTGCACCTCATTCCAGTAGGATATTTTCCCTGTTTTCCCCTCCAATATCCTAACATTGTTAATTCAAGTTTAATCTGTCACTAACTACATCTCCTAGATCATCTTCCACAGAAAGGTTGCCTGTCTTTCCTACAGGATGTGGCACTTTACATTAGCCCCTCTTGAATCACATCTCAGATTATTTAAGACCATTCCTCCAATTAACCAAGATAATTTTGCGTTTAATGTTACTCTCCAATCTGTCTGCGAATCCCATCAGTTTGATATGTTCTACTAGTTGAATAACTGCATTATCTATACCATTAAAACATTATTTGTGAAGTTGTGGGGACTTGACTCGGCAAGCTTTATAAACACAATATAACATTTTGAAAGATTTGTTGACATTTGTATACAAGCTAATAAATACAGTCACTGATGTCCCTGATGTTGGAAACTTATAAACTCTTTCACTTATGCAGACAGGTACACACAGTACTTCTTGGCAAAAGGGTGGCAAAGTGCCACAGAGAGAGCATGTTGGAATCGGGGCAGTGCCATTCTCATTCAGCTTTTCTTATCTGCTGTGCTTCTCTGCAGTGGAATAATGCCAGTTAGAGAGGCTTGGGAAAACAAGAAAACTTGAATAAAATATAGTGGGTCTGCTGGGATTTCTCCACATGTATTGTGTTCCAGTTTCACTCCCTCTTCCTCTTCCCTTGCTTTTTCTTGCCTAGTATTACTTGATGTGTGTGTGTATCTGTATGTGTGTGTCCATGCCAGCTAGATGCCAGCAGAAACCAAATAAAAAAAAATTGTTAATTTGATCATTCTTTCACTCTTTGTGTTCCTCTCTGAAGTTTCTATTGTTTCTGATAGTTCTCTTGCCGTGGGGACTGGATTTTTGCCAGCTGGGTGCCAAAAGCCAGTGAAAATAAATAGATACATACTAGGGATTGTAGAGATTAAAATACCTACCATTCTGAATTACCCAGGGGTAATTTAGAAATACCATTTTGTTAAAGGTACCTGATCCGCTTTTATTATACACAGGATTACTGATGAATGAACCAAAGGAGAGATAATTTTTTAAATCCTTGATTAACAGTATATGTCTATCTTTTTCACCTCTTTTTTGAAAATGTGGATGTGGTGAAAAAACAGATATTTCCTCTGACTCACCAAAGAGAGAAAAAAAATCAAAGGTAAGGCAATAAATACCTCTGTTCCTGCAAACTGTGTGGTTACCTTAAAAAAAAAAAAAAAGCAAAAACAGCAGCAACTTTTCCCTTGAAGTTGGACTGTACAATCTCGTATTGTACAAACTTATTAGCAGGTCGCCCCCATGTCTCAATAAGACAAATCTATCCTTGAATAAGCACTTCTATCTCTTCCATATCCCTGGGCAAAACCAATGTTCTGGAGCTAAGATTTTGTACTTAACTAGAAGATAGTTGAGTGGATTTTGCTTTAATAAGATTAAACAGAGCATGCATTTATCTGATTGAGGTAATGTGGGAAGTGCAGAGACAAAACCCCCCCCCAAACCTATAGGGTAGAGGGTAGGTTGAAGGTAGGGAATTAGTCAACAGACATGGAAGTTAGCCTTTTGGTACTGTTGCTGTGTATTTATCTCTGTCTCAAACATGCTGATTATTTGTGAAAAAGGTCAGTTTGCAGAAGCCATCTTCCAAGGGCAATAAAATACAAAAAAGTGTTGCTCAGAAGCACAATGAAAGACTACAATGCTACACCTATTGCTTCATTATAGGGCAAACTTTGTCTTGACAACAATTGGAGGAATCAAGTTTATGTAATTTGCAAGAGTTCCCATCTTTCAGTAAATTTTTTTGATCAGTAGATTAATGAAATCACATAGAATATTTTGCACAGGCTTTCAGTATAAACAGGTGTGTTGGACTAAAATTAAAATACATATTGACAACAAAAAAAGTAGACTTCTGGGAAAGAGGCTTATTCCCTGACTATCTGTGAAGGAACGTTGTGGAAACCTCCATTGCTAGGAGTTGCCACAGCACTACAGAATGAGGCTTACAACATCATTTTGCACCGGGCAGGAGATGGGCTTCATGACTGAGTGGATTTTTAATTTCTTAATTCTATCACTCCTTTCTCTTCCCCTTATTAGCATGGCCCTTTCAAATATTTCTCCCATAGAAAAATATCTCCAAGACAAACCGGCCTTGTGAAGAGTAATGGTTAGCCTAATCAGATTCTCCTTTGTGTTTCTTATGAAGGCCACAGGTTCCCAAGGATTATATGGCAACAGCAGAATAGCAGAACAATGGGCAAGTTTGAGATCAGATGCTTCCTCTATTGTTTCCAAAGCAAACAGTTCCAGGAAGCATGCTGTTCCCCGCATTAGAGCTCTGTAGAAAGACCTTATTACACTAAGTATACTACAGGAGATACAGAAGCAGATCAATATGTGGCTAAGTGTTTTAGCCTTACTTTTATTGTGTTTGACAGTGATGACAACATTGTATGTATGTCACATATAAGATGACTAATGTGTGTACATGTGTGAACCCCTTGCACAAACAGGTTTTCCCATAAACTTTTAGGGAAGAGCAAGCTCCCTGAGAGCAGATCAGAGCATGGATTGAATCTAAAAACAAAATAAAGAGTCAAACAAACCCCAAACTAATTTCAGGTCTTATGAGAAGCTGCAATGGCATCAATGTCTGGAAACATCTACCACAAGTGGTTTCAATCCCGAATGATTTCCAGGAAATACTTGTCTTGAGTTGTGCTACAAAATGTGTCATCAGGATGTTGTCTGTGTTCCTGACCCAAAGGAGGGTGAAGAACACTGCAGGGCAATGTGAGAAAGTAAGGAAATGAAAAAAGAACTTTTTGTGAGAGTTGCTGATTTTCTCTTGGGTGAAGATTCCCTCCAACACGCCAGAAGTGAACCAATCAGCATGAGCCATTTTTCTGTAGATAGCTCAGTCTCTGTAGTAGGCCAGCAGCCAGATGAGGGGTTTTAAAGAGTTATGGTAGTTATAAAGAGGGAAAAAATTTGCAAACACTGATAATAATACTCCTACACAGGAAGGTTTGAGCCAGTCACACTACTCCCCCCCTCTTCCAGTGAGATTCAGAGTTACATAAGAACAGGAGATTGTTTTGGCTGGGATTAGATAGCACAGATGGTACCAAAATGTGTAACACCTACCACAAGTTCTTTAGTTTCATATCATCTGCACAACAGTTCCTCTTGGCCTTTTAACAGTTCATTGAATGGAGGAAGAGGAGAAAAAGACATGGGACAATTGCTGGAAATGTGTAGCAAGTACTGTTTTATTTTATCTTTTGGGGAATCCATATAGGAGCATGTAGATAGGCTCATATAAAATCTTGCATATATCTTCTGTGAGATGGTGTGAAACTTCACTTGGCTCTTCTCTTTCAAGAATCCCAAAACTTGGCAAAGAAATCTCACAACACATTTAAGAATTACATCAGTAATCATTTTGCAGATACATGCAACGAGGTACAGGAATTTTAACCAGTTTTCCCAGAATCGCCAAAGGAGTTTCTAGCATAGGCGGCTTTTATCTCCATGGAGCTTCTCAGGAATCCCATAGACTTTGTTTTCTACCCTGACATAAATAGCACCAGTCTTTGGTTTTCTTCTCTGACTTTGTAGGTCTTCTACATGATCTATGATAAAACTTTCCTTTCCTGCCCTAATTTTTTCAAATAAATGCTATTGTAGCAATTCATCTACAGCTTGTGATCCCAGGAATATTTTACTGCCTATTCTAATATCGTGCTTTATTCAATTCCTCTAGTTCTTGCCTTCCTCTACAAAAGACAGTCAATTTCTGTGCTTTTAATAGGTTTTCCAGGGGCCCAGAAGAAAGAGCATAGAAAATATACTTCTTTCTTAGGGAGAAATACATAAATTCCTAAACACAGGCACTGAGGTGTCACTGTGATAGGTGTACTAGAAATAATGAGACTTCCAGGTTGAGATTTTCCAGGTTGCCTATTTGATTTGACTGCAGCAGGTACTCAACACTCCTAGATGGCTTTGAAATATTCATTATGATGTTATTTAACAATTAGGCTGGAAGCATGGAGCATTCCCTGAGAAATAACTAAGAAGAGCTGATGGCCTAAATCCTCTGCCTTTTGAATACTCAGCCACACAGTTTAAAAGCATTTGAGATTTTTTCCCTAACTGATGAGAGACCATTAGCTACACAGAGTAAAGGAAGGCACTGGGTCTCCAGATTAAATGGAGAACTATCTGCCTTAGGACTTCTAAGATGGCTAATGCTCAGGGAAGGATTACTTTAACCACATTTACAGTGAGCCCCCTATTGATATACAGAATAAGCAACACATATGTCATTGCGTTGACTTCAGCTTAACTCCACTGCAGAAGGACACGGGCTGCTGGCTCATTCTCATGCATACTTCTGAAGAACTTATATTTGGGATAACGATGAAAATTTAGTCGGTGAATTAGGTCTCAAAATGTATCCGTGCAAAAGACATACACAATTTTCAGTGTGTCAGGAATGCAAGGCAAATGCAAAGTGTAATTCAAAGTCATTATACCACTTGCTGTAAATATTGTTTTCATAAAGCCAGCCTACTCATATACTCAGATAACCCATCCTATTATTCTGGCAGCTATAGGACTCCTGAATCTCACCTACTTGAACCTGAGGGATTAGAGGTTTTGCTCTTTAAATAGCATAGGTGCTGGGCTAGCCACATTTTTCAGACCTCTTTGGAGAAGCAGAATTGATTTTTTTTTTTTAAACAAAAAAATCATTCAGGGCCCAAAAATAGACATAAGCGAGCCTCCTCCTTTTGTAATTGTGTTTTTGAAAATCAGACACGTAAAATCTTTTGTAGCTGTGGGCTCGAAACTCTCTTTTGTGGAAACACTGGTGCACTGTAATTGGTTGAGTACTGCTATCCAGCCTGAGAGGGTGACCTTTCACACTCTGCCCTAAAAGAACACTATAGAAAGAGAGGTGGCGTAATCTGGGTTAAAGGCTTCTTACTAACATGTTGAGAGCTTGTTTCACACACACACAAACAGTTGCACGAAAGCCCCAGCCTGATGATAACTTAGCACTTTAGCATGGTGCTCTTGAGACAGCCCTCTTCTGAGAGAATAAAAAAGGGCCCCTTAGTTGAAATGCAGGACTGAAGCTCTTCATAACCACCGGACAACTGTTACGAGGGAAAAAGAAAGTTAAAAGAGATGAGAACAAAAGGGGCTATCCTCGTTACAAGGCTCTGGTTCTAGACCTGAAAACCTCCTCTCCCCTAATCTTTTTATTATTTTTCTCTGTATAGCCCCAGGTTTTGACAGTGAAAGCTCTTGTCTTTCTGGGCAAGCATATTCAGTGCCATTTAAAAAATTCCAGTGGACCTGCCTTTTTCATGATATCTTTGTACATGGAGAAGGATGAAGAAAGAAGGTGAACATCTTTGCTTATTTGCTTAAGAAGTGAAAAGACGGGGATATTTCTAAGGTTAGGCACTTAGATAAAGATGTAGCTTAAACAGTATAAAGAAAGACCCCAGAAACTACTATGTTGTTATATTTAGTATATAGAAAGAGGTGAAAATGTGCTTCCCTAGGTCATGTGCAGACTTGAGATTTTTACGTTTGACTTCAGAGGGACTGAAATCACAGCCAGCTATTCCAAGTCACCAGCATGGGTGAAGGTCCTGGGTGCCATGACTGCAATATGATCCCTTAGCTTGCAAAGCCTCCCCAGAGCTAGCTAAGTGCCCTAGGCTGGTGGGTCGCGGGAACTGCTACTGGCATCTCAGTAGTCCCCTTGCCTTTTTGATTTTAATGCTTACTTCAACATCAGTAAATATGGTAAATGTCTCAGGCAGCTTATGACTTTACATTTCATTTTTCCACCTTGTTCCTTTTCAAGGTTTTCTTTTCCTTATGTCCCAATTTTCTTTCTTACAAATTCCCACATATTCAACAGTTACTCTACTATTCTAGATTATCTGTGGATTCCTATTTTACACAGAGATGATGTTAATAAATTGTTACACACCGTCAGTGATTCTTGTTAGAAAGAATAAAGGATATTTACAAATTACTTTAGTGTGGTTTCTTATCCACTTATATTCAATATGATTTGCACAAAGTAAAATGAGATTATAAAGTTCCATATTTATCACAATATTAGACTGTTTCATAAAGGATTTTCTTCTGGCTAACAGTTAATAGGACCAGGGAGCTCCAAAGTCAGTGCTGAAAATTTGGTTTGACTGCGGACCTTACGGACTATAGCAATCCTCCTTAATTTCATGATGTTGCATGTCAGGTAGCGCAAAGCGAAACTTTGTGTCCCCTGGAGCAGAGCTAAGCTTTGCTAGCCCTGTCTACATTTCTGACTCATTTCCATTCTTCTTAATTACTTTTTTGGTACTTTTTACTTCAAAATCTTTCAGAACTGGCAACTAGATTTACAGCTCTCTCCTCCAGAAAGAAGCCCAAAGGTATAATGAAGATTGCAACCACCAGATGAATTTGCTTTTTCATTGAAGGCCCTGACAGTGGTCATCCAGGCTGGTGGATCAGCCCTGAAGAGGACCAGCAAGACAACTAACCACTCAGAGTCACAAAATCTGATTCTGAACAAAGCAAACTCAACACTGTTGAAGTTCAGTTTCTCATGGGTTAAAACTTGACTTCTTTGCCTTTGGAATCTGAGGTTCAAGTTCCATTAATTTACAGGAAAGAATACATTTGATGAGTTCATCATAGCCTATGGTGGGGATATTTTGTCACAGCACAAAATCACCACACAATACAGCATGATTGGCAGCTGCTTCCTAAGAGCGGCCTGTGGCTGTGGTAGGAAAGGTTGCAGCTGCTCGTGATGGAGAACCATTGGCAGTCAGCGATGGGGACTTGCCCACAACGTCCCTTTGAACCATGCAGAGCACTGGCTAGCCTTCTGCATCCCTCACTTTGGAGATCACCCAATTCTTTGCCTCACACCTACAATTTGGGAAATAAATTGCTTTACTCCTGACAGATAAGCTAGTTTACATATAGGAGCAATTGGGTATCCAAAATGTATTTAGAGATACATCCGAACAAAATGATTACAGGAGGACTATACAGAGAAACACTATCATTAAAAAAAAAAGAAAAGGAAAGGGAAACTGCAAATTTTATTTCTAAATCTTTCCATGAGGAAAGGTTACGAAATTTAGGGAAATGAGCCTCAGATGACATGCCTGACAAATAACTCTCACGGAATCTATAAAGTGAGTTTATTTGTGCCATCTTTTACAGGAAGGGCTGTGCGTGAGTTTTGTAGCATTGCCACTGGGGTTGCTGAAACACCCGGCTGGTGATCAACATTTTGGATGCTCATGAATAACCGGAATATGAGCACCTTAAGCACAAATTGAACAAAGGTTTTTTTCAAGTTCATCATCACATATGAGATTGCATCATTCATAGTGGCATTTATAGCCATCAGTACTATACAACCCATGGTAACAGATGACATTGCATGCTGAAAGAGGCTGTGAAAGGTCTTTCATACTGTTTCCTGCTCCTAATGACAGCTTTTACTGCCAGCTAGGACAGAATCCAAACACATGAAGTCATGATGACTGTAGGTGTTGATTTGGATATGAAACGTATAACCTAGCTTATGCAGCACCGATTAACGGAGACAAGTTTTTCACTGCACATGTTGTATACACAGTGCTAGAGAAAACTACAGGTGAAGGGACAGAGGGCATGAGATAGGATGTTACCCTGACAGCAAACAGTTTGATGCAAGTATTTTGTGTTAAAAATGTGTTTGGATGCCCACGCACATAATCATTTCGACATCATGCCCTTAGAGTCTATTCCAATTTACCATAAAAGAATACGTGTCTGTGGGTCCAACTAGTAGGTTTCTCAGCTGGATGTGATTGACATTTATATCTCTTTGTATACGTGTTTTTGTTTGTGTGTGTATATTCTGCACGTGTATTTTCATGTTTAGCCAAAACCTCCACGTCTATAGAAAGCTCATGAATATTTTATAACTTTTTTTTCATGAATTCATTCATGAGTTTTATAAATAGTGATAATTTGAAAAAATAATATCTCTGAAAGGCAATACCACTTTACCTATGAATGACCTCTTTCTCTTTCTCTTTTTATTTTCCCTAGTTTGCATATGTTTTCCCAAACAGTCTGTGAAAGTGTTTACTGGTCTATTCACTTTTACTGAACCTGGGGCATTAACAGTACAAAAGTGAATGTATACATATACATACTTACTATGTATAGTTACATCTTTTCAGCCTATGGCTAACAAGAGACCTTTAATTGTACTGAAACATGATCTCTGCAGGGCAAATCTGTTGGTCAGTGCAAACTTCAGGCCATGTCATGCTGAATGGGCCCTGCGTTGCCTGCGGGTTTGCTGCTCCCCAGGCCCAGCCTGGCGTTGATAGCTTGTGGCTGGGCGGTCTCACATTCCTTTTTGGAGTATAATGTGTGTGTGTGTGTGTGTGTGTGTGTGTGTATGCATGCGTGTGTGTGTGTGTAATAAGTAATATAGGGTAATCCCCTTCCGATGACAGAAGCTTCAAGTGGTTACAAGTAGCAGAGCTGTTTTCAGATGCCTGAGGTAACTGTCTATAAGGTGCAAGGTAAAGAAATAATTAATTATACTTACTGGTTAAAATGGGGGAAATGATATATGATAGCATGCTTTTCTTGCAAGTGTTTTGATTCAACATGAGGCAGGGTATTTGGTGAAAGAAGTGTCAAGACACAGTATTTTTCTGCAGTCAAAGGTTGCGTTTAAATAATCACCCAGTGCAATTTTACCCATATCAAATGTTCACGACTACAATGCGTAAAGGGGGAAGAAAAGAAGCGAAAGATGGAAACAGAGAGAAAAAACATCCCCTAAATTCTGAACATGCAGTCTTGCTGAGTAACCACATTCATAACCGAGTAGGAGTGATTTGTTCTGACAACACACAAGACTACTAATTTTGCTGAATTAACAGCACTACTAGTAGTGGGTGGAGGGGAAGAGGGAAAAAAGAAAAAAAGAGATTTGTTATGGACATTCTCAGGATTATTAATTACCAGGTGATATAAAAGTTATGTCATCTGCGGTATCACAAAAAGTTTGGTTGCATCCTTCTGGTGGGTTGCTTAAGCAACTAAATATCTGGAGCAACATGCTTAAAAGAACAAGCTGCATATTTATATTTGAAAATTAAAGCAAGCTTACACTTGCTGGTGAAAGGAAAAAAGTTAGAAGATTGACTTGGATTCCTTCTTCACTCTAAAGCAGAAAGCATTTCACTAAGGGTCTTTACATTAATGTAAACTTTTTTTATTCCTCGCATTTGGAAAGACATGAGTCTAAGATTATTCTCCATTGAAACGATTAATATTTTCAGTGTAAACTCTGGAATCCACTTGGACAGCCCAGGGCTTCCAGCTGTTGTTTATGCTATTAGTTAGAAAATCCCAGTGCCATTCTTTTAAAACAAAATTTATAAAAAAAAAAGCTCTATTGAGTTAATTTTGTGGAATTATGTTAATAAGCACAATTTGCACCATGCAGGTTTACTTTGTGGTTTGTGGTGAGTTTGTAGAGGTTTTGTGAGCAAACCCAAATGTGGTGACAGCAAAACCTTTCCAAAGCACAGGCTTTTATGCTCTAAGCACAGAATTTCCTTTTGTGGTCATGTGTGACGTGGTTTTTGGATAATAAATGTCTGTAATAAGGTTTCCTTAGGTTGGCTCAAAGGGCCTGTGCCTCTGTTTTTAATGGCTGTCTTTGGAGGAGTTTCGGTTACATATATTTTCTTAGAATTTGAGCACTTCTTACAGACAGCATTTAATGACCTAGAGGCTGATCCAGAGATGTATTGCTCACTCACCACTTCAGACCATGAGTGCTGACAATATACCTCTGTATTACCTTGGCTAGCCATTAGGACATGGTTTTATCCAACAGAGGCATCCAAGAGAGGTAGCTGAAGGGGAGTTATCTTCAAGTGGCTTGATGGCCCATTGCACGTGCAGTGAATAACCATTTGGAGCTTCTCTAATTTTTCCCAGTCAATACCAGAAGTCCCTAAAAGGGCTGGAAGGAGCTGGAGTTGCTCTACTCTACGGTGTGGGACCATGGCGGGAGCGCAGCTGCCACCGCTCAGACGTTGTGCACCAGGAGCATATGTACGGCAGAAGTTTTCCAACTTCATATTTCATAATTTCATCCCCCTCAAATCAAAACTGGTGAAAGAAGAAATATTCTCCTCATGACAGTCTGGATCATCTAAATTGATACTATTTTTGTGGTGGAAGGGAGGGCAGAGGAAGGAACCATATTTACTATAGAAACTGGTTTCTATTCCTACATAATAAAAAAGCAGATGAGGTACTGATTAAAAAAAAAAAAAAGCTGAAAGAGGAACCAACATGTTGCCAAATGCAAACCTACTGAAAAACCCCAACAAAAAGCCCAACCACTGAAAAAACATGCCTTTTGTAAGGTGTTCTTTGTCGCAAATCAGTAAAAGTTGATTCCTGTAATGAATTAAAATATTCCAAAAGCTTAAAGCTTCTATCACAGTTGACCTTTAAGGCATGTAGCAGCAAAGAAGTTAATACACTTTGCACATGTTGCAGAGCAACAGGTGGTAGAAAAACCCATGCGGGCTCCTTGCATTCCTTACTTTTCAAACTGGTGGCCCCTGGTATTCTGGGATTTACACTACCTCCCCCAGGCTCTGACTGACAAGCTAATCGGTGTGCTGGGAAGCCCTGAGCTATTGATTCCACTGTAACAGAACACCTCCCCGTCAATGAAACTGCAATGAAATGCTTCAACAACGAAGAAAGGGAGGCATTAGGCTGTTGAGCAACTGGAAGAAATTTGCTTGTAGGTAGTGCGGCAGAAATGAAAAGGCTCTCGGGGGCACAAGCTTGAAAAGCCAGGTTATTAAAAAAGCCACAAAGCTGGAGTCTGGCTGAGTGGAGAAAAATAGTTATGGCTCAGTTAGGCGTATCTAAAAGGAGGAGGGAGGGCAACGCAGCTTTCAAAATTGCGTTAATCCCCATGTACTTAATTTCTTTTCTTTTATGGCAGCTTGTAGTATAGCAACAAGTATTCAAGCAGTTAATAATTTTAAACAGTTTAGCTTTCCGTAGGCAATATATCTTTAGCCTTAATTAAAGTTTTATTTTAGTAGGGGGAAAATATTAAAATGACATTCTGATCATCCTCTAAGATGGAAAATATATGATAATATGAATATTTTATTAGACAAACTATTATTAAACAGCTGCTGCAAAATCTTAGCCACTGATTAGGTGGGTTTGTTTGAAACGCAGGTCACTATTTCTTAATAGTGGCCCCACAGCCTTCCACTCATAGTAACGACCACTGACGCACCACTTGTAAACACAAAGGTCCTAATATCTTGGACAAGAATTCTAATATCCCAAAAGCAGAACTGGATACCTGCAGTGACAGCCCTGTGGATGGTTCCCATTTTGGGGTAAAAAGCATGCCCAGCACATCACCTGGGCATGTCTCTCAGGTGGTGGGTCTGTACTTGGATTCAGAAACATGCTCTTTGCTTCAGGAGAGCTGAAGGGATGAGTATCAGAAGGTGAATCAGTTTGGCCATATTAATTTGGATGGGAGTCAGAGGGGAGCTGTCAGAGCTGAGCTTTGAGGATGGAATTTGCATCTGCCGTTAATTCAGGAGTCAGAGTTTGGTGACCTTCAGGCAACATGCACGTCCTATCTATTTACTCAGTCTTTTCCTGAGTGAGCTGTCAGTTTTTCTTTTGGAAAGTCGTCTCGCCCAATGTGGGTCGTTGAGGACAATAAAAATGTGTAGCCTTTGATTGCACACAAGGCAAAATGATAACTTGCTTAGGCAGCTGGATTAATTTTTCAACGACAATAAAATGGCTGACATTGTACATAAAGTGAAACCAGCAAAAGTGGCCTTTTTGGAAATTTCCTGTCCCATCAATTATCTCTTGTTGTAGGTTCAAGAATTTTGCCTTGAACAAACAACGGAGATGGCTTTTCTGCACGCTATTTTTTTTTTTTTGTTGATGGTGGTGGTGCCATCTATCTGAGTCTATAGATGAATATAAATATCGAGAGGGGCTTTCTTCCTGTAATGGAGTGCTCTGTGTATAGAGGGGATGGGGAAGCTGGATGCTAAAGGTTAGGCTCAATTTGCTTGGCATCTTAACCCATCTTTTAAGGATACATGGTCCAGCTCTGCCACCCTTGCCCACAGGAGCTGTGCTTGAATGAATACCGAGCATCTCATGGCTGCAATGGGCAGAGATGGGGGAGCAATGCTCAGCCAGCTCCACAGTCACAGTAGCACAGAGAACATCCACGAGTTAAAAAGGGAGTCAAGGAGGCAGAAAAAGTATTAAAAGAAAATAACCCTAAAAACTTAAAATCACGGAAACCTAACTCCTATCCATACTGAAGCCAATCAGAATATTGACTTTGATTTCAGTTTGATCAGAATAGAAAAAAACCCCAAACCCTTCTTTTATTAAATATATTCTGTCTGATGAAGAGTGGCACATGCACAAATAATGGGTCTTTCCTAAAGCTGACCCATATCTGTTTGCCTCAATTCTGTTCTTGTCCTTGGATGAAATTCCTCTGAATTTGATGGACATTCACCAAAAACTTGGATTTGTGTCAGCAACATTAATTAAGTGGAATCCAGAAATACACGGCCCAACATAGAGGAGTTCTGTTTTACATTTGTGCAGTCTGGTCCAAACTCTCATGGACTTTCCACTCATCAAAATGAAATGCTCCTGCCATGAAATGTATATGAGCAATATACTGCTCAGCTGAATAGCAGGCCAACAGCTGTAGACCTAACTAATAAATTCCCTGAATACCATGTTATCAATGTTTGGGATGTTCTTCTAAACCCAGATATTTCTACTAGTATTTTTTTAGATTCATTTGTTTTGGTTTAATAGATGTTTAAATTTTAGAGACTTAAGTGGTTATCTGATGATGTGAAAAAACCACTGAAGAACATTGTGTGTTCATTTTTAATGTGAGAATTTTGCAAACTTTTACAGCATTTTTATTTTATGCTGGGAATGTTACCTATTAGAAAAAGCAATTCTGAACTCTTTTATTTCACCAATTAGACACTAGTGTTTTACAAGTAATTTCCCATTTAAAAATTTTAGTCTTGTTCTTCCTTTAAGGGTCTGTAAATCATGTTTTTTTCCTGATGTTCAAGAAGTCAAAACATTAGAAGCTTTGAGTCCTTTTCCAATCAATAAACTATGTGCTCGTGTAGACTCTAAAACTGGACAACATGTATCTTTCAGGTTTAGCTCATAGCAGTTACTGATATGGAATCTATTTTCTTCCTGCTACTTTGCTTTACTATGAGCATATTTTACAGATTATCATTAATAGGAGGGGTAGAGGGTGAAGGCCTGGAGACAAGGAGTTCTTTTCTACTATTCAGACAGAGAAATAAAAAGAAAATAATTTCGCAAGATGATCTAAGTCAGGAAGTTTAAAAATAACCAAAGATGGCTGAAACACCTTGGAGTAGATAATCAGACCCGTTTATTCCAGATGATTGTTAATAACCCTGTAATTATTAACTATTTTTAGTGAAAATGTAAAAGCAACTAATAGTTGGTTAAAAAAAAAGAGAAGGTAAAAACCTCAGAAATTTAATGCAAATGGGGTTGATTCCTCTTCAATCAATGAGCTTTTAAGCTTCCTCCAGGCTTTAGATTTGCAGAGAAGTCAGTACTGGCATGGCTTATAGCAGCTGTTAATGCAACACATGCCTATCATTTGCTGTTGACAGGCATTAATAAAAACCTAATCTGAGGAAATTATGAAAAACCTACATATTATGCAATCTGGTTTATGTTTTGGCATGTGGCAGGCATTGGTCTAATACAAAGGAAACCATCATGTATAAACTTTACTGCCATTGTTTCCACTGTAAGGGCAATTACTTCTTTCCTTTTTTTAATAAGGGCAGTTATTTCTTTTCTTTTTTTTTTTTTCTTTTTTTTAAATGTACTCAGACAGATTTGCTTTGTGATACCATGGGTGTTACTTTAAATCTTTCTTTTACAGAAGCAAGAATCCTGAACAGCATTTACTGACTCCAGGTCAGCAACAGGGAAATCCAACTCCAATACATCCTTATTCTGTCTGACTCTGCTCCTCTTTCTCCCAAATGCTGGCTTCTCTGGCATATTTCCAGTAGTCCCATTCCCTTAGACCTGAAATCTTCTTAGAAACTTTTCTCTTTTTTCCCCCCCCAGCTACGTATCATCCTTCTCTTCAAAGAAAGAAACCTTTTCAACAACGTAAGCAAGAAGAACCCACTACTATCCTAGATTAAAATTTGGCTTTCTCTTTTTTTTCTGTGATTTGCTTCTCTTGAGTTGATGATGATAATCCACATTTGGTTGTGTGCAGTTACACCTTCTCCTGACTTTATCTGGAGCTGCTGAGAATTCACTGGATTTCCCTTCCTCCCCACAGGCATGTTAAACCTTATTTACTAGTTTCATCCTGTACCACAGAAAACATGTGTTATCTCTTAAGACACAATAAAGTTCAGTTATACTTGTAATTTGGGGTGTGATAAATTCTTTCTTTCGTGCTCGCTTGCTTCCTATCGTTCTTTTTCTCTTCCTTTCTCTGTCTCTTTCACAGGATTTTTTTTTCTTTTTTGTGTTTGTAAGCTCCATGATAAAGTCTTATCATACTGATACATTTTTGTCATTGCCTGAAATATTGTACTACTAAACTCTTTAAAATATCTAAAATATGAATGCATGAGGGAACTTAAAAAAAAAGACACAAAAGACCATCAATAATATGAGGGTGAGAAAAGGGGTAAACCAATTCTAGAGATATTTGGGCTGGAACATGAGTGCTAAGAAAAGTCTTTGGATAAATTCAACACAGATTTGGCCTGCAGCTCTAAGCTGGCAGTTCCAGTAGAAGAGCAGACCTCTACCCTGTGGTAAAGAGGTACAGAATAATGCCTCTTTGAATTAGTTTCAAAATGTTGCTGTGATGCAGACGATGCAGACGAATTGCTCCTAGATGCCGAAGTGCAGTGCGCCAACATAATAGCATATTGTTAAGTCACGCTGCCATTAAAGGATATAGTTATTAATCAAATTAAGTCAAAACACAAAGCAAGTACAAATTAGTATCAGATGACATGTCTCACTGTGAGCAGAGGAGAAGGAATGGAAGGAACCTGCCATTTTAAAAGAAAACAATCTTTCATAAAACTAAAACAGAAGGTGAGGGAATATCCTACTGCATAGTGACTGGCAGCTGGTATGTGGTATCTGGACAGTATTTGCCTTTAAATTCATGACAGCCCTAGAGTGCCGCAATGTAATCAGTGTCTTTCAGAAGCTTGGGCTAAACTCTGAATAATGTTTGTTTTTGGAGATGTGGAAAATGTTTACCAAGAAAGACAAAAGTACTTGAAACTTAAGGGGTTTAATATTTTATTATTTTTTTCTGTCTCAGTACACATCTTGCCAGTGTAATTTTTTAGCTCCGGAAGAAATGTTAATTCTCATTGAAAGATGGTTTGGGGGATTTAAATGGCCATTTCATTAATTTCTGTAGAAACATGTCGTTTGTGGGTTGTGAAACTGGCCCAAATGTTGTGATTTGTGCATGATTGTCTAGGTAGCCTTTCACAACAAGAAACAATTCACGTTTTGTGCAACTCTGATAACTATTCATACACGAACACATGGATTTACCCATTGTTACATGGATATATGTGTGTGTGTGTTCACAAGTACCACAATATTAGCTTCAGCTCTCCAAATTCTTCCAGTTATGGTTAAAATTGGTGAGTAGTTTATTGAAAACAGTGATACTTATACTGCCTAGAGGTAACGTAACAACATTCAGCAGTGTTGTAGGATTAGGATTCTGCATTATGATGTGCACCCTTGCAGTAAATTTAGTTCCTTATGAATCATCAGAAACAGATATAAAACGGAAACACAGTCTTCCTCACAGGAGGAGAAGAGGCCTTTTTCCCTCTCTGTTTTGAAGCTGTTATGTCTGCTCAGGCATTAGTGACATGGCTATCACAGGACAATCTAACTTTAGAATGATTCTAAATTTTGTTTACAGATAGATTTGCATTTTCTGTTAAGTGTTGGTTCGATTTGGAACATGACTGGTAGGTGGCTTTGTGAGTTACCTGTCAACGTTCAAGTGTGTTTACTTCATTAATGGTTCCTGAGTGTGAAAGTTTGTTTCCCTTCTGCTCTTGCTTCCTGAGTCTATGGTTTCCTCATCATCGTGACATTGCCAAGCGTGGTGCTAACGTACTACTTCTGCACAAGAGAATGTCATCACATGGGATTACAACCTTAAACAAAAGTCACAACGGCAAGGCAGTCAAACTCAGCGAATTGCTTAAACAGTGAATGTTTGTATTAGCTCAAATATTAATATAGACTGTTCTCTGCCATTATGTATTTGTTATGGGTGACAACACCTGGAGAATATATTTTTCGGAACTGGACAAAGAAAACACGCAGGTCTGACTCAGTTCCTCACTAATAAATGCAATGAGATGCCACATAGTTTGTTATTAGTCTTCTTGCAGGTATTACCCTATTAGATGAAGGAGAAACCTACAGGAACTGAGACTAGGGACACACAAGAAAGTTCTGGAGAGGTATTTGTAGATGATAACTATTCCACTGGGTTCAGTAGAATTAGTTGAGTCACTAATGAGTGGCAAATCATGTTCTTTCTTAATCATGTATATGTATGTATCATGATGAATAAAAACAAAGAAAGAGGATGGCATTTCAGGGAGGTTCTGCTTGAAATCTTGGAAAGACACAATCCTAATAGGCTAAGCTCTAGCAATCTTTGACCACATCGGTGCTTTATGTTCTTTGAAGGTCAGGTCATCATTTGCTTATACTATGGCTAAAATACGGTATGATGAACAGGTCTAGAAAGGCGTTTCAAGGGTGGTATGTTTTGTAACAGCAAAGATCTGGAAATCTGAAGAAACAAAGGATGGAAAGCTTCTGCCAGATAAATGCACGTCTCTGCACGTCGAAAGGCTGCTGTGTTGTTGGCTTTAAAACAGACTAAAACCCAACATGTGTGCTTCAATCTTCGCTCAGTAGGAATGGGCTTAAAAAACACCTTAAATTATTTGCTCATTTGAGGCCTGAATGGGAGGGGAATATAGCAATCATTACAGGGTGTTAAAAACAAATCAGTCCTCATGTAATTGGGCACAGCTTCCCTGAAGCAAGTAGAGTTGCACCTGTTTGAACCAGGGCTTCATCTGGTCTGCTGAAGGTGAGTTTGAGGCCCACCAACACCTTTCAGATGGATCTACCATAAGTCAACAACTGATGATAACAACCTTCAACCCCAACAGCAAACAATCCTCATTCCAGAAGAAGTGTTCGGAGCCACACGGGAATACTGGGAAATAAATCTGGTTTGAGAAAGAATGGGCTTTCTGCAAATAACTGTGATTAGTTCTGAATGTTCACTCCATCAGTGAGCAAAGTAATGCAGCCATCTTTTTCTATTGTATCTATAGAGATATAGGGGAGATACGGAAAGCTTATACAAATTAAGGAGGATGCATGTATGGTCACTTATTAAGGCAATAGTAGATTTGAAGAGCTGTTCCTGACTGTATCTAGATTAAGCAATTCTGATGATGAACCTTAGTTAAAAACAGTTATTGAGATACAATCAGCTTTACATATTAAATATTCCAACCCCAAAAAGGAAAAAAACCAGAATCAAAGCTTCTAATCAGTTTATGGTCCAGAGATTTTGCCAGCCAAACTTATTGGAAGAAGTAATGTAAACAGAAAGATGCAAGCAAAGTCAGTTAAGTGGAATTTAAGCTGTCAAGCTACAGTGTAGAACTCCATTACCATATCTCCTCGTGTTTTTTTTAATAGTATTCTCTGAAAAGCACTAGATGTAATAAAGTCAATTTAAAATTTGTTCTACCAATCTTTTGCATCTGTAATTTTCCCATTAAATGTAAATGCCCATGAGGCATGCTATTTGCATTACATTGCATTTGCAGTCTTTAAAACAAACTATAAATCCCCTCCTTGTTTCATGTGATTGATGCTGTGTGTATAAATACCACCATAAACCTCAAAGGGGGCTAACAGTGACAGTAAATTAAAGTTTTCAAGTCTGGCAGCATCTCAGCACTTCAGCCCTTGATCTTAAGCAGCGTTGTTAACCCCCGCCTCATTGCCCTCCTGAACTCACCTTCCCCCCTTCCCCCCTCTCCTTTTTCCCCCCCTTTTTCCCTATTCTGTCCCTACTCTGATTTCCTTGGGAAACACCTTTCCATCCATACAAGCTGAACCAAGGCAGGAATATGCTGTTAATTAAAAAGAGGCTGCAGCTGTTTGCCAGATAGGACCAGGTCTTAACTTTGTTGTCTTGGCTATCTGAGTTCAAGACTCTGAGGCCATCTTGGCTTTGTAAACAATAGTCAGCCACAGCTCTCTTGATTAGACAGCACCACTCCAATAATTAACTGGCTTTGAGGGTATTTATTCTTTACCTTTTTTTTTTTTTCTTTCTTCCTTCTCTTTTCTGATTGCCTTTCTCTGATTCACTTTCAGGCCATATGCAGAAGAAAGAAATTGAGAATTGAGAGAAACCTCCCCCAAGGTTGAGGAATGCATCATTGTGTCAATTTTCTGATTAATAGGGAACCTCACTCTTCTTTATAAAGTTTTATTATAAAATCTACCTTGATTTGATCCTATTGAATCTTGGCTGTAAGAGATATCAGCTTCTCCTGTGATGTCTGCCACTGTTTAAGTAGAAGGAAACATGATTTATGCCAAAATCATCCAAAAGATTGCTCTGTGGCCCAAACACAGGCTCATCATAGGTAAAGTGTAATGCAGGCAGTGGGGTAATGCTAGTTTACCACCACTAAGGGTCTAGTTCTGTATTTTTTATATCAGAACCAAGCACCAACAGCTCAGCATTCCATCCTGTAGAAAAAAAATTTACGAGAGAATACTGATGCTACCATACAACTTAAATCTGTGGGGCAGAGGGAATTCTTTTCAGATCAGGGAAAAGTTTGTTGGTAAGATTTTTGAAGATTATGGTCAAAGGTGGAAAGGGGAGGGGAAAAAAAAAAAAGGTGAAATCTGAATGGAGATTAGGCTAATTAATTATTTTAGGCTACTAATCTCCACCAGAGATCCTCTGAGAATCCAGGAGCAAGTAGAGTGTCCCAGGTGGATACTGCTTGGAGTTTGCATAGATCTCAGGGAGGGAAGGCTGTAGCAGCGGCAGCTCTCCTATCACTTCTTTCTCCCATGCTTCACACTCAAGGGGTTCTTCTCCTGCCTAGGAATGAGATTTGTATCCTTCCTAATGGCTTTGCAAGTTGCTATCTTCTGTAAACCTCTCTATGCTATAACCATTAGAAGTCAGTGATGTCCAAAGTCCTATCAGGCTTCTTTATGACATGGGGACCATTAAAATCAAAATGCTTTTCCTGCAGCATTTCTGAAGAATGTCAGTTTTTGGTAAAAATTAAGAATGTGCATGATCATTTGTTTTCTTAAAATGACTGGGATACATATGAATATGAAAGGAATGGAAGTAAACGGGAAGTTTTGTCAGCAAATTTGAGTCCTGAAATAAAACAAGCAGTGCCATTCAGACTGGATTCCCTTTAAAGTAAATAACACCTACAGAGGGTGTAAGTCATTAGCATTTTTTCCTGAGGACAAGTATGTTATGTGTGTCTTTGCTGAACATTGATAATTGTATTCAACAGCCTGCATCAAACTATGCAGAATGACGACTCAACAGGTGAATGCTGATGGCTCTTCAACTTCCCTTCCTATAAAAAGGTTCCCTGCGGGTTTTATCTTGGAATGCAGTTACCCACAAGTCTGAAGTAGCCAAAAGAAACCACAGTATTTAATCTCTTTTGACAAACAGGTTTAGAGGTGCCCAGATCACGTACAGCAAAGCCCAGGTTTATTCACGTTTTTGACTGATATTGAGTAACAATTCACTGAACCTTGCCAAGTTTGGATTTTATAATAAGCCACCAAGCCAAGCCTGGCTGCCACATCTTGATCTTGAGTGCCATATCTTCTCATTCTTGTCTTAGGATTGTCGTCTTAAGGCTGATGATTAACTGTTTTGTGTTCTCCATGCTTTTGTTGTGAAGGAATTCCCATTAGCAGTCTCATCACCTATGGGTGTAAGTGACTCTGCACAAGTCTGAGTATGTGTGTAACACCATGTAGTAATGGCTAGTAGAATGGACACAGAGAGAGGGGCAGTTTGTGGGACATTTTACATATAGTCCTTAAAAAGGATGCTGATCCGGAAAGACTTTTTTGACCAAGTCTCTATTTAAAATGGTTAAACTGCTGCTTGGATAATAAAACCTATTAAAAACCTCACTGTTTTCATTCTGAAGCGTCTTAACTGGAACCGTCTCTTAACCCTTTTTTACCCATGCCCGTGCCCGCTCTGTCTGTTTTGCCCTTTAACGGTCATTCGAGTTACTTGGACACCCTGTTCTTCTGAAGTTGTTATAGCAATTTGGCTACAGTCAGCTGCGTGACGCTTTCAGCAGTGGTCTGGGGACATGGTCCCTAATCTTGTGAAAGAGTTGCTGAATGACTCTTTTAAACATCCCTTGATTTCCTTTTTAGAGTTCACTTAAAAGCAGAAGCTCAATGTGTGTCTTGCAGGTCAGAGAAATAACTCAGGACATTCCTTCTCCTAGAAATGAATCTCTTGAGAGCTAAGTTTACTGCAATCAGATTCAAATTTACAAAGCAAAATGAATAAAACCCAATTTTGATAGTACTAATATATATACACACACGCATCTATATATTTTAAATACACTTAAATTTCATTAGCAATGATTGTTTAGAGAAACATCATTACATTCCTGGGCTTGGGAGCCTTCTCCAGGGTTGTGAACAATCAAAGATTTATTTGAGCTTTCTGCACACTGGGAAATGAAGACACAGAATCTCATTATCATGTCTATTAAAAGGCAGAATCTGGGGTACATCTAAGAAAAGATGTATTACTTTTTAAACTGCGCTGCAAACTGTGAAGTACTACAGGGACTTGAACTATTTAAAAATACTCTGGGCTTATGAGTAAGAAAAAATAGGGTCTCTTTCCCAAACAGTATAAAAATATCACACCATTAGGTTCTGCTGTTATTACAGTCTTGGAAATATGATTGTATCTACTTTTCCTTGAAGCTGGTTGATCCCTGAGTTTGATGCTGGGGTCGAGGGACCATGGAGGGCTACCAGAGTGAGTTACTTAGGGGACAATGCAGTGGGGTGTATGAACAATGACCAGTTAAATTCTAGTTAACCCCAATTATAAACCTTCACCTTTGTTAATTAGATTAATTCATCAGCAGGCACTATGCTTACAGTGTGTTGGAGGTGTGTGATCCAACATTTTTGCCATTTATTAAAAGTTAATATCTTTTATGTCATCAGTCTGTTGCACACAAATGGCCATGCAATATATTACTGTAAAGGTAAAATCAGGTTAAGTTTACCTATAAATTAGGAGGTAACATTTATTATAAGGATCCCTCTTAGAAGTGAAAAACTTGCCTCGCAAGCACTTTCTGTAGTTATTAAAGATCTCCAAGCTATGAATCTGAAAGCTTAATTAAAAGCAACAGAGACATGTCCGAGGAAGGAAAGAAAAGGGCTAAACATCAGTATAGGCAATTTTCTTAGATTTTCAACATCTCGTTCTTCCCTTGATCAGTGTCCAAAATTTTGTGTGCATTGGTGCAATGTCTTAACGCATTGACCTCTGGAGACCTGAGTCTAGTCAAGGTATGTTTAAGGCCACAGGTGATGGTAAATGGGTTGCCCTCCAGAGCTGAAAGGTTAGTTACATCTTTTAGTGCCCCGGTGGTCATAGTACCATGTGGACTTCCCATCAGAGAAGCAACAGCTATTTTACTGCAGGTGTAGAAAGCAAAGGGCAACCCTGAACAGCACCTGTTTGGTCTGCGCTGGCTTGATAAATCTTTTTCACAAATGTGAGAATAACTGACCATTTTTCACGCTAGCAGAAACCATACAACTAGTTTGCATAAACAAAGACAAGTTTTGCTCTCAGTCCCATATGTGCAATAAATTTACACTGATCCCACTAAATTCAGTGGGGGTAATTACTAATTTATATTTGTGAGAGCGCTGCATTTTGTCCATGAAATACTTTCACAGGAGTGGCTGAAAGTCATTTGCAAGTCTTCATAAGCTGCATAACATCCCTGTGAAGCAGGTGAATGCTGTACATATAAAATATATTTAGATATCTCCAATTTATTGTTGTGTAAACTGAGGCAGGAGAGCTCAGCTCCTGACAGTGTCATAGTTTAATTTCCCATTTGAGTGAAAGATCTGTAGTGAAAATATTCAAAGGGGCCTACAAGAAAAGTGTTTACCAAAATTAGAATATTTTTTAATATTTAAAAATATTTCTTTAAGAAGCAGATAAAAAACGATACAAAACAGCAACATGAATCATAAGAATGCTTTTTCACTCTCCAGCGATGTCCAAACACGTTCCTATGCCTGCAAAGCAGGAGCTTCTCTTAATCCTGCTTCGTCTTTTCTAATTGTGTGTGTCGTCATTGGATGAAGGTTTGCATTTTGGGGAAAGATCTTCTGCCGACTAACCACTTGGGAAAAAGCATGCAGCAATCTTTTTGAGATTTTTTTCAAGAAGCCACATTTTGACTTTAGAAGAGGATATTAAACATAGAGTGCTTTCGGGTCTGTCTCTGAAAATGTGTGTTTGCTTAAGAGATTGCTGCAATATATTTCTGGCGCTTTATTTCTATACATTTCAACATGCTACTCGATTGGGAGGTCTGGTCTAAAGAGAAACTTGAAGGAGAGCATATCATCTTCACAGCACCGAAGAGGCAGGGAGCAGCTGAGCTGAAATAAATGCAGGAAGAATGTCTTCTTAAAATTGTTACTCAAGGTAAATAGGAAATGGGTTTAGTCTTAATTAAGAACTATGCATTTGTAGCTATTGCAATCATGCTGTATCAAATATCCAGAACACTGCCCCCTTTTTCATGCGCTAAGTAGTGATATTGTTGTTAGCCTCTCGTTGAAAACCAAAAGATCTTATGAGGCAAGCAAACAAAAATTCCAGATTATGGAAATTAATTAAAGCACACAATGCTGCCTTTCTCAATGTTCAGACTCAGCTAATTAGGGATTAGATTATTCAAGAGCAGCAGATCAATTAGGATTGCTTTCTGTAAAAATCCACAGTGAAATGTAGTTACCTGTTGAAAAGTGAAAGAAGTCATGCCCAAGTACAATGGATGGATCAAGGCACAATACTGCACGTTGACAAAATAAATTATGAAAACAATAATCATGTTTATCCAATCTCTTTGTGCAAAACTGTTATTTTGATTCCAGTGCCAGCTGTCTGAAACTTTAATTTAAGTGCTTGCTTGAGGCAAGACATTTGGGATACTAGTTTAGAATGTTTTATAGCCTAAGCAATATGTTTTACTAACCTCAAATACTATGATGATGATTTTAATGGTAACTATAATATGTTCGAGGGGGTTCCAGAGTGATCTTTGATTTTAACAGAATGCTTGCATGCCTAATGAACCCTGATATTTTTTGGCTTCATTAGCTGCCAGCTCCCCAGGAGTGGTAGGAGACATCTCTACAGGAGGTGAATGCTTTATATTTTAAAGGGAGACATACCAAGTAACATACTGCACTACCTTTATACTAGTGTCAAACGTGTGTGTGTGTGTAATCTGAGGAAACAGCTAAAAAAATTTCCCTCTACATTTCAGTAATACAAAAAGACTGATAAAAATAAATATTTTGTAGTTCACTAAACCATTCATTTTAGTCGTTGGTGCCTGTTTGTGTGCTTAACAAGAATACATTATCTCTTGACTTGTAGTCTGAGACTCTTCTCAAAAAATTTGGGGTCCTTGCTACTTGCCCCAGAAGGCAGCAGGATTGCATTGCAAGGGGGAATCTGTCTGAAACCAATGGATAACAAGACTTTAATTATTTGTGTTGGAAGTGGTGGCTATGAGACATCAGGTCATTGCTCTTGAAACTGTGGCTCTCTTATTGCTCCCACATAACCCATAGTCTTTGTGCCTCAGCTTCCAACAACACAACAGGGCTAATGACACTTGCAGGGGACCAGAGAATCCCTTTAATCACTGTGCTCATTGCTAGCACTAAGTGCACAGCAGAAGGTTTGGTGCAAATAAAGGCTTAGAAGTATTCTTCTTATATTCAATGACTTTTCTGAACCCACTGAAGTAGATGGAAATATTTTCAGTGGTTTTGCCTGCTCTATTTTAAAATGCAACAAGTTGGATAAAAACCATTAAACTTTTAACTAAAGGGGGTCCCAAAACAAGTGCTATAAAGATATTTTCTTCAGGCTAAAGGTAGGGTTGGGTTTTGTTTTGCTAAGTTTACTTGTTTTGAACGAAATATATCATCTTTTTCAATGTGATTTTTGGCACTTTAACACAGTCTAACCCAGAAATTAATGGCTTATTGAAATAACAACATTGAAAGGGATTTTTTTAAGGTATGAGAAGGATTTCATTTGCTACATGCTGGCATACTGATTCATTCATGCTTTATCAGGACAAAATGACTATTTGCACTAACGCATATATTAAATATAACTATATTACATAGTATTTTGATTTTTTTCCAACAGGTCACATAACTTCACTGATTCAAAGATAAAACTATTTCATTGAAAAAATCAGTCCTGTCTTTTTCATTCTTTATTTTGAAATTAATATTCAGTTTGAAAAACTATACCCTTAAAAATTTTAAATACAAAGCAATTATTGGGTAAGTAATAAAAGGAAAATTTTGGCCTAGACCTCTTGGGTCTAATGCATTAACTGCAGCTGTAGCCTTCATGAAGCCATTAAGTCCTAAACTAATCTTGTGTTCTCCAACCTACAGCCTCTGGGCCATTTGCAATACTCTAGGATGATTTTTCTGGCCCATGACTTGCACTTTTCCTCTGTTTTTCCTGATGGCTCCTCACAACTCAGCTCAGAGCTACATGTGTTGTTTGATACAATTAGCAGTCAGACCTCTGTTCCTAGCTAGCAGCCTTTTCTCTGTTAAACTTCTGTTTTCAGTTTTTTGTCTAAGTTTTTATTCACCAGTTCCTCTCTATTACTACCTGTGAAACCGATTTTGCGCTCCAAAGAATATTTGTCTTCCTTGTCTTTTACATGTATAAGATTTGATCGGTTATTTACTTATGGCATATTCTTTTTACTGGTGGACATCCTCCCGGAAAGACATCAAAATGCAAACTTTACAATGCAGGTTATGTGACTGCAACAGAATAATCCTAATCTGGAGTTCATTCATGTAACTTCTTGTTTTATTGATTTTTTCCCTTTTCTGAGTATGAGCAATGAACCTGAAACATACTCATATAGTTGGATGATTTCATTTGGAGAAAGTAGGGAAAGTGTTTTTGGAATATTTTATTTACTTATTTTTACTGCTGGTGACAAAAAATATAGAACTGAATGAGAGGTTATTTCATTCAGCCAATTTGTTTTCTCTGATGCAGACTGAACGGTTCTAAGTCATTCTGGACCCCACTGAGTTTGGCGTCCGTCAGACAACTCAGGTCAATTTTATTGCATTAACATGAGTTTCCATTGCAATGAATCCTTTTCCTGCTCAAATTTGTGTCAGAGAGAATAATCCGAATCTCATCAGTTTTCACTATTAATGGGCTGAACCAGTTCTGATATTAGTAAACACTTTATTTTCTTGTGTGTACAACAAAGAAATAGTTTATTCTATTTCCATCTAAGGCTAGCAGTGATACTCAAGTAAAAAGTATCAGTATCCTTTTCCAAAGAGTGATTTTGATAAATTATATCAAATTCCAATACTCAATAGATCACTCACAGTCTGAGTCCCATGTGCAAACATACAGTCCTGTGTACAAACATATGACCTTCCTCTCAAATAGTTGACTACGTACTTTGAGAGAGAACAAAGGAATTTGACATAGCATAGAAAGGCTTTGCTTGAAAAGACCTGACAAATGAGACAAAAAGAGCTGGTTGGATATGACGCACAGGAGCTTAGACCAGGTATACATCTAGTTCCCAGTGTGCTCTCTCCCAGAGAAGCCAATGAGAGAAGGAGTGTTAGAAACATGGCCCATGCAAGGCAATCCTAGCCCTGCTGGAGGCATTCAGCAGCACCAGGGTTCTCTGAGGCTCTGTCTGGACCACCGTGCAAAAGAGAAGTGATAGACCTTCTCCCCAGAATATGGTCCAAACCTCTTTATAAGCTTTTCCACCTTTCTTGGGAATGAGTTGTACAGTTTAATTAGTCATTCGTGAGAAAAAAAAAACCAAAACACCTCAACTGCAAACCGACTGCCTGGGAGAAGTTCTTTCCACCATTGTTAACCACTCCAGCCTCTCAAGCAGGATCTTGCTGCTTCTTTTTCAGATCCCATAAAATTTACCATAGTGTTGCTGAACCACATAAATCTCAGAGATTATGGTTAGAGACGGCAAACATTCTATGAATGGGGAATTTCCAAATAGAATGAATCCATCAGTTTGATTCTAATCCCCACTGGAGACAAGGGAATTAATTTCTCTGTCTATATTCCATTTTGGACAGATTCCTTGTAATGTTTGGTTTATTTTAAGTGCATCTGTAAGTATGAACTTTTCCCTTTATACAGAAAAAAAGCAACAGAAAAGTCCCATCATAATGGAAATCAGGTAAAGTATGGCGTGAAAAGGAACTGATATGGTCTAGACTCAATGTTGCAAGTCTATGGCATTGATTGGACAGTCATATTTGTCCTTGAACTGATGACTCCCATTGGAAGCAGCAAAAGCAGCAAAATACCTGGAACACTGTATTTATTCATTAGAAAAACTCCATTTGTGAACCTCTCGGTAAACACAAAAGGGAAGTGCAATGTTAGAAGATACCTCTTATTGAAATTAGATTCAATATATATTAAATCTATGGGAGTCTATGACACAGCAGGAGCTAACTGAGATTCTGCAAAATGCAAGAAAAGAAATTCCATTGCATTTTTATCTAGTTTTCACTAAGTACTGAAGAGGACTTTGAACGTTGAGTGCTGGTTGGGAAAGCCTTGCAGCACAGGCATTATTAATAATGCTGAAATCCACATACAGTATTTCCTATTGTATCTCAATTACTGGATTTAATTAACATCCAGTAGCCAGGAAAAGAACAGCAGTAACATTTGACATAAAGTAAGGTGCAGACGTACCGGGAAATCCACACAGTCTGATTGTGATATGACATACAAGACCACCCATGAGCACTGGAGTATTACATCCATCAGTATGGTACAGGTTCCTCATTAACCAATAAGATTCCTTTTCATCCTACTCCTATAGATTCAGTATGCCTTTCCAGTTTGTTTCAATGAACAATGAAAATGGATGATTTGATTGTTGCAAAAACCATGTATCTTAATATGCATTTTATTCTTTTGCCTATATGTTTCTGCTGAAAATCTGTAACAAATAAAGAACATTTCTTAAATAAAAACAGCACATCTTAAAGGCACCCTGTGAGTGCAATTAGAAACATTTCCCATCATACAGCAAAGATAATGTTTCCTAAATGCTCTTAATTTCATACATCTGTTATGCTCTGTCATGAATTTTTTTCTCCTCCCAAGACAATTTTTGAAGGTTTCTGCCAATGTAATTCAATTTAAAGCTTTTAATGTCAGCTCAAAGGGTCATGCCACTTTCTCCATATTTGTATTAGGCTTAGGGAAGGCAGAAATATGATGAACACTTTTCGTCAGTAGCTTATATTCATGACAGATAACCATTGCATCTTTTCTATTATTTGTTGACCACATTTTGCAATAATTGTTAATTTTTTGTCTCATTAATGTATACACAGACATGCACACCTGCATGTACACATACATGCAGAATCATTTTATGCGGCATTTTCTTAAGCCACAAGTAATTTCTATTGCTTTTAAAACTGCAAAGTCTCTTCCTCATTCACTTGTTTTCAAAATATGTTTGTAACTATTTTTGGACTTTTTACTGAACAAAAACTATACATTAATTTTTGACATTGTCTTGAAACTATGTTCAAAGGATCTGATGTGACATTACTATTAATTTTTAAGAGCTACCAATTCTGCTCGCTGAACAGTCCCCAAGTCCTAGAGCAAGTTAGATAGTGTACAATCACATTTGTCAGAAAGCCATAATAACCTGGATATGACTGTATTTTGTTCTATTTCTAATACAGTGTTACTGTGGAATTTGAGCTCATTCATTGTGTCTTAGCTGCTACATCTGTAAAGCTGCAGTTTGACTGAATACCAGGAAAATACCTCAAAATGGATTTTTACCTTTGTGCGGGAAGAGCGGAAGGATGTAGGGGGCATGCACACATGAGAAAAAAAATTGCATCATTTGTAAATATGTGTATATTTTACCCTCACTTTATCTTTAGTTTGAGAGAAATTGTGTGAAGCTCAAGATTTCACTTGAAATGCAGATTACCTGTCCTGTGAGGCGACATAATTAAGGAGGCACTGCATTCTGATAGACTAGCTTCTGACCATACACAAACTTGAAAAGTCCTAGGATATTCCATGCTAGGGGAGAAAAAGTTTGGCATGAAGAGGTGGTGGTTGCTAAGAAACCAGGCTTCCTCAAAGTGGTCACTGGTGGCTACTGAGGCAAGTTCCAGGACTGCTCCACTGGAAACTCTTCGCAGCCTTTGCCCATTGAAATTGCACACACATGAGGAGCTTTGCTTTCCTAGGTTGCTGGCTGAGGACGGCCATCTAACTATAGTGAACCTTCACCATTATCTTCACTCATACTGTCAAAGCCAATCTGCCTCATTCGTAATAACATGTTCTTCCATATCATATTGCACTCTTGACCACGGTGATAAATGTTCAGAGTCTAGATTCACTATCAGTAATTCCTGATTGTATTCCTGATTGTAAAATGACCATTTTTCAGTTGTACTGTAACACACTGCCTCAGCTTTGCTTGAGTGTTGCATTCAAAAGAGCTTCCCAGAATTGGTGTAGATATTCCCATCAAAAGCCAAGACTATGTACATCTTTCACTAGACCAGCTTTGCTAGAGATAAGACCGTCATACTCTCATGAATGTAAGCTCATCTTCAAAAGCAGGTTTACAGACCTCTCAGCAACTACTTATCAAGCTCTCAGTTGGGTTTTATTTTCATTGACACTCAAAATGAATTTGCATTTATCATGTATCTACCCTAACAAGGTACTACACCAATGGAGGACTGAGTTAATCGAAAAACTGATTTATGGAGCCACAGTCCATGTTTCAACATTTGCTTTCATCCCCAGTTGGGATGGGGAGTCCTTGTTTCCATAATGGCAGTTTGAAAAGTTGTGGAAATACTTTATGCATTTTCAATTGAAACAAAATATTTTGACGTTGTTGAAACAGAATTGCCTAGTTTGGCTTCATTGATATGGCCCTAACCGCTTCATTTTGTGACGATAAAAAACTGCAGTGCAGTTTTCCCTGTAGTAAATTACCTCCTAGGATTTGTAAGTGGGAGGCTTGAGGCTCCATTTGTCCCAAAGAACTAAGCAAAATGGCAGAAGTACACCTCCTGCAGTGTCCCTGCATTGTGTGATGCCCATAATAGGCCATGACGTGTCTTAGTGGGAAGTCTACACCGCGTTAGTGCTCCAGGTTAATTTAAAAGGCTAAATATTCTGAGTGGGCCAAGCCAGCTTACACTGAGATACATAGAGGTTTATGTTCAAAAATCTTCTCTGTTCCCTGCCCCCCCCGCCCCAATTGGTATATCCTTCTGCCCATGCATACTTTGATTTTATGGAGATAAGAAAGTGATTTTCCAAAAGGGAATTCCAACACAGGCTTTGCTATAAATTGCTTCACCATCACCACTCCTGGTATGAGGATGCTGAAACACATCAAGATCTGCTAGCAAAATAAACAGTGAATCTGTTTTCCCAAGGGAATTAGTGGCCAGGGAAATAAAACCAGGGGAGGTTTTACACTCTCAAACATTGGGGAAAAAAAGTCTCAGAAACAGTTAATACCATTACCAGAGCCTGGCCTTACAGCCCAGGGAGATGGTCCTTTGCCTCATGACTGCACACCAGCTCTAACACTGCTACGATTGATCAGGAAAGCAGATTTAAAATATCGGTCTAAGGCTTTTCTAATTATCTTAAAATAATTGTTTAACCGCTTGAAATGAATACAGCCACAAAGCAAGCCTTCCAGACTGTTCACTGCACACTAACAGACACAGACTAATGACCCTAGAGAGCAAGCCAGCTCTTCTAATGCAGCATCATCTGCTCTCAAAGACTAAAGTGACGTGTCCTCTGCTCTCCACGTGCTCTGCGGACCGGGAATGAAGCCACATCACTTCTAACACAGTCCCAAAAATGACACCTGTTCGGCACAGACACCACAGAGGGACTTTCAGAGTCAGTCCCTCGCAGCTGTGCAATCAAAGATCAGTTTTCAATGAAATATTACTTACTTGAATCAATGTTGTCTTGATTCTTCGTGAAGGGTGCAGCAGGCATAAAATGTGATATTGATTTCTGAGATGTAGCCTGGTCCTCTCTTCATGGCCATTTCAAAAAATGCAAAGTATTTCTTTTCTTTCACACCACAGATCACATCACCTTTACAAACTGGAGGTCAACGCCCTTTTATGTTGCCTCATATTTATCTCCTGTCCTTTTTTTCTTGTCCTCCTCTCTTCATCTTGCAGTTTTTCTTTCTCCTCCTTGAGTTTTTATTGCCTCTTCGGCTCTCCTCTTAGCTCCTGTTCTAATTTCTGCCTTTTCCCCTGCTCTCCTGAGTGCTTTTAGATTCTGATCTAATTTCTCATGTCTTCTCCCAGTGCTGCTCTCTCTCCTTTCTATCTTTCTGACCCTCACCTGTTCTCCTTTCTGCATCTCTGACTCCAATGCTGCTGCTCCCCTTACGAGGCTCCAGCTCTGGATTTTCCTCCTTGCCGTTCCCCATTTTGCACTTGGGCTGTTTTTAGCAGTCATTTCAATAAAGTTTTCCCTGCTGTACGCACAAACACAATGTCCCAGCCTCTCATAATAATACATTTTTTTTCTAGGTTGCCTCCCATTTCCACAATTAGCGTGCATATCTTTTTAATGAAACTGTAGAAACGACCAGGAACAAGGCTTCCTAAATCTGTAATCTGTTGCTGCCAGCCTCCCATGGTAGACAAGGGTTACTTTTTTCCCCTGAAGACAGTCTGAATTTAAGTCTATCCCACTGGTTTGGTTTAATTAATTTAGGAGCTAGAGAGGGGTCCAGATCAGAAATCATAATGCTGAAACCATCTCTCAGTAGTCTACGGCATGTAATAGGGAAGAATTAATATATTTTCCAGTTATGTTTTGGAGCAGCAATTTTATATAGAAAAACTACAATTTCCTGAATGCGCCACCAGCTAGGTCACCAAAATGAATATTTTAACTGTGAAAAGTGCCACGGAGGCTTGAGCAACAGTTAAGACGGGCTGTGTCTGAAACAGCCTCTAATGCCAGCACTTCCCTGACGCTCTGCATGGTCTCAGAGGAAGGCGCATTATATCCTGAATATCCAAGTGATGTTACTAAGCAGCTTGTCTGTTTTGCCAAGATTTGCAAACAATTCTTGCTTAGTTTGTGAGAGCTGAAAAGATCGCAGTACATAATGACAAGCCTGCAAATATTCTGGCTGATGGGTTGACTGTCATCCCACACCCCTTGAGCTGATCATATATATGCTAGCAATTTGATACCATAATTGGATGAACCCGAAGCTTAGACTTCGGTCTACACTACAAATACTTGTGGTTGCAAGCTTGAAATTCTCTTTCAATTACTTTGTGTTTTATTTACTTAGAACATGCTCAGAAAATACTTAACAATAAACTCATTCATTAAGGTCAACATGAAAAAACTTATATGCTCTGTCAACATGTTTTTTCAGATTAAAAAAGAAGCATACAAAAAAAAAGCAACATCCGATATAGTATTTTAAATATATTTATATATATTTACTCACATACTGGTCCCCTAAAAATAATATTAAGCAATTTTCATCGCATCCATGTTTTAAGTTCAATGATGCTATTTATTTCCCATTGTGTGACATCAGTTCCAGCATAGTTCAAGGAGTTCTGATGTCTCAATTTTGTATTTTGACTCCCTCTTTGTTATGATAGCAGAAAGCACTATTTTCTGCCAGCTTACAGAGAAAAACACTGTTACCTTTGTGCTACTCAGACATGGTTAAGACTGTGGACATAAGTCTTCTGTGCTGAGAAAAAGTCCTCAGGCAGGCAGTAATCCAGGGTACCCCAGTTGGAGAGTCTGATCCAAAGCCAGTTAAAAGTGCCATCTAGAGTCCGATTACTTTCAGCTTGGCTTTGACCCAGGAACATGCCCCTCTTCTGAACAGGAAATCAAATTTTGGAAACAAATAAGAAAAGGATGACAAATGACTATAGCCTGTGCTAATCTCCATTTCATGCAAGTTCCATGGAAATCAATACAGCAGCTCCTAATCTCAGTAGCAAAACTTCAAATCTCACATACTTCTCTTGAAGTTATCTGAGTTTAGAGCAATGTGGCCTGACAACTTGGTTTATTTTTTGTTTTACTAAGTCACAGCAGTATTTAGCCCAAATTAGTATATCCTGCAAGATGAAACGTGAAACCACGGCACAACACAGACACATTTCTCTTTCAAAGCTGTGTTTGGAAGAACTTAAGAACTTTGAACACTTTAAAGCTATTAAGTGGTCAGCTTTTGAGTTAAATATGCCCAGTACTGACACTGATCTCACAGGAATGCAACAGTCTTTACCACAAATCCTGTGCTAAGACTTCTCTCTGTTGTTCCATGTATATGTGCATGTCCAGTACACGATTTCTTGTGATAGGCTAGGTAACAATTCACCCAGCCCTATGTCACTAAACTGGAAGTTGTCTTCAGGAAGGTTTTGCTGAAAGCAATGTCACTTTTCAAAGAGTCTTCACTGGAAAATATTTTATTTTGCTATAAATGCCTCAAAGGAAGAATTTAAATTCAGTAGAATCTAATATAACATGTCATTTTATATTCCAGCATTCCACCAGGCAGAGGTAACATAGTTCAGCGAAAGCACACATTCCTTCCAACATGCCGCTTAGCTGAAATGGTGTGTACATTTTATGTATTTTCTCTTCAGTTTTGTCTTTAAAAGATTTTTTCAATTTACAAGCTTTAATTTTTCATAAATGCAACCACTTTTGCTTGGTAAATAGAAGGCTGAATGAAATTTGCTGTGAATGAATTCCTAACTGAGTCAGAATCAGTTGAATGGCTCAGGAAAATAGTTTTTGGAAATTTTGCTGATTGGACTAATTGGTGGGATTAGTCATTAATATCAGCTTGATAATAATGTGTATCTTAGACACCTGGAATTATTTCTACACCTTGGTAGGTTACCTGAGAGATTTTAACCTAACAGGTACCTTGAATTTAAGATAACGTTGAAATTTAGTCCAGGTAGCAGATACAAGTACACCTGAATCAGATGGTTCCTATGTGTTTGGTCAAAATAAATGCCTGAGTCTGTACAAACTCAGAGAAGTCTGGAGATAGGCCGTACATAAATACTTTATAGAGTGTTGTGTACACTAATTAATAAATACAATTTTCTAAGAGCTTTCTGAACCTTGAATAAACATTGCTTAAACAAACGTATGCAAATTATTAATAGAAACTGTAATCTCCCTCTCTATCTATTATTCTTATTTGGCCTTAACTACTTTGATACCAGAAGATTAGAAGAACAAAACAGGTTAGCTTTGCCAAATAGGAAAATAAAATGTTTCAAAGCATGAAAGAAATAATTTTAAGACTGAAGCCCTGTACAAATCAAAGAATAACAAATATTGTATTGCCCAAACCTTGTTGTTTAACTTCTAATGGTAAAATCTGTGCCTCCCACTAGCCGTTAGATATTCTTGCGTGACTGCAGTGTTGTTTTATGTATGTGAACCAACCTTGCAATATAAAGTGACAAACAAAAAAGATGGAAAAATATATAAAATGGAAAAAAAAAAAGGTCTACTCGCCACCTCAGGCTTTAAAACTCTTCTTACACACTTCAGCACGAAGTCTATTAAAGCGGAATATAGTGGAAATACAATATACAGCAATGAATGTCTCCAAACCAGCAATTTAGCGCTGAAGCTGAGGGCAGTTCTTATGCACCGACTTTTAATACCAAGACGATTTGTGGTCTCACAAAGTTCCTGCCTTGGGCAAGAATGTGCTGTGCTCTAATAGGTCTAGTTTGTTGACTGTCAGAATAATGGAGAAATTGGTAGCAGAGGGCCTGAACGCTGTAAACAGCTGAGATAATTAGAAGGCCTGTCAGGAGGAGAATAAGGCTAAAGTAGTTTACGTTCTGTCACAGGGCGGAAAGTGTTCATTCAGAAGGCTGCTGGATAATGCGGGATATGTTGCCTTATGTCCTAGCAACCTTGTTTGGAGGTGGGGAAAGAGTGTTTCTTGTCAACTTAGTTGGCTTCCTCTACTGTCTTTCCCACTGCAGACTTGCAAGAGTTTATATTTCTTATTAATAAAATAATACGTCTTGCAAGCAAAATGCTGACTTGCTTTTTTAAAGCCAAGCTGCTGGGTTAATAGGAAGCTCAGAGTCAAGCAGGGCAGCACAGGGAGGCTGAGGAAGCTGCACGGGCTGAAGGAAGCTGTTTGTGCAGAGCTGGCACTAGAAGCACCCTCTCGAAAAAGAAAAAAAAAAGCCAAGTGTATGCTTATGTCACCACCTTAACAGAGGATGCTCCCGTATTGATGAAGCAGTGCTCCAGAAGTTGTTAACATGAGAAGTCTGGTGCCTTAGCCAAGAAACTAGACAGTAGGAAGTACTAGCAATCTAGAAATTGCTGCGACGAAGTCATTTCTAGGCAACAACATGACTAGGGATGAAGTAAGCCAAAGTTTTCAAGGCTGATTTGTGGTTTTCGTTCTTAATTTAGGGTCTGACTTTTGGAAAAATGAAGGCTAATTGTCTTCAGCATAGAAAGCCTTCTCAGAGTTCAGAAAATGAGTAGCCAAAAAGGCAATTGCTTCAAGTCACTGGTATTTCAACAAATAGAGAATTAGTGTGAGTGTTCAGGAATCAGTAAGGTATGAAGTTATGCTACGGTTAAGATATGTTAATGCTTAGTAACAAGCAAATGTTAATAAGTTTTGAGTTATAGAGAAACAGGGTGGGAGAGGTGGAACAGGCATGTGGCCAAGAGACCTTTGTCCTTCTCCTTGTTCTGCCATTAACAAGAGTCATACATTAACTTTGCTCCCACATGAGGCTCCCTACCTCGCCAAAGTGTCTTGGGGATCTCTAGGCGTCAGATGATTTTCAAGTTGTTGTTTATGGATGCTGCCATTGCTTACATCTCACAGGGTTGGACTGAGGAAGGCAGATTCTTGCATGCTGTTTTTATTTAGTGTGGATCTCTTCGAGGATTACCCACATTATCCTGGATCTGTGGAAAAGAGAGAAGCTAGACTCTCAGGATAGGACTAGATATTTTTAAAACTTGGATAGTCCAAAGCCACCTCAGCAAGGAATATAAGGGACCTAATTCCACTCAAATGTTCTAGTGACATCATTCAGACAGCAGTATTTGGCTGTTTTTCTCCTGCAACATCCACATCCCTCCTACCCCACCACATTTTAGCATAAGTGGCAGACCAGTCCTTGACATCAATTTCTGCCCCTGCTTCCCTCAGTCCTTTTGAACACCTGAATAGCTGTTGCTTTAATAATTCGGTTGTCTTTTTGACAGGACAGGAGGAGTCTTTTTTAAGCTCCTGTAGCACTGTGCAACAGCAGGCAGCAGACAGTGCATGATTGCACTGGGACTTAAGAGCAAACTCCAGCTCACTGTCAATGGCTGTGTGCCAGACAGCTCAGCCTGCAGAGAGCAAAACCTTTAAAATGCTAAGCATTTAAAAGGGAGACTGTCAACATCCCTCTGAAGAGTTAGTGGGGGGATCGCCACAGAAAAAGGGAGCATGTCTGAAAATGGAGGTGTATGGGGACAAGCGGCGTAAAAGGGCTAATTATCTTCCTATTCCCCTCGTGTGCCTATTAAAGCCCACCAAAAATAGCATCTACTTAAGGATGGGGATCTTTTTTCCGCCTGTTAAGTTAAATGGACATCCCACCTGTCATTTGGTGAAGTGGAATCACTCATGGAAGATGGAGCTGGCCAGAAGCCACCTCCTGACAGTGAGAGGCAGGTCTGAACAACAAAGTTTGGATCAAGATCTGAACTTCTCTCACATCCAAATATGCCTGGATCCAGGACATTGGCTGACACCCATCCTCGCTACATCTATTCTGTGATTATGTGTGAATAGCCCTATTGCTTCCCACTACACTCAACGTAATCACTTCCATTTGGGCATCATTCTGCAAGAAAATCTGCTGTCATGATGGCCAATGTGTGATGCTTTGCTGGATGAAGATTCCCTCCTAACCCTTACAAGACATCAGTTTTCACCTGGAAACATACTAGTTGAGCTTTACTGATGACAACTTCCATATTTACAGTTCTCATTATTAAGTCAACTTTAACTCCAGGTTTAAACAGGGGATCCTTTCCCAAACTGGTATCAAAATACTGCATGCTCGTCAGCCTGTGTGCATGTGCAGCGGGCCTGATTCTGACTCTTCCTTCCTTCACATCTGTTTTATGCCTGTGCAATCCCATTGACTTCAGTGGAATTGTTTCTGATCAGAATTTGATGAATACCATATTTTCCTATGTATCACCCACGGATTATCTATAAAAACTGATTCATCAGCAGTGTGGTTTATACGCATATGTAAGTAATGCGAGGGGAAGTTTACTCTGGGGCCCCCTCTTTCCCAGTAGCCCCATTGCCTCTAATTCCTCTCCCATTTACTTCCTTTACCCCCAAATCCCCCCTGCTTCACTCCTCCCTACTTTGGGTTCTGCCCTGCCCTCTTCACCTCTGATTCTGGGTGGTTTGTGGGAAACCATCTGGGGATGTGTTTTCAAGTGCCAGTGTTTTTTAAGAAATACCAGTTCTCAGAGATACCCAGTATACGTGAAAAAAAAAGCTAACTGATTTTTTTTCTTTTTTCTTTTTTTTTTTTTTTTTTTTTTTCTGTTTGCTTTTTGAAAAGTAAAAGGAAAAGAAATTGGTTGGGTCAGCCTAAATGGAAATTTCAGTTTTCTGACTGAAATTAAATCTTGGTGGAAAAAAAAAGACAAAAAACCTCACCTTGCATTACATGAAATGTTTCATTCAGTTGACAGGTATTCTTTTTTTAAACTTTTAAAATGTAATTAAGTTTGGCTAAATTTCTTCTAAAAATGTCCTTCTGAAATAAAAAAAAGAAATAATTTTTTTCAGGAACATTAAAATGAAGCATTCTGACTTTTTCTTTCCATCTCTCCCAATAAGTTATTCACAGAATTTAACACTTATTCTGTGAATATATTTCTCAGAAAAAAAAATGCCTTTAAAATCTACTCTTGATTAACATGAGGAAAGAAGTGAATCACAGCCTGTGTATTTGAGTGATCATTTACTCACCCTTAAGGTGGGAAAAATGAACAGAGGTGAAGGCCAATAATAATTTTTGGCACTTAAGCTCTTTTTTGGAAGTCACGTACACAGCCGTGATGAACTACAGATAATGTCATGTATCTAACCCAAAGTCATACAGCAAATCACTGGCAGAACCAGGAGTACAAGTGTACTATGTTTGGTTCCTTGCAATGTGTAGTAACCTCTTGAAAATGGTTGTTTTATATAAATAGGTGCATATAATCTATACTCAAAACTATAATTTTCACTTTGTATTGTGATCTTTCCAATTTTAAGTGAAGACTGCATGTAGCAATCATGGTTGGATGTCCTCTCTTGAACCTCCACCAAAAATGTGGTCTCATTTCTTAAGAAAAGTATCCAATAACTTTTGACCTCACATACACTTCAGCTACTGTCAGAAGAAAAATGCAATAAACTAGTGCTATGCAAAGAAAACAAATGATTATCATGCAACCTAATAAGCAATTACAAAGGGCAAATTACTTGTACCCTCTGTAATTTTTTGCCATTAGATAATTAACATCAGAAGTATTAATGATCGTTTTAACAAATTACCATATAATTATAATGTATTTCTTCATTTAGTCATACATATTGTAGAAAACCTTCTAAGATTTGTCTATTAATTGAAAATACATTATTTATTGGCTTAGCTGACTAACAACCCACACTGGTAACTAAACCTATTAAACAAATGCTGTACTGATTTTAACTAGCTGTCAATCTATGGTCACCAGAGCAATTCTTAGTGGATGCAAGTGTCACTGACCAAACTCAAATTAAGGGTCAAATGAAAAACTGTAGTAGGTCACAATATTCACTGGGATCACAGACCTAGAAATGTCACAACTCTGACTCGTGTTAACTTCATCCAGAATGAAAGCTAAGAGAGGAACAAATGCACTCACGAGTTTACAGGGCCAGCACATGCTGGTGGCAATGCTGCTTCTTAGATTAATTAATTTCATAACATTTCCATAATACAGTTTTACTTAGTGTACTTTTCATAATCTAATTTTAGTTGAATTGCTTTGCACAATCTGCTCAAAATGTGTTTACGATTCAGAATTGTTAGAGTCCCCTTTTCATTTTGTGCTTAGCTGCCTTTGTAAAATCTGCCTAAATTGGTGAAATAAATTAGGGGAATGCTGCCAAAACCATTTTTTGTATTATCCTAACATTCAAACCAATTCACTTGGGCCAGGTTTGCAGCACTTCCCATGAATCCTCTCCTAGAGGTACATGGATAGGAGCGTGGTTGGAAGAGTGAACTTCAGGAGTATGCCACAGATTTTTCTGTGGGAAGAGGAATTTGGATGGGGGGGCTGGAAAGCCAATTCCAAATTACCCATTTCCAATTTGGGAACAGATATGGCCCATGTGACCTAAGCATCTTGTCAAGACAGCTTGAATTTGAAATTGTGAATATGCATGTGGATGAGCTACAGACCCAAAATGATTCACACAATGATATGGCATATCTATCTGAATAGATTGAAGTTCACCCTTGTGAAAAAGGCCAGGAGAAAGCTCTCAAAACTTGGCTCACGTGAGATACAAGTCCCACGGTTTTACTATAACCCCCTTGGACAGTATCAGTTGTACATACAACATACACATTTAAAAAAAATCATTATCCCCTTCTGACAATTCATGAAGGGGGAAACGATTTGGAATAAATTATTCATTACAGAACTACTCAGCTTTGGCAACAAATCTGCAGGTTAAGGGAGAAAGGGAGCTATTCTAGCTGCAATGGTGTGTTACAGCCATTTTCAAATCTGGATGCTTTAGCTTTGTGACCAGCTGATAATATCCTGCCATTTTTTTCATTTCTGTGCCTTTTTTGGGCTCCTCCAGGATTCTTCCTCTCAAGAACCCCTGTCCTTCACAGGACTCAGGATCCAGAAGGAGGAAGCAGGGTTATTGCTCTTTAAAAAAAAATTTGTGTTTCCTTTCCTAGGAAAGACTGTAGTTCTGGCTCAGGTTTCCTCTCACCTTGATAATCCCTTGTACTAACGCAGTTTTCTGCCCAAGGTCCATCACAACTGCAGTGCTGCTCTTCTGGACGTAGGTAAAAGCAGAGACAAATGAGCATCCAATGGCTTTCAACAGCGTCTCTGAAATAATAATTTTTAAAACAAGTTCAGAGTGGCTATCTTGCTGGTTGGGCAAAAGACTTAACTCCCTCCTCCCATGCTTACATTTAATAATGTTGTTGGAATCTGAGGGACGGAACTCAAGGCTGAATACCTCAGCATGAAAACTGAGGAGCAAAACCTGTGTCCCACTAAGATCCACGGCCCAGCTTACACCCTCCAGGCAGGGTAGGACTGCATTCCAGATATCACTGGCCATTCATTTTCATGGACATCAAACTTTTCTTTTTTTAATTAAAAAGAATGATTTTTTTCTGCTACTGCCATTTTCAGCTGCCTGAACAGCTATGATGACACCTTATGAAGTTGCCATTACATTGGTGATATTAGTATTAATCACACGTTGCTTGATACTGTAATTGAATAGTTTTTACGCAGATGATATTAACTGATAAAATATGGCATCCTCATGAGAAAACATTACCTTGAAATATTAGCGTTATAATATGTTAATTTCTATGGAGGATATGAGTACAGATATATGAGGAGATGTAAATTTCCCAGCACTTCTGCTGACAATTTCCATGTCAACATAATTCTTAGGAATTCATACTCACTATTTTGTGATGACTTATATGATGATGTATAACAACTTAAGGGGTTTTTAAAATGCAGTATTTTGACTAATGCAGTTTGGTAAATAGCATGCAGGACTCCCTCTTCCTTTCGATTCTGGGAAGGCTGACGCAAGCCCTTGGTATCACCAGGAAGTCACTGACCTGAATGTCAAATCCCAAAGCAGGTGCTCAGATGGCTCTGTGCACATTGCAGCTGCATGTTAGTAGTGAGAGAAAAGGTTCTGGTGGGAGGCAGCAAAATCCCTACCTAAGTGTTACAAATTGAGGCTAATATAAAAAAAAAAAAAGGAGAAAAAGGATAGGTGGTTAAAAGGGAAGTTCTGCATATCTTGCAAAGCTGTTGGAAACTGAATTTCAGTTTGAAATTTGTGATCAGTAAACCATAGTCCAGACAGTTTATCCCACCTGTAGACTCTTAATTCTGATCTATCCTTATGTTTTGCTTATGCTTCAGGGCAGGGGGTTCCCCAAGAAAAGTTGACTCTGTGTCCTGGTTTTGGCTGGGATAGGGTTAATTTTCTTCCTAGTAGCTGGTATAGTGCTGTGATTGGGATTTAAGATGAGAATAATGTCGCTAACACACTGATTTTTCAGTTGTTGCTGAGCAGTGCTTATACTAAGCCAAAGACTTTTCAGCTTCTCATACTGTCCTGCCAGAGAGGAGGCTGGAGGTGCACAAGAATCTGGGAGGGGGTACAGCCAGGACAGTTGACCCAATCTGGGATATTCCATACCGTATGATGTCATGCTGAACAAAAAACCTGGGGGGAGTTGGCCAGGGGGTTGCAGCCACTGCTCAGGGACTGGCTGGGCATCGGTCAGCAGGTAGTGAGCAATTGCGTTGTGCATCACTTGTTTTCTGTATTCTTTTATTACTATTATTATTTTCCCTTCCTTTCTGTCCTATTAAATTGTCTTTATCTCAACACACGAGTTTTATCTTTTTTCTGATTTTCTCCCCCATCCCACTGTGGGGGGAGTGAGTCAAGGGCTGCCAGCCAGGTTAAAACACAAGAGTCTGATTGTATACTTATTAGGATATACTGAAATGAACTGTGTCAGGACCCACACTCACCCTTAACTCCTAGACAGAAAACACAAGGTCCACAGCACACTGCCTCATTTCTTGCTCTTACTGCTAGTGAATAGTTTGCACCAACACAGCTCTGCTGGCCTTGCTGGCTTTTGACTTAACGCTGATGCTCTCTGCGGTTTCCTCGAGAAACAACCTGAATAACAAGATGAAACCAGACCTGGGAGTACAGAGGGGCACCTCCAAAGACAGGAGAGATGACAGCAATTGGGATGCCTGCATCCAGACACAGACAGCTAACCTGGTCGTCTCTCTCTCGGGCTAATCTGAATTAATTGGTGCTATTTGTGCCTTTGATACTCAAATGCAGAGCCCGGGGGTGGGAGTTCTCATGAAACAAGTGGCCACTTGGGAGAGCCGTCCCAGGTCCAATCATGTCATGGGCTCATTTGTCTCCCACAGTAATTCACTACTCACTTCAGTCACTTTAAATGTAAAACAGCTGCTGCTGCTTAGCCCTCTTTTAAGGTATCTAACCAGCAGCTTTAAACCAATCCTGAATGGGTCCCATCCCATAATAGTCTCCCACACAGTGGTCATTTGGAAACAATTAACCCTTGATTCAAGATCCTCTTAAAGAAGCCTATTCCAGGCTCTTCTCTTCTCTGTCCAGTCCATTGCATTGCTGCCTCACTCACCCCTTGGATGGGAACAGTTTTATGCTTTAGGATTGCCGTGGTTTGTGCAGCAGTAACAACCTATATGGTGCTTGGGGTGGGGGCATTGAACTGCCAAGGTTATTGTATAGATTTTTGCAGAGCTCTCCCCCTATCCCATCCCCACTGAAAAAAATTTGGAACTACCAAATCAAAACAGATGTGTGTTTTATCGAAAAAAGAAAAAAAGAGATTGTTTCCTCTCTTCCCTTCTCCCCCCACAGTACCTGGGGGTCTTGTTCACTTTGCACGTGTTTGGCACTGCTGCTACCCCTTGCCTTGCTCAGTCTCTAGTGATGTGATGAACTGGAGATTAATCTGTTTTAAGGAGAAGCATCTGGCTTTGAGCTAATAAAATATCAATTTGTAACAAGGAGGAAAAGGCTCAGTGAGAGGTCTGCATGCTCAGGGCTTTGAGACCCAATTTAACTGGGGAGTTTATTGTCACTTGCTTGCTCTGAGCACTTCAAAACCTTTCTCCATACCGTGGTCTCAACTTTTTCCGAAAGCGCTGTGTTTTTGGACTAGTGGCCTTTATTGTTGTCGGGGGTATCTCCCAGCTCCGAATCCTGCGGGGCTGCCCCCCTCCCAAGCACCCCCCACCTTTCCCTTTTCCTAATGGCTCTGCAGCCAGATGTGGTGGCCCCTTGCTGGGATGTTAAACTGGCAACACCCTTGATCCAGGCAGACAGACACTCAATAGCCAACTTCTGGAAAACCTCCCCCCGCACTGGCCGGCTCTGACACAAACCAGCTGAAGACATTGCAATGCCAGAAAGTGTTACAGCTGGACTGCCTGACAGATTGGCAGCACACATGCTGATTTGGGGACTGTATTTGGGGGCCTGCAAAGTACTCACTGTCCAGGCACTGAGCCACTAATCACAGTTTACATTAGGCAATCAGATACTTTTCCACTACTGAATGATCTGCTCTTCCCAACCCCCCCACTCCCCCTTTTTCACCTTACGGGACCCTGTGTGTGTATATACAGTACCTCTGTGCTTCACATCTGCACCATGTTTTAAGCTGTATCTAATGCACAGCTACTAATGCCAGCTCAGGCAGTGACAAGAAGCCCAAATCACTGCTGCTCTGATTCCTCTTCTGCACTCCCTCAGCCTGACTTTTGCCTGTTTCTGTGCTGAACAACTTGATTAATTTAACCTGGGGGTTATCTAGTTACAGAAAAATCCTATAGGACTTAATACAAAAAGAAAGGCTTTATGTCACTCTATAGGAGTCTGTTAGCCTATAGAATCTTGTGACTCGTTTTAAATACAACTCCAGAGATCAGATCTTCAGTGAAAACAATAGATTTTAGAGTAATTTCTCTGGCATGCTGCTAGCTTAATCACTTTTACATAGAAGTGTTTCATTAGGAATGAATCTGTGTCAGCCCCATATGCCAAGTCTGATTCCTGCATTGGCCCAGCCATGATGCTGTAGATATATGTTCGTGTAAGATAAGTGTGCCATGGCTGGATGTCTAATGAATATGGCCTCATTTACAATAAGAAGGACTTAGACCTGGCTACAACCCAGAGTTTCTATTCCAAAGAAATGCTGACATTTCGGAAAACCTGGGTCTCTGTCAGAATGAATAGCTGAAATTTTTATATTTTCCAAGCCAGAAAAGGTGCTCTGAAAAATGTGTACTGTATTAAAACATTAAATAACAGTTAGGTGCCAATTTAAGAAGAATATATAAACACAGAACATGAAAATTCATATTTTAATATAAACATCGAACTGAAATTAACAGAAATGTTTTGATGTTGGTGAAATGAGATATCATAACTTCTTCTCACCAATGTTTTGTGCCACAGCTGATCTATTCCTATGAAAATGTTTTGATTTTAATGAAACTGTACGGTTTCCACTGAATAATTATTTTGTAAAAAAAAGAAAACAAATTGCACCATGTGAGACAGTCCCAGATTTGTCCCATTGAAGAGGGAGTTATCACAGTTGATCTAAATGAACTCCCAACCCTCCCGTATTTGCTTGCGGAGAGTCAACTTCTGAGGTTCAAGCAGAGCAAGAAGGATGCTTTAAAGTTTTAACGAATGTTAAACTGTACTTTTTAGGGTTAATATCACCCTCTTCACTTTTCTTTCCCAGTCATCACAACCAAATATCACTTTGCCAATTATGGCTCAATTTCCCTATCTAAAAAGTGGGAATACTGCTGTTTACTCACCTTTCTTAAGGTCTCTGCTTAGGTAAAGCACATTTAAGCACCAATTAACCTTATTACCCAATTCCTGTGTGTAAACACACTGCTGATGTGAAGAAATGGGCACCCACACTGTTGTGCAGACACACACACAAAAAAAGAGATTTTTATTTTGGGTCCAGATTGTAGTTTCATGTTCCCAGAGCAGAGCTGAAGCTTGCAAGAGCGTTTATTTCCTTCCCTGGTGAATATGGGATGCGACAACCAACAAACAACCTGATGATAAAATATGAGATTTGTGAGAGGAAAAGGATATCGATTAGGTAAATATAGGGTATAACTCTGGCAAGGCAGTGCGTGCATGCACACACACTTAGAGTCTGAGTGAGAATGGAGTGGACTTGGGAAATGTATTACGCATTCAGGCGACTTCAGTGTGCCACTAATAAAATTAAGTGTTGGAACATAAATGTTTTAATTTTAGTGCAAATGCTCCAAGCAATACCCCCTCCTGCACCCTTCTTTCCCACCCCCAGCCTAGACTAATCCATTTAGAGACAAATTTACATTTTATTTCTCCAAACCCTATTAGCATTAATATAAAGGTCAGCACTGAAAAGGCAGCTTCAGAAGCTAATGTGCCAGTGTGCTGTGCTCTGTGACCAGATGAGGGCATGTGGGTCTCTCACCCACTGAGTCTGACAAGAATTTATAATTTAAGAGGGTGGTCCTCCTCTCCATACATCCCCATAGCTCATGGAGATGATCAGGCCACCTCTGGAAACCAAATGGGACTTCTTTTCTTGATATCAGAAGCGGGAGAGGGGACGAAATCACTCTGTGAAAAGCCCTTGATGTCGCAGAAAAGCTATTGACAATATTTAAGGGCTTTTGGGGAAAAACCCATGCTGTTTGGAAACAGTTCGGCTCCAACAGTGACATGCCTTGGGTGTCCCTTAGTGTAGATTTTAATAGGTTAGGTGGGGTGCAAACAAGAGAGGTGCTGGCTGGGAGATTTGGCACCTCTCAATCCATTGTTCACTTCTGATGGAGTCCGAAATCTCCATCAGGAGTATCCCTGCTGCTGAGTGATGATTGCAGAGCCCTGAAGAGAAAATTATTCTGGTTTCAGAAGTGCAAAATGTTTGTATGAGAACTGTATGAGCTTGATGTGGTTTGTGGTTTGGTTCCAGCAGAGAACACTGCCCTGGGAAAAAACTTAATAACCCGGAGTAATCCCATTGAATGTACTGGGTCTTCTTATGTGTATAAAATTACTTACGTGCTAATTTTTCAGAGGATCAGAGCCAAAGATCTTGACCATGCATGCTGGACATCTAACTGACTCATGGCTTTGTGTCTAAATCATGTGAATTTCATCTCAAGTTTCAAACAGATGTTTGGTCTGAAATCCTAAGTCTTAAAAAGGAATGAAGTCAGCTTCATCTCCTGGATCAAGATCCTGTGAAATTCCTATTTTTGTATAATCACAAAGCAGACGCCAGGGTAAAGCTGAGTGCTCCAAATTAACATCATTCCTCCAGGCAAACTGCATCATGCATTACACTGATTTTTTTTCCCCTTATACATTGTGGGGTGTTCCTCCTCCTACTGCTACTGCTATTACTACTAATCCAACATTTAAAAGCCAAAGATTTCTTTTAAAAAAACCCTAAAAATAATAAATCTGAAGACCTAGAGAAGCTCTCAAGCCACTCTAGGCTGGGCTGCCTAATTCAAGAATAAACTGATAGAGCAGGTGGACATGCCAAATGTCATTAAGTTTGCCAGAGCCCAGCCCTGAGGAACACAAAGGTGAGAAGTATATTCCACAACAAATGACCCCTGACCAGGAACTCCCTGCTACCAGTCCCCCTTGCTTTTAAATTAAACCAGTAAGCCTACTTGAGTGTCTAGCTTGAGTGTTTCATTTGATTCCACTCCAGGGGAAACGCAGCCTCTCAATTAAGCTTTTAGAGTTTCACATGTGAAACCAAGGCGTGGAGGCTCCTGGAGCTCATGTGGAAAACTGAGGTAGGAGATCTGAGTTTGATTGCTGCCCCTGCTACATGGTCAAATTGTCTCACCCTGTGCCTCAGTTTCCTTCTTTTATAAATGTGCATTCCTGAAAAGCACTTTTAAAAGCTCCAGGTGGAAATATGTGTAGTGTCTTTTGTTTGTATATTCTGCCAGTGTTTCTGCATCTTCTTGCATTCTCAGGGTTGTATTAGTGATCTTCATTTGACTCTCTTTTCAATGTGCTCAAACAGAAACCCATAAATAAAGAATCAATAGAAAAGCCCAGATGTGTCTCCATAGGTGAGGGCTGAAGGAATGCCATAGTTTTCATACCATCACATAGGCAGACGTTTGGAAGATTAGGGACTGCCGAATGCATCACTGGGGATCAGCACAAAGTTATTTGCAGTTGTTTCTGTAATCACGTTGCTCAGGGAGAAAATTCACAGTATGTCTTGCTGCCTGCCTGCCTCCCAAACATGCACCCTGCCACCTGTGTGCAGTGCTGGGGTAGTGTTAATGCCCTGTGCCGTGCTAGAAGCCATATAAATTAATTGACTGGCTAAACACCTGCTCTGTGTTTGTTTGTTTTTTTCCTTCCTTTTTTTTTGCTTACAGTTCTCTGTTTAACTGGATGAGTTTTCTTCTTTTTCTTTCTTTTTTTTTTTTTTTTTTTTTTTTTTTTATCCATTCAGGCCTTTTTGATAGGGCTGTGGATAGCTTTCATATCATATAAAGCTTGGCATTTGTGGCATCACTTAATATGAGTTGGGATGGAAAAATCAGAGTCTCTAATCCACACATTCAGATTAATTACCATAGAGTTCCCATTTTCAGACTACAGAAGTGAACCTTTAGTAATACACATTTAATCCCACAGTCTTGAAGAAGGAATGTCCTTCCTTGTCTCACTTCCACGATCAGATGTATGATTTCCTTTCTTCTCATTTTTGGAGGAGAAAAATACATAGATCAATTACTATCTAGAACTATCTAGAAAGATAGTTAAATTTTTATTCTTAGCTTGGTTTCCTACAGGAGTGACTTTCACCTGATCTTCTTCTGCATACACAGTTGGATGGGCATTCCTACTCCTCTGCCTGTCCACTCTTGCTAATTCTGAATGTATCAGGAAATTTTAGCCAGACTTAAAAGAGCAAATTATTAAACTCCTGCAACTTGGTGAGAACAGCTGGACAGAGATGAGAGGCTCTAATAATGCACCCATTGAGGGAAAGGCCATAACTTGTGGTCAGTACTCATCTACCAGAGAATCCACATAGAGAAACACTGCCAATGCTCTACTCACAGGCAAAGCTTCAGCTGATACATTTCCAGCTTCTTGGACACCAGAGGCTCTGAGGACAGCCTCTGATGTCATGGGAAACCCAGTCACCCTACTTCTGTTAGCTACTGGCCTATTTGTTGCTTGGAAGGACAGTTTCACTGAGCAAGAAAAAATTGGAGAAGCTGACTCCAATCAAAGAGCCTAATTTTCTCAACACATCGAGGGGTGCAACTTCATGAACTTCAACGGTTAGAGGCTTTACTGATTCATATTGTCATTAGTAACACAATAAGCTCATATGAGGAGGTGTGTCTCCTTGCTGTACATCATTGTGTATTGAAGGATTTTAAGTCTTGTGTCTCAAAACTTTGCTGATGTTCCTGTCAGAGCTGAAAGAGAAGTTCACATTAGGGATGGATAAATCTCATAAAGCGTCAGGTAGGAGCGCTTGATTTGATTAGGGAGGCAGGACTTTCAGTGCTGCTCCAACATGATCAGAACTTCCTTAATTTTTAAAATGTTTAAAATTTTTGGACAGGAAATCTCAAGAAATAAGGATTTTCTTTGGAGATCCCAGTTAGTTGTTGTTTTCCTTTGGGCATGCCACAGGAAAGCAGCCGTCTTATGGGTATTTTTGCTCCTTGTTTTGTCTAAGGTTAATTGAGCCCAAGTCCCCAGTAGCGAGGTACCTGACTGTTGGTTTTATTGACTGTCTCTGCACAGTCTGGGCCAAGTCTTGTGATCATATAGATCTGTTCAGCTTTACAGAAGTCAACAGAGCCACAATAAACATGGAAACTCTGGGCTGTGAATGTGTCCCCTAACGCTCACTACAGTTCTCAAAGTCTGGCCCAACTTCACTAAGTGCAAAACTAGGAATGAGCATTTTTTTAGGCAGGAATTTATTAGCCGGTTGTTAAAATCCTGTTTGGGAATTTGGAGGGGAGATCCATGGGTTCTTAAAGTCAGGATGTTAGGAGGTGTCCTGAGGACTTCTTTCTGACAGGTTTGGTTTGCTCTTCACTATAATTGAAGCACATAGAAGTGACTTTACATGTTACTTAGATCAGAGGGGGAGAGGGGAAGGAGCAGCCCTTAGCAGTTACTTCCAGACAAGGTGATTTTTGATTCACTAAACCCAAACATATATATTTTAGTTTAATAGTGACCTACCCTTTGTAAACATGTGTACAGGAGATTGTGGGTCCCCCCGATGACATCTGAGCGGGGATAATTTGGCACTAGAGAAATAAAGAAAACCAGACACCCAGCAGTGAGGAAGACATCAAATTAAAACTCCTTAAAGAAATCTCTCACTTCCTATTTGCTAAATCACTTATTCTGTAAGTGTCTTTGCTGTTGGTGCTACCACATATAATGTGATCAATAGTATTATTTTCTAGTGTTCCCCCAACTGACTGGTTGAGGAAGATGCCGGGCAGGAGAGAAAGGGGGTGGGATGTGGAACGAGGGGGCTGGGAGGAGGAAACTGTACTTGATCCTTATGGAAGTCAGTTAAAATTAATTGGAAAAAGCTTTTAAAGACCTAAGATGAAGACCAAATGTATCTCAGACCTGCGGCCTCATCCCCGACACTGAATGCGAAGGTCATTGCAAAGCTGTAGATTTATGCGGAAGGCTTGGGTGATGGAAAATGAGACAAAAGCATTTGGATTTTATTATTCCATTTACTCTGACCCTGGGCCATAAAGGGTTTGGAGAGCCTGTTTTATGTATTCAGCTGGTTGCCACACTGACAAGCATTTGGAGCCACTTAAATAAACCACCCCAACCCACAGCTGCAACAACACCATATCAAATACAGGTTAGAGTTGAAATGTAGAGCCAGCAGCACAGCGTCTCCAGCAGGTGCATGCAGAGTGTTTTTTAACCCCCTTGGTTTTGGAATAGTCCCCTTATTTATCTATCGGCTTTGATTTAAAGACCATTTAATCACTGGTGTAAGTTCCAGGTTAAAGCATGCACACATACACACGCACTGACACATGCACTAGCCAAGCAAGCCACTTCTGCTCCTCCTATTTCCTCATTTTTTAAGGGACTAAGGCAGTGTTTGAAAACTTCATGTTTTGGGCCAAAGCTGGGCAATTCTGTCCTGTCTGCCCCTTTCCCAGGCTGCTCTATACAAACACTGAGTCTCTCAAATTCCTGGCAGGCACTACCTCTTTGGAGCAACAAGAGACAGGAAAGAGTAATGTATCGAGAGGGGGGAGATAGAGTAAGAATTTCACTTTGAAAGAGGGGAAAATAGAGCATGTGTTTGGACTGATGACAGCAAAACTAGGTATCCAGGCGTGCTGGGAAAAGGGAAAAGGCAGACAGTCAACCACACATCCACTCACTCAGAAATCAGTGGGAAACCTAATATCGAGTTTCTTAATGTGTCTTGCATGCTGTATGTGTAACGTGTTGAGATTCTCCAATAGGCTACAGGATGTGTTGTGCCTACATGAAGGTGAAGAGTTAAGCTTAAGTAATCCACAGACATTCAGATTTTCTAAAGAATTCACTTTCAACCTGCCTGTCCCTCTTTTCTTCCAATTTTCCCATAATTTTTTGTGATCACTCACACTTTTGCTTTCAAATGGCAATATCACCAGTGTGGATGCAAGTTCTTGTGAAAACTGCTACATTTGCTCACACAAGCCAAGTTGCTCATTTATTAGATTTAAGAAAAGCAATTCACCTTTAAATAGGGAGCACACCTATTCAGGGCAAAACATTTAATAGCCAAGAGAGTTTAAAAAAATGGCAAAAGAGTATGTCAAATACATTTGAGTAACAAAGCAATTCCAATCTCCTCTCAATACCCCACTAGCTGGAGAAAGAGGCTAATTTATGTGCTGTGAATTTTGCACTCAGCCCTCTTCCTAGAGGCTATTCTTGCAGAACAGAGTTGAAACGTGATGGCTGAGACGAAATATTGGAAAAGATCGCACTGCACTAGCCTGTATTTTCTATTCCTGGCTAGATAAGCAGAAGGCAATGGTTTGTAGGACTTTAAATTCCTAAATTCACATTTTCTGTAGTTTATTTTCCCGCTTAGCACATTTCCATAGAGATCAAACTGAATTCTCCTAACCAGCACCTCTAGTCATAGAGTATTAGCAATATTACAACAACAGCAAGAGTAGCCAAGACATCTTGCAGTCTTTTAATTTATTCTTATTTTGTGTTATTCATATTTAATTTTGAGGGTCAGGCATTGCCTAATCTACATAATAATCTAGAATAAAATAGAAACTTATGTTTAACAAAATTCAAGGCCTCTTTTCAAATTAAGCATCTCTCATGAGAGCGAAAGGACAATAGTTATCTATTCTCACTTTCATAAAGAGAATGCAGTCAAGCCCATCTTAGCCTTGAAGATAATGTTGCATGATAGACAGCTCTCCTTTGCAGTAAATGCAAGCCCAAACTAGAAATACCAACCTGTATGCTTTCTTGCATTTGGAGGGAATGATGGTCTTGAAACTTTGCTTGGTTAAACCAACAGAGTTCCCTAAGGGACTGAAAGCTGCCCTTATTTTAGAGCTTGTGGTGTGGTCATGAAAGGTGAGGATGTTTTTACATGACTCAGATATCTTTATCACAGCTGTCCACACCTGAGGTGGTCACCCTTCAGTGAACAGAAATGGGGCACTAGGTCTTATCCTGAAGTAGGCAGAGCAGATGAACTGTGCACTAGAAACACCCTTTCTTTCCACTGACTGCAGTGGAGTACAAGCACGATGAGATCAGATGTAGACATCTACCTTATAGACATGTAAAGTTGCATGAGACAAATCTCAGACGTAGTCATCTTTATCAGCTCTTTGGCATGGCAAAAGCCTGGTGTCACTTTTCTGTCCTGCTCTCTGCCTAGAGCAGGCAATAATTTTGCCTCTTGATTTCTGAAATGCTCTCATTTAATTAATGTCACTAGGCTCAGCTTAGAAATATGTGAGTGAAATATAATTGTGTGGGCTAGAGAGTTGAAAGAGATGAACTGAAGGTCTATCATGGCCTTAGACTCAAAGAAACTGAACCTGAGCCAAATGTTGTGTGGAGCTGTTATCCATAACATAATCTGAATGAACTCTTGATCCAAACAATTCAAGGGAGCCCAAAACCCAGAGCTCAGCTCTTTATTCAGTAATTATTAATGTAGTCTCAATATTCAGTATTGGAGTAAACTAATTTGCAGGCCTAATCTTCCTACATCTGGAAATGAATTAAAAACAATTCCTATTTACTTATACATGATAATTAATCTTACTGGATTAGGAGGACCTGATACCTTAAGTGCTTCACTGGGGAGATTCCTCTGTGTTTCATGGACATTTAACATTAGAACTGGGTGGAAACTAGAGGTTTTTTCGATGTTAAAATTTTCCAAATCTGTGTTGCAAAATGATCTGACAAACAAAAATTTGTAATCTTGAGCAAAAACCGCTCCAAACGGAATCATTGTTGGATTTGAGGCTTTCTCACTGAAATATTGAAAACTTTCTATTTAAAGCAAATAGCTGCTGCATAAAAATGTGCAAATCCAGTCTTCAATCAGATAATCTTCTCTACATTTATATAATGCTAGCAATAGTCGGGACAACTTACTGAGACTAATAATCTACATAGTCAGACCTGTGATACCAGCTGCTAGAGAACGAGAACTGGAAAAGCTTCCCTTTTTCTTTGGTTGTTAAAACTTGAAATCTTTCATAAGACACTTATATGGTCCAAAGTAAAGAATGAAATGATAACCAAATCTGGATGGTTTCCATCATCCAGAATTGGTTCCTTTCTGTCTAGCCTAATCCCCTTTTGGCTACACTGATAGGGAAAGAGTTGGTACATAACAAAACTGGCAACCCCATACTGCGTGCCTTCAGCCAAATATTGCACAGTTAAACTGTGATATCCATAATGGTCACAGAAGCAGGTGAGAAAGACGGGAAGAATGAGCCGAGTCCAGCAGTTGCCATATCATTGCGCGGAAAACTGGGGTCATTTGGCTCAGTCACTGTTGCTTGTCCAGTATTACATGAGTTGTAAAGCAAGTCAGCATAAGATCATAGTATTGGCCTGTTTAATACAAAAGAAAAAGAAGATAATAACCACATGTATAGTGATTCCTGCTGATCAGTAACTTTCACTGAAATTGGGACAGTTGCATTTTAATTGACTTTTTCCCCTACAGCATTGCATTGGGAAATCAACTCTGATATACTTGTAGCAAGGTGGAAAACAGTTGAACTCTTGTCAGATTTCTGTAGAGATCAGATGGTATTTATTTGCTGTGGTGCTCTCTTGGGCTAGATTCAAACCCAGGTTCTGCAGATTACAGGGAAAATCTTTGGAGCCTCAGACGGATTTTATGCTGACTAAATTTAGAAATATTAGCAATTAAACCTGAAGCTGGGTTCCTTTTTCTTGGCATTACTACAAAATGTTGCATTAAGAAGAGAACAGGGTGAAAATAAGAGCTGGTGGACTAAGGAGGAGGATAAAAGATTCATGAATATTTCTGCTAATAAAAAGTGCTGAGCTTAGCCTATTTGATTCATGGGGTCATATTATGCATTATTTTTGAGTATTGAGATGACCTCCAGGAATTTGTAAAGCTTTCATAAAAGTAGAGAATTCCTTGATATTTTAACCCAAAGTATGCTTTTAAAGAGCACCTATCACATTCAGACACAACTTAGTTCCAATTCCAGAGAAAATATTGTTTCTTCCAATATGAAAAACATAAGCCATATTAACAGACTAGATACAATTTTTTTGTTCTTTTCTAGGAGAAAGTGCAAGCACTTGATTTGTTTTGAGGATGTTCCCTATTTATTATCATCATTCATTAAAAAATTGTTTGTATGCATCTAAGGAGAAGGCAAAAGTGATACCATTTGAGCTGGATAGGCAGTCACATCACTTACTCGACCAATAGCCACAGCCAAAATGGTTTTGAATGCCCCATCACCTGCATGTTATTTCTGCCAAGTTTTCATGAATATTTCTGAATAACAAAAACGTTAGTAGAAAATCAGAATTGGTTTTCAAGCTGTCGTACAGTGAGAATAAAAAAGGAAAAAATCATCACAAATATTACTGGGAAAAAAGAATGCAAGGGGGATGAAATCTCAGCCTAGTTGCCTGTCATGTAACTTTGTGAAATACTTTTGCTGATTTTAGGTCCTCCAGCCAAATGCAGGCTCTGAACAAAACCCAGCCCTGTCGAGCAAACTGCTTCCTAGCTGCAAGCATGGCGACCATTCCTGCAAACAAAGAGAGAGGAAAATATGTAAATTTAAACAAATTCACAGTTCTTTTTCCTCAGAAAAAAAGCTTTCATGTTATTTGAAATAGCCAGACTGCTAGAGTAATGTTCTTACATATAAATGGAAATCCTTTTTGATATTTACACTACTGATTTCTGCACTTTCTTTAATCTCTGCTTTCAAATTAATAGACAATAACATCAGATTCCTTCCTTGGCTCACTCAGCACTTGTGCATATTTACCCAAGTGTCTAGAGTGGAGATTGTACACATATCTCTAATCCACCTGCCTATGTTAGTTAAAAGCCCAGATAAAATCAGCAGCACTTAAATCTTAACCTTTTAAGTCTGAAATGTTTTTAAAGTCTGGGCTCATGGCAACTCCACTGAAGGGGGGGAGAGGTGGAAGTTGAATGTAAAACATTTCACAGCTTGAACTATTGTTTCTTTCCAGTGGAAACTAAGCTCAGGAGTCCTGCAAGAGTGTTACTCTGAGAACATTAGTAATGCTGACCAGCTCATAAAGCTTGCAGCCGTGTTGAGTGCTCCTAGCCTCCTAGAGTCAACTTCATTTTCCGTCCCGTCAGTATACTGCTCCTGAAAACTTCAGCAAGCAAAAGAGAAACACAAGGAGTGTGAGCTGTGATATCTGGCACTGTCCTTCCCCTTCTTCGCCTTTTGTTTCAGTGTTTGGCTCTGGACCCTTTAGAGGCCACTGAGTGATTTAACACCTGGATGGCCCCGGGACAGCAAAGATACTCTAACAGCATGTTGTGCTCCCTTCTTCCCTAAATAGTGTCAAGTCTCTTGTTGGCTTCCCTCAGGAGCTGGGCCTGAGTGAACAGATGCACCTATTCCTTGGAGAATGAATAGTTTGTTTATGTAGAAGAGATGAATGGGGCAGTAAGGCCGTCTAGGTCAGTTATTTAGCATGAAAAAAGCCATCAGGATCACCCTGTGGTATTGCCCAAGGAAGTCTGGAGCAGCTGAGTACAAAGGTGTACACACATCCTCCTCCTCCAGTGCTCCTCAGGGAGCACTTTAATTAGGAAGGAGGGCAAATTACTCGGGATGCTGTGTGTGGAGGTATGGAGACAGGCGGTCCCAGCCATGCCTCCTGGGAGGCAGCACTGCTGCCCGAGCAGAGCAGGGGATGGCATTGCAATCTGTGGGTGTTCGCTGGGCATCTCTTCAATCCGTTACACTTCTCCCTGTGTCACACATCGCTTACATCTGGGCTCAAGCATTAAGGTTTTTTTTTCTTTTTTGTTTACTCCCAAGCTGACACCGGGGGACAGGGCTAGCTGGGAACATGGATGGGGAAAGTATGTGTGCATCTTTCTTTTTGCCCGTCTCTTTTTCTCTCAATCTACCCTCAACAAGGATGCCTATAGAATATAGCATAATGCTGCATTGTTTGGTTAGGGATTTAATTTCACTCCATCACAAGCTACCATCGGAGCCCCTGTCATTGCAATTTGTCACACTTTTTTGTGTGCTATATCTCACTGAAGTCACATCTCCTCCTCAGCCCGTTGCATAATCTCCTAGTCTGGAACAAAGCTCTCCAACATAATGAAAGAGGTAAAATCAGGAAAGGGAAAGTCAATGGTTACCGTTATCACTATAGAACTTGCTCCTACTGGCTCTGCAGGTTCAGTCACACCATGCAAAGCAGAGTAAGGAGGACATGTTGTGTGTGTATGTGGTTTTTTTTTAAGCCCATTTACTGAACCTACAGGCAACACCATTGGCTGCTGAGAGATGTAATCCTATTCCCTCCTGCAGACCACCAGCCATAAAGAGGCTGCGGGATGTCCCACTGGCCCACCAGGGAGCTGAAAGCCTCCAAAACAGATATCACAGGGAAAGGAGTGGAGAAATCAGTTTGCTTTAAAGGAGGGGATTGACTCACGTCTCAGGCTAAACCCACAATAATGTTGTGCTTAGGAAAAATAACCTAAACAGTCAGAAAGAAGATAGAATAGGGTGCTTTAAAGGAAAAATGAACACCTGCCAAAACAAGCAGGATTTTGTTTTCTGTAGGAGGGTGGTCAAGGACTCTGTTATGTGTTGAAGGTTGAATTTCAGAACATAAACTGAGTGCTTAAAGCTTATGGGGAATGATATGGTAGTTCATAAGGCTGCCCATGTGCTCAGGGCTACACACCTTGATGCACTGCTTCAAGAAGGACTTCAGTTTCTTCTCTGTGGTACTCCTGGGGCACTATAATGGTGTCTTCATGTTCTCACTCAATAGAAAAATCAGAAACTTGAATGAATTTGAGATTCACTTACCATGACATCACCATAAATGGCATGTTGATCCTGAAAAGGCAATGTATACTAGAGAAAGGGGCTTCATGAAGTCCTCTGTGGACGTTGTAATTGCTATTGCTATCCTGTGGAAGGGAAGGGAGCAGCCTGAGATAGATAGCTAATTCACAGGACAATATAATTTTTGTTCTTCATTCCTGTTGTTGTCGCTCTGCCTGCTCAGAACTTGTATAAAATCTGGTCACTCTTCCTCAGGGGCTGATTTATATATCTGGGCTCCCAGATTTGAAATATCGGGGAAAATGCTTTACCAGCCTGGAGTTCACAGGCAAAATCCAGTGATTTGCAGTTTCACCTTACCAGATCTGGCAACAGAGTTATTCTGAATATGTGTTTTAAGGACTTCTTAAGAAATGTGAATAACGTCTTCTATAAGGAAATTAAATTTCTCCAAGCGGGACAAAAGAAAACAAAAATCTGAACCATGAAATGTTTGTGGCCTTGGGTAAGCTCTTATACTCTAATTTCTGCTAAAGACTGGTTTTTTTTCCAATAAGAAGATTGCCTTTTGGCTGAAACTTCGTCCCCAATTTTTGATCGGTTCTGAACATTGTCCTTTCACATTAAATAAAGAGAAAGTATAAAGCATTCACAAGACATGTATCAATTTGACATCAGTGTAACATTTCTTAAGTGGCTCATTCAGGAGTGAAGCCCATGACTAACAGGCAAATGGCAGCGAGATACAAGGAAAGATGGTTTTACAAAGGAGAGCAATAAGAAAGGAAAATGTTACACTGTTTCCACCGTGTGTTTTATAAGGAAGATCAGGGTAACAATGAGTCACTATGGAAAGGATTTATTGGGCTATGGAGCTAAAAGTCTGTAAAGATTAAAATTCTGATGGGGTTTGGATGGGGAATTGTCTCTGAGTTTAGTTTTATCCAGCGCACTGTCCAAGTTATTAATCCCCTTGTGTTTTCTAAGCTGGGTAACTCATTGTCGATATGCTCCCTGGGCCAATTTCAGGCATGCCGGCCCACAGACTGGTGTAATATTTCTTCAGGCGAATCACTGGGTGGTCTTGTCTTGTCTTGTGAAGAGTGAGAAGCAGATAGCAGGAGACTTTCAAGATTGCTGTTGCAGGCATCAGTCTCTGAGTGGAAAATAATCCACCTGGAAGGACACTGCCTTTGCAAAGAGGGGTGGCCAGCACTCCGATTGGGAGATAAGTTACACACTGAAATGTTTGTGGCGAAGGTGCAATTTGTCAGTGAGAGGCAAGGCTGCCGATTCAGGCTCTCTGGTGTCTGTTAGCATCTGCCACTCGCATCCACTTGTAGCTTCTCGGGAACCGCTGAGCACTAGAAAGCAGCCCACTTCACTGCTGTGCGAGAGCAGGTGACTGGCATCAGCCTTCAGTTAACCCTCGTGACAAACTCCAGAGATGTGTTGACTAGCTGCAGAAAGTGTCTAGTGTCCAGCTTTCCTCAGTGATGGCCGTATGATCTCTTGCAGCGTAGGACACAAAGGGAGCCAAATTGGGACAATCCCAAGTGAAAATAAGTAGGCAGGGGAAGCACGTTGTGATAGTCTCATCTCCATAGCTGCTATCAACTGCTTTTTCCTCACATTGTGGATGCTGAGATGCTCTTGGAGGAAGAAGATATGGCTTGAAAGAGAAGCAAAGAGTTTAGTTTGGGCAGTTTGTTCCTGCAGGCAGCATCTACCTCCCATGAATGCTGTCGGAGAGGCTGAGATGCCCATGGGCAGCAGGGAGGAACATTGACCCAGTGTTTTACATATGGCTGCAAAGAAGCCAGTAGAGCCCCTTCATGCTAACCCCATGGTGTCTCTGAACTGCTGAGGAGGCTGATCTCAGGTCTTGCCCCTGAAGACAAGTGCTCCAGGTCAGATTCACTGTAGCTGGAAGTTTGTGCAAGTATGTTCCCCCCTGGTGCTTTGTAAATCAGGAGAGAATATCGTGTTTCATGGAGAAGAGCATGATATTATCACTAGGCATTAGATTTAGCAGAGAGGAATTTTGTGAATTGGTTACTCCCCTGCATAGTTCCTCCGTTTTTCCTTTTGTTATAGCAGTTTACATAGGATAAGGAGATAGGATGGAACTAAAATCCTTTTTTGTTGTTGAAAACCTTTTTTACAAGGAAAGGGATCAAGGTGTTCATAGCTGGAGCTTGATTTGGATAAAGCAGTCCACTGTCTGAATTTATCCAAATTACCCATACTTCTGTCAGGACAATGAGTCATGACATTTATAACACTTCTATTTCTCATCCCAGCTGGAACTACCGCTAGAATATTTTTGTGTGCTGGTCTGGAGTTCTCAGCTCTGATCCCATCTGGAGCGAGTGAGTAAAATGCACCTGAGTGGGAAACATTTAGCTGAACTTTTCAAAACACTGAACCACAGCTTCAGAGATTGAGACCTAAGGGTTCATGAGATCAGGCCTAGGCTTGAAGAACGATTTTGTATTTGCTCCAATAAAGGCAGTCCTGGACTACCAGGATAAAGCACCAGAGGAGACATTGGCTGCCCTAGAACTCAAAGGCCAGAGAAAACTTCATTAAGTTTTGTATGAGAATGAGCATGTGCCTGAACACCTTTATTACCTATGCTTGTTTTTTGGTGTAGCTTGCACAAAAAATACATGGATCTGCAGCAAAAAAAGTAGCTTTTTTAAATTCTTGTTAAGCATGTGCATTAACTTCAATCTACTGCTATAAATTAGGCAGTCTGACAAACATAGTATCACTAGCTACAGCCCTTCAAAGACTACTTGTAAACTGGAATACTGTAGGTTATTCTACCATGCCCACCTCCAATAATCCCAACCTCTGTTAAAACTCCCCTCACCGGGGAGAATTCTCCATTAGCTTGCTAGGGCCAAACACCACCTTTTTGTACTGCCTGGGTAGTACTAAATAATAAGAAGTAATGGAAGAAAGTCTGGGACTTTACTACAGAATAATCTCCAAAGCAGTTTGAAAAATCATGTCAAAGAGAAAGGTTAAGGCCTGATTAATAAACATCTGGTAATGGATGTTGCATAACTTTGCAAACAATTTGTTGCTTCTATATAACAGCATCCCTCTGCTTTCATCTGGATGGGCAAATGAAAATGGTTTGAACTGAGATTTGTTTAAGGGCTACACTTCGTAACATGAAGGGGAGCAGAAAACTGCACTGCCAATCAGCAGATCTTCACAATGCCATAATCTGTTCCTATTTCTAGATATTTTGTGTAGTGATAATGATGACGATTTGTTTGAGGTTTTGCTCAGGAGCTTGGTTGGGTCCTAATAGCACTAAATTCCTATCACAGGATTTTAGGATATGCACTCTTGCTCTGCAGAAAGCAGCCTATATGACCTAGGCAAATCACTTCCGATCAGGTTTTCAGTAGTTCTTCAGCAAGTTCTTATAAGTGCTTAAGCAGGTTAAGTGCCCAAATCCTGTTAATTTAGTTTTGAAAAGCTGGCCTTTAGTCTCTCTAGAACATATTTTCATAGGTATTTATGATCCCAACTACCTCTGAGTATTTCCCCCTCTGTGCCCTCAGCAAAAGATGGATAATAGCACTACCCTACCTACCAGGGATGTTGGGAGGATATGTACATTGAAGATTACACAGAAGTCATTTAGGCTGGTTGATCTCACAGGTTTATTTATGTGGCCTGATTCTCTTCCCATGAACTTATTTGAAATAAATGGAAATGCAGTGGTAATAAAACTGGTGTCACCAGAGAATGAATCTTATAATGTGATATGCTGTTCAGAGGCTGAATGGGTGCAGAACCTGAGTGCCCTTATTCGGAGACGGCTTATTTCTGTTAGACATATAAGTGTTGAGGTACATGTAGGATGGAAGCTCTTCTTCCTACTCTCTCGACATGACTGTGGGGACAAAATGAAGGTTGACTTTTGCAGAAGCACTTCTACTTATAAAGCTGCTGGCTAAACCAGATGAAATATCAGAATTAACCTGGTATTCACCTTACCTACCCCTTTATTTCTGAGGTGAAATAAGCACAAACACCTTGGTTCTGAAAGATGGGAATGTACACTCCAGCAAATAGCTGAACATTACTGACATTCAGCGTGTATGGAAGTATGTATTTTATAGGAAACCACATTGGTTATGCTTGAGAAATCTTTCTAGGACAGCCATTGCCCTGAGACTTACGCATCTGCATAAAGTCTACTACATTAGAAACTGAACAGAATGGCCTGTCTCTCCCACGGTCTTCAGTTAACACTTTTCCTTTTGTCTGGGGCACCCTTTTCTAAACTTGAAATCCAATTGGCCAACAATTAAAGCCAATTAGCACGTGAGGAAAATAAACCACAGACCCCACTTCTATGTATTTCACGGGCTGTTAGAAAGCCTAGTTAGCTCAAGGCATTAGCATAGTTCAGTATCGGTCGAGGCACACAGCAGAGACTAGTTGGCTTAAAGTATTAGGCAACTGCGATAGCGTCCTGGCTGAGCAGCAGTGTTATTCTGGGCTCACAGCTGCCAAACATTCTTGACAGGAGATGAGGCAGATGTCCAAGGACAATCAAAGAGAGAAGAAAGTTTAAGCCAACGTTTGCCTATCTCATATTCTCTACTTGATCCTCTCCTCAAAGACAAGGCACAGCTGTTGCACTTCAAGGTCTATCTGGCTGAACCCAGCAACTCCTCCCTTTCTCCCTCCTGGCCTGCCTGAGCTTTCTGTGTGTTGGACTTTGGCAACCTACCAGACCTCATTAACTCCTAACAGGACAATTCATGACATTAAATGGGTCTTATTTAATCTTTTTGTATATGTGTAAGTATCTGAGAACAATTCTGCTGCATACTAATTGCATGAAAATGTGGCGGATTATAGTTATGTGAGTATTGCCCACCAGTCTACAAGGGATCACCCTGGGCCACAAGAACAAGCACTGTAACATTAACAAGGTGATTTGTTATAGCTGCGATGGCAAAGGTGATACAAAAACAGCAGACAAAAGTGTTTCACAGACAAAGGCATCAAGAGGCTCGGTCATTTTGCTCTCACTGATGAATAAAAATACAAGAACCATTGTGATAATGAACACAGTGAATGATGGCAGGTGTATTAGTAAGAACAGAAGTGTCATATCTATAGCTTCCAGCCCATCACAACAATTTATCCCGCTCAGAGCCTGCTCTCTGCAGCCCTCTTTTCTGGCTGATATTTTGATTTGGGCTGGGAGTGAGCTGTTGGCCAAATTTTGTGATGCTCAGGTCAATTCCTGTTGCTTTTTTTTTTTTTCTGAGTCCCACAGCAGCTCCTATCTCACATGACGTGGGACACACACCTACCATGTGGCCATATGAGATGGGGATGCCTCCAGTACAATTCCGTAATAGCTGTGTGATAAAGGAAGGACCAGTGTGAATAACCTTCAAGTGCCTCCTTAAGGGAATATAAAGCATTTTAGTACCCCAAAATTGGATGTCACCGACCTACAGGAATAGGCTAGGACTCAGAAAACTTGGGCTCTGCCACTAGTTTATTCTGTAGCCTTCAGCAAATCATTTACTTTCTTCACGGTTTGTTCTGAGCCACTACATGGGAATAATAACATCTAGCTACATTTCAAAAGCACTGTGAGACTGTCAGAGGAAAGGAATTGGCTAACTTCAAAGTAGTACTATTATTAACTGCATACAGAGCTGTGGAAAAGATGTAGCTGGCCAGTTTAATTCAAGTAGCCAGCTGAGGTTCCTGGTCCAAAAATATGGAGAGTTTGTTTTAGATTTTCCAAATGTTAGATTAAACAATGCAAGTTTCTCAAAAGAAGTTATCTTCACGTTTTAAGTTTTTTGAATTTTTTACATATGGAGGTTTTTTGCACAGGCAGAGTTGCAACCACATGCAAATGGAGGCTAAGATTAGGGCATCTGCCATTTTGTTCCCCAAAATAAAACTACAATGTGTTTGAATGAGCAATCCTACAATAACAAACATTTATATGTCCATAACAGAACAATTCTCCCTATTCCTCAAATTTACTAAAGAATCACAATTCTGGACATCCAGCAGTTGTAGAAAACCTGTGTTACTTAACTGTTATTCATTCTACCTAGTATTATTACTGCCTTCTGCCCTTCACCCATTGATTTGTTTCATTTGTCCTTTATAGTTTGTTTTCAGCATCGTGAACTGGGCACGCAGGCACAGCTGCAGACACACTGAGGCCACCACATGCTTGAAGCTTAGAAGCGCTGTTCTGATATGAGCAATATATCCTTTCCACGAGGTACAGGCACATGACTGAGATGGTTGAATTGTTATAGCTCCACCAGCTACCGACCATTGACCGAGCCACAGCAACTGCTTGCACATTCTTAAAGTACCACAACTTGGAAGTTAACACATTTGCTTAGACCATGAAAGTGGTTCCCACGCCTCATCTGGCAGGCAGTAACTGGTTAAATTGTGGTAAATGGATCACTTTCAATTGTGTGACTATATCCATAACATAATCTGGGATTTCAAAGGAGCCTTGGGCAATCAGCATCTCCCACTGCTTTACTGTGGGCTTTGTGTGTCTCCATCCCTTAGGGTCTCAGTTATAATTCCTAGAATAAAATAATGTCAAAAAGTATTTTGACTGTCTCCTAAATGTAATAAAAATCTATCCCTGAAGAGTCATCAGTGCCCAGTCTCTGTGTGCCAAATTTAATTTTCTGTGTTGGGAGGAGGGGAATGAAAACAAACAACCCCTTAAACAATGACATTGGGATCTGAATGTGCTGTGCCTCCCAAGCCACCCAAAATCAAACACAAAAGGATGCAAAGCATTCCCAAATGCCTTCCCTGTATTTTGCTTCTCACAGCAACTCTGATGGCCTTTGGGTGAGAACAAGCTCATGACCACAGCAGCGATTTAGCTGCTATTTCTCACTCCAGTAGCCCTTCTTCATCTTCCTCCAACCCCTGTGCTGGCAGCAGTTTGGATTTTTGGTGGCTAGATGTCTCTGAGAGAGCAGTGCAATTTCTGCATCTCTCTTTAACATGGAGCTAACAGGCTATTTCAAGCTCATCACGAGCTTAATGGATGAATGGGAGGGAGGAAGCCTGTGTGAAGAAGGGCCTTGTTTGTCAGGTTTTTTGGGGCCAGGCAGTGCTGCAGTTTGCTGTGTGCTGCTATGGTGCAGAAGAGAGGATGTCAGACAGCGGTGCGACCTCCCTGGGAAGCAGCTGGGGCTGTTGCATGCTTAGGGTCCCAGGAAAAAGAGAAAAAAACATCAGGAAACCTCATGAATTAAGGGCAACAAGAGCAGCGCTGCAATAAAACTGATGCATTGTGCTACCCTAGCAAGCAGGCTGGCAGAATTTGGGTGCAACATTTTTGCCTGATTTTCAGCTGGCTGAGGAAAGATCGGCTTCACAGCTACTGCCACTCTTTGCACAAGGCTAAGAGGAATTTGGCAGCTGAAGCCCGATCCTCTCACATTCATTAAAAACCCCATTTATTCAATGTGATTTAGTGCTATGAGACACATTAGGAAGCAGCAGCTAACTAGTACTTGAAAAGTTGCTTAGGTCTATGCTGCTAAAGATATTTAGGCACCTAAGCTACTTCAGAAAGATTTTTCAAAAATGGCAGGATGATTCATTCCTATTAATTTTAATAAAAGGCAGTTAAATGGTGCATTTATTTGTCAGTGCCTAAGTGCTTAAAAATTGGATGATGCTGATTCCAAAGATTTAGGAGCCCTGGCTCTTCATGAGAGCCAAAATCCCATGAAGAAACGATTGTTTTCCCTGTTCAAAACTCCCTGTATTTTTGGGGCTGTTCCCTGTGTCTATCCAGGTCTACATTCTTTTACTCCTCCACTTCAAAGGTGGCTGGATTTCAGTGCTTGGGGAGGGATTTGCTGTATACATACAGCCAGACCATGCTTAAGGCCTTATAAATGTAAAAGAAAGGGTGATGCTGAAGTCACCTTGTGGCTTCATGTCCACCATCCCAGGCGTGAATCCTTATGAGTCCCTACAGTGAGGGTTGCTTGATGGGATGCTGATTTTGATGGCATACGTCTGAAGAAGTAAAAATGAAATACTGTCACTTTTTACGCTCAGATGGAGTGCCTGGGGTTACCTGAATTATATTTCCTGGTGCTTTTTGGGCTGCAATTTCAAGTCATGAGCAAGCATCTAGCGTGCAGGAATGGCTCTGGAAGAGGCAGAGCTCTGCATACACAATGGGGCAAAGCAGAAAGGTTTGGAAGAAATCTCAGCTGCTGGCTTGGCTGGGAAACACTGGTTAGGGGGTACGATTCTCCCTCCACAGAGTGTCCCAGGGCTGGGAGCCAGCAGTCTGGTGTGGGGAGCCACTAGGCTACGTCACTCTTGTCTTGTGAGGGCATGACATGAAATCAATGCTTTCTGCGCCCAAGAAGAGGAAAACATGGTGGCAATCACTGCAGGAGGGCATGCATCCGGGCCATGAGGCTGTCTCAGGTGTCTCTCTTCTCTGCAGAGACAGTGGGAAAGGCAACCAGGGGTGGATCAGACCTGCATTCAGTTGCACAGGGTCGGTCAAGCGGAGCGAAACACAAGGAAAATCTTTCTTCAGACCCCCAGCTGAGTTTGCCCTGACACTACCCCACCTTGTTTGAGGGAGGCAAGAGTCTGGTTACTACGAGCACTTTTTGTTCATTAAACTTGAGCTGCAAGAACTAATTTGCCTTTTGGGCAAGCTTGCTGAATAGAAAGCTGTGTCTTGTCCCGCTTGCATGACTTGTCTGTGTGGGTGCTCGCACAGCGCGTCAGGCACAGGCAGCACTTCCAGCACTTCGGAGGTGGCAAAGGCATCGCCTTGGCTGGTGAGCAAAGCAAGATCCCGGTTTTCCTGGCTCAGTGCAAGAGCTTTTCTTTGAAACACAGTAGCACTTCACATTTACATTGCTACCATCTCCCTCACCTGAATTTTGCTGGTGCTGACGTGGGTCGCAATGAAGCGTGGTGCGTTTTAGCACAAAAGTACTGCTGCTCCTTTCAGAGGGCAAGCCTCGGGTTGACCCTTACTGAGGAAGCAAAGAGCCCTGCCGAGCTGCCTCCATAAGGGCTTGCACCTACCGGGGGGGTCAGAGCCCAGCAGCTAAAACCAGTTTTGCTGGGGAGGCCGATCTTGGGCAGACCTGTCCTTTTAAACCCAGATGGCAATAACTTTGAGATTGAAATCTCTCACTGCCCGGTGGAGAAAGAGCAAGGGGAAGTTTACAAAAGGCCCATATGTGGCTGAGTCATTTTAAGCAGCTCAGGTACAGACACACCTCTTCCTTATCCAGAAACCTCCTTGGGGAAAGAAAGAAAGACATATGTTTGGCCTCTGCAGCAAGCTCTTATCTTGGCAGGAGAAAGCTATTGATGTTCATGTTTCACATTTCTGGCGCCCAAAACAGGTTCTGATGTTTAAAATGAGGCAGCGGTGGAACCTGTTTTAAATATGTAACAGTCTCAGAAAGGAGCAGTCTAATCACTTCATTATCCAACACAGCAGAAAATGGTTTGAAACCCAAACTTGGGAGAGGGGGGCTTAGAGGAACCTTCCACAACAAGACATTGCCAGCATTAACCCTGGTATTTATTGCTCATTTTAACTATGGTGCACAGCAAGCATTTTCTCAGCCTCACATTGCAAGAATATATAATTCATATGCTTAATATTTAGCCTCAGCTCTCCTTGCATATGTTACAATGCTGGAGACTGTTTGTGTGTTTGCTATATATCAGTTGACACCTCTGTAAAATCTTTATATTGAATGCCTTTGGCAACTATATGCCAAATAATAGCATTACCATTTGTAATTTTCTTAGCTGCAGCTTTCCTGTAAGCTTTGCTCTATGCATTACAAGTAGGAAGGATTTAAAGAGCTTTATTGGTTCTCAAGTCTTCCTAATGACCTTTCCTCGCTTTTATAAGTCAAAATAACATTTTTTTTCTTTTCTCCTTGTGCATTTTCAAGTAAAACTGCAAGAGTTCCTAAGCAAATAAGTAAGAGAAAGATAATCACTGCCTCTGCCCCCACTTTAACTCTCTGTTCCTCCCCTCCTACTTCCCAACCAGAGTCCCCTGGTGTCACCCTCAGATTTTGTTGACTCTTGTCTTGCAGATGATTTTCTTCCCTCACTCTCATCTTCAGATCTGCTTATTATATTAGCTATGCTGGAAAAAGAAATAGAAAGGATCCCGGCGAAAGATCGGGGCCTAGTGGTGCTAAGCACTGTACAAATAACACAAAGGCTGTCCTTGCTTCAGGACTCGCCGTGTAGGATTTAGACAATATGCCACTGGGGAATAAATCAATAAATGGGAAGGAGAGGAGATATGTTTATACCTGTTAATGATTATGTGGAGTTTCAATAGCCACATTATTTGCTTCTTTTATAAATTCTGCTTGTTTTCACCTAAAACATCTCAATACTTCCCTGAATCATAGGCTTTAGTTTTTGTCTGTCTCGCGCAGTGTCTTGTCCATGTTGGGCTGTGAACTTCTCAGAACCAGGACTGTATGCTGTTCTTGTTTATTTAGCACTGGGTACATTTGCAGGGTTGTATATTTGCTTAATAAAAATAAATAACCAGCAGAAGTTCCAAGCACAGAATTACTCCAGACACAGCATTTTCCTTATTGCTTTGTCTTGTGGAAAACAAAGTACATTTTATCCTACCTTTATCATGTAGCTTATGTGGTACTTTTCATTTTGATGTATGGCACACTTTTTAATGTGTCTCCCCTCATGTCTCTTTATTACTAAAGTGTTTCAGTGGAAAAGTATATTACAAACAAATAAATAACTTTCAACTACTGTCACCAGACTAGCAAGAGAGCCACAGGCATAGGCTAGTTGGGTCCATTCATTACAAAGCCTTATTCAGGACTTCCTGACTATCTTTTTATTTTAATGAATGGTCCTCACAGCTTCCTCCTAGCAAATTTTGCTCTCCAGCTCTTGTTTTCCTATATCCTTCCAAAGGGATATTCAAGCAAACGCAAAATCCAGTTTAGTTTCCCCAAAAATGAAAGGCTTGATCTAGGAGAGCAGAGGAGAAAGGAGAAAGAGCAGAGAGGCAGCAGATGGAAGCTGGGCTCCTGGCTTAAGTCTCTTGCTACCCTTTGGGGGAGGAATGGGAACGATGACTACTGATACTGCAGTAGGCCACTTTTCACCCCTGTGATAGCTTCCAGTCCAGACACCAACATGTTCCCCGGTCACATCAGAAATGAGCATGGCTTTCTAGGGCTCTAAAGGCAAACCAGCCATCAGTCATGGTGCAGGTTGGTACCCTAGCCCAGGCTCAGTCTGTACTTACTTAGTGCTACAGAATGCCAGATTCAGCCTCAGTTTTGAAACAAGCAAAGACGAGAAAGAAGAGTTTGGAAATCAGTGCAATTGTGGAGTGTGACTTGTTGGTCGTGGAGAGCTGGATAGACAACTGTGACTGCTGTTACTTGAATTCCGGTCAGAGCATGATGATGAGAAGGCCATTGCTAGTCACTACCTAGGAAGGCCAATGAGACCAAGTTTAAATGCATGAAACTTTCTTTGTCCAGTTAGAAAAGAGAGAAAGGCAAGATCATGGCTTAAAAATAGCACCTGCAAACATCCATTAGTACCACAAACCTGTTCTTGGTAACTTAATAAAGCAGCATGGGCAGAAGGGTACAGGCTGCCAGCACTGCTACAAAAACAAGCAAGCTCTGTATTCAATAAGGAAAGGATCCCACCCCACCCCCTGCTCTCCGCCATCACCTTCCCTCTCTAAAGCCACGAATGTGCCTGAGGTTGTTTTACACGGGCTGGGTTGTACATGCAAAACTCTGCGACAAGCCTATTAAAAGTGTGTTAAATTACAATACTCCTGTTTAGGCTACTTCACCAAGATGTGGACACTAATTTATGGCAGCTGCTGGATGACAAACCCATCGATGAATTGAAGAAGTGAAGGAACTATGCAAAGGAAAATGGAAAGTATGGCATGGTAATTCCTTTGGGCAGGCCTGAAGCCTAGGATTATTTGTTTGTTTGTTTGTTTTTAAGCACTTTCTAGGAAAATAAAGCTATAAAAAAAATTCTCTTAGCTATGTCCTTTCTGCTCCCTGCCCCAGCCCAATTGTGTGAAAAAGCAGCTTTGCCATAAACAGATTTTACTATATCAGAGTCAAATTTTACTACATCATTATAGGAGTGTTCCACTGGGTAATATGACTGGCCGCCCTATCAGAAGACCAGTGCTAATGCTGTAGTGAAAACATACCATCACACTTCCCCAATAAAAACTTTTATTGTATCCCAGTGCACATTAAAAACAACACTAACTGCATTAATACATTGTAATTTACTTTTGTATTATGGAGCAAATGACAAACCTAGTGCTAATGAGGTCATATTTTCCATTACCCCAATGCAAACTCTTAGTTAATCCAGTCCTTGGAGATTTCCATTTGGAACTCAGACACACTCGTGTGCGCACATGCATGCACAGACACACGCACACTGTGCATGTGCTGGTAAGGGATGTTTCTATTGTCATTTTGCCAAATGTGGTGGCAGAATATGATTTTATTTTAAACTGCTGCTTTCAAAGCAAACATTTATTTTTAATTGCCCTGACATTTGTACTTTGTTCACAAGGCGTTCTTTAACCAAAACAATATACAAGCATTCCCATCACCAATGGTGTCTCTTGCTTGTGAAGCCTCTTTCACACTGGGGTGAACAGAAATGCAATTCTTCTGTGCTGCAGATGAGGCTGAATGGATTCTTTAGGGATTGCTTATATTTCAAGTGCAATTATTTAAGAAGCTGTAAGCTTTCCATTTTATTTTGTCATGAGCTGCATGTTAGAAGAAAACTCATTTCTCAGGAGGTATGGATGATTCTTTATTTCTAAACTTCCTGTGGTGTTTTCTTAATGATGCTATTAAATGATTAAGCTTTGCTTTTATAAATTAAATCACCAAAATGAAATCATTAAGGCGCTCTCAGTTTTATTAAGCGTAGTTATTTGCCATCATGTGTAAATTCACTTAAGTAATCATCTACACTATCTGCTTTAAAATTGTGTTGGCAGCACCACAGGGAAGTCAGTTCAGCATGGTGGATGGAGATACCTGTCTCTCCTCATTTCAGAAAGCTCAAAATACACTAGTGAGAGCAAAGGATGTGTTTATACGAGAAAGGCAAACCAATGCCAAGGGCTCAGTGAATGACAGATCACAGAGCCTTGCACCGCAGCCACTCCCTGGTAGGCAGTTATTCTACCTCTGGGACCTACTGCTATGCAAATGGTAACTTGGGGTTGCACACAGGTGCAGGCTCTTCCATCCCACGTGACACAGAATTGGGGGCTCCATCGGGTTGCATTAGTTAGCAAATTACTTTGTCTTTATTTTCCCTCCAGTTTCTTCCCTTCCTTTCTCTCTGTATCTCTTCTCTGCTCTCTGCTATTTGTTCTTGACACATTTTAGTCTCTGCTCCGCTGATGAATTAGTCTGTTGCTCAGGGAGAAAATTGATCTTCACTCTTACAGAAGTTGCAAGACAAGTTATGCTTAGTTCAGGCTGTGGTATTTTGCTAGCCCATGCTAGGATAAGAAATAGATGGTACTAAGCATATATACTCGAACTGCAGCTGCAGAAACTAAACCGCAGACTCTCGCTGATATTTACATTTAAAGCCATTCCCTTTAGCTCTTAAAACCACTGTACATTTTTAATGATGTTTTATCAGGGAGGTCTTTCTGGAAAGATTAAAGGGAGAAAGGATGGATGTTTAGTGACCTGGGAACTAGTATCAGAGTAGAGGGGAAGAACTGTGTATTTCTGATATCTTGGACTGTAACCTGTGGATGCTGTAAGGATAGAAGTGGTGAGGCAGCCTTGTATGATAATGCAAGAATCTTAAGTACTTTTTCACATATGTGTCTAAGACAAGTAGGAATTATGCATAGCAAAGCAACTGAGGAAGATGTAGTTTACTCTGCCGCAATGGGATAACTTAATTGTCTTTGCTTAGAGCCGTGAAGGGCCGAATTCCTGCCCTGGTTTCACATTGAGCAGGTTTTGCTGATGGCTGTCCCTTCTCTTGTCACTGGAGACGATGGAGATAACGGGGAGACTCAGTAATTGAGTTTGGCATGTGGTCATAAGTACATAGTCACAGGGTGAATGTGCCTCTAGAGCAATCAAACATCTCTCAACCACGGGCAAAGTTTGTGGTGCTTTTTTTTTTTTTTAAACTTAACTGAAATTGTGAAATATAAAAATAAGGAATAATCAACAGTAGCTTTTCCCCCCTCATGTTGCAAGCAGTGCTTGCTGCTGCTCAGTTTCAAATTTCAGCTAGTAAATATTCCCAAACTCCATTCTGTATGTTGTCACTTTATCAGCTTGCTGGCAAATAACTAAGTAAATATTTCATATTATCTATTTAAAATATTTTCAGAAAACTACAAGTAACCATGATTCTCTGAAAACATCCCTGAGCTGATTGTATCCACTTACCTAAATTTTCAATGGCAGAAGGTAGTAAAAATAAAGTGGAAGGAATTTCAGAATAAAAAAATCAATCTGAACAAAAAGTCAGTGTTTCAAACCTATTAAGCGCCACTTTTTGTACCCACAGATTAATTTTTCTGTGGCTCTTGTCTCAGTCAATAGTTTGGCAAACTGAGAGACATTTGCGGAATAATTTGGTATTGAGAAGCCTGATTACTTTTTGCTGCTGCTGAATCATTTTGTTATTCCTGATGAAGAACTTTTGGGTGTAATTTGCCTCATCAGCTTAAGATTATTCACCTGAGTTTTGCCTGTTTTCCTTCTGAAAGGTGCTTGTTTACTCAGATTTCTCAGGAAGTTAAACATCCAGAAGAAATAGTTCTCAGTTGATGGTAATGCTAATAAAAAACAATTTGCATTATATATATATATTTAAGTATGTATATATATTTATTTGGTACTTATATGCTGTTAACACATATCTGCTATAACTTTAAAATACTCTGAAATATATGAAGTGCTTTTAAATTTGATGTGGAAGCATATTAAAACAAATGAAAGTCAGTAGTAAATCTGGGGCAATATTATTGAAAACCTGATGCAGATATCTATGTTGTTTGCAGAGAGGCCTTTCTGTCAGACTTAGAATAGTTTTGGCTGAATTTTCAATGAAAGAGTTTAAACTGTAGGAAAAATAAATTATTTGACTTGACAGAAAACATTGTTATATAGACAAATAACTGGCATGCCAGTAAATAAATGGAGCACATTTTCCAAACATCAATAGATGCTTGAGCAAAAGCCATTTTAACAGGAACAGATTTTTTTGTGTGTGTGCAGTGGCTCCTGTATAGTGTTTGGAAAATGTACCCATATGTCTACTCACAAATAATGTTCACCTGTAAGGAAATGCACACCAGGTTTATGGATGCTATTGAGTATTCCCAGTCCTACCACTGTGAATAATGATGCTTACATGCCCTCAAACATGAAAAATGCTCATCTGAATGCACTGAAGTAGCCTGACATACAGATTGTTGACATTATTTTTTTTAAAGAAGTATTCACAGGCAGAGTTGACAGTGTTATCCCTGCCATGCACCAGTGGAAGGAAGAGTTTTGGGAACTTAGCAGAAAATCAGTTATCGATGTTAGCTAATCCTGGGAGTTTGCTCCAAAGTATTCGGGGGAGAGCAGCGAGGCTGAAGATTTGTATTCCCCAGGGTGGGCAATTGCTCACTGCTTGCGAGCCAGGTCGGAGACAGGCTGCAAGGCCTTAGGCAAATAACTTTGCTGCCTGTTGCCTCTTTTCCCCATTTGTAATAGCTGACTAGGTATAATTATGTATCTGTTGCTGTAGAAGATAAATTAGTTCATATTTGCAAAGCAGGTGGAAGGAGAAAAAAAAACAAACAAGCAAGTTACCTCTGGTCTTTTCATTCCTCTTTTTACTAACTGCCCCTTGAAATTGTTTTCCTTTTCTAGGGGAATAATAAGACATGCAAGCTGCTGATGTTTCTTCCTGGCATAAAATGTTCTTCAATGGGGCATTAAAACCCCATTGACCTTTTTAGCAAGGTTGACCAGGATAAGCCAGAGGGATACAAGAGAGACAGTGGGACAGTTCTGCACCAGCTACAACAGGTAGCAATTTGGCTTGCTGTGCCTGCATCCAAATTTTGTCTGTGTATTCGAGCCCTGAATCGCATGTTGCTAGGCGGATACTATTTTCAAACGTTTAAGGAAAGCTTTTGAGTGTAATGCGCACTTCTCTCCTTCAACATTTAAAGACTGCAGCAGTGGGAGAGGCATGCGGCGTATCTGTAAAAGCCTGAAAGCTGATGAAATCTCAGTTAGATCTGTTATCTCCCAATGCTTTAAAGGTCTTCAGCTGGGAGATTAAAGAACAAGGTTACTGTGACAATTTGTTTACACGCAGGGAGAGATTAAGATCTCGTTGAAAAGGAATAAAAATAACATCATCTTGAGCTGTCACAGCATGAGACCCATTGTAATCAACACTGGTCTGATTTCAGGGATAATTTAAGACCAATTTATTATCTTAATTAAAAAAAAGAAGAAGAGAGAATTCAGTGTTTCAAATGCCAGTTGGACTGCTAAAACATGATGCCTCTGGAGTATCTATATTTTACAGAGTTAGAAACTTTAAAGGTGTTCTGAAAGGGGAGCCAAAACCAGATGATACAAACATTTGAATCTATCTTAATAAGCATTGGATTAATTATACAGTTAACCACAGAAAAACAACCCCAAAATTCCCAAGCACACTAAAAAAATTTACACAGAAAGCATCGCTTCTCAAAGTCTGTTTTGACCCTATATGGCAAGCAGGTGAAAAACGAAATAAATAGATATGCAGAATCCCCTTTGATTACGTTTCATGCATATATTTTAGCTGCTTAGTTACAATAATAAGATCATGCTGAATATTCCTCATAACTGCTGTTCTTGAAATTGAAAATCCTTGAGTTGCTAGTATCCGAAAAAATGCACAAGCAATTCAGAGTTCAGAGAAGGGCTTGCTGTGTTTCACAGGCATTTGATATCAACCACTACTCAAAAAAGAGGCTATTTCTACTTTCTAATTCATGTAAAATAGAGGAATCCATAGCTTTTCAAATAAAATGGAGGGAAAAAAAAGAAAACTAAATGGATTTCCCTGGCCTGTTTTTGTGGTGCTTTTGCACTTGTTTTTAGCAAACATTCAAATGGTTATTTCTATCTTGCATGCTCACAAAAAGCAATTTTAAATTAGTTTCTCATGATCATTCACCCTTGGAAGCTGATGATACAAGTTGCTATATGCTCATCCAGCTGGTGGAAGAAGATCAGGTGACTCATACGACAGAGCTTTTGGCACAAGTAACAAATTTTAAGAGCAACTAGGAAAAAAAAGGAAATTTACCACAAGTGTATCTCTTAAACAGAATTTGAATCAAGTCTGGCAAACTAGAAGAGTGTTTTCAGACATCTCCCTCAGAGAAAAAGGTGGGATGGGACAGATGAATTACTCACTGCAATTTTCCTAGCTCTCATGTCTCCTCAGGTCTAACCCACTGGACCACCCTTGGAGATTTTGTGTTCAACTTTGAACCATTCCAAGCCTCTGAAACAGACTCAGACATGGGTTAAATACAAACCTGAATCCATGAGCAACACAGCCAGAAAAAGGGGTTAGTTGGTGAATTCTCACCTAGGTATAAAATGAGAAAGACCCAAGGTGGTTTTAGGTGGAAATCTGCTGAATCCCAGTGCTCCAAGGCAGGCAGACTGTCCTGTCTTCTTCCAAACAGGAAGTCTTTATAGCATCTTCAATCAAACTGCCCCAGTGTTTCACTGCCCATAGCTTTAAGAACTTTTACCTAGGGAATGTTTCAGATGCCTAAAGATAAGTCTCTACTGTCATTTAAAAATCTCTTATGGTATCTTGCCAAGCCTACAGCCTCATCACCACGGTACAAATCTCCCACAGGTCCCTTATCATATCTGCCACCCTGCCTGGGGTATCCTTGGGTCCCTAAGTTGACACTAAATATTTATATATAGGCACCTGAGTTTTCCCCTAACCTGAATCCTTCTTGCTGTAAAGTCTTTACTTTCTGGCCTAGCCAGTATGACTCTGGAGGGTAGATTATTCCCTTCTTTCATCTTTTACATTTCTAAAGACCCCCCAGTTAAAACAATTGTGTTCATTCAGTCTCTTTTTTCACAGGCCAAATTCCCTGGAGCTCTGATCTTTCTGGTCTCCCTCTAAACCTGGCCCCAGCCAGCACTGCATGGGCTGGAGGTCATTCAGGAGTCTGGCAGGCAATACTCCTACTTATACATGCTAATACCATGTTTGCTTTTTCCACAAAATCATGACAGTATTTCCCTCCTTTTTAACTTGAGATCTGCTCATCTCTTCACGTCCTTTAATGAAGTATCACCACCTTGCTAGGCTCACCCTGTATTCATGTACCTTATTCCTACTCAGACTCTGAAATTGCCCTTAGGGACTGATACCCTGTTTTTTTCTCAGACCATTTTTCCAATTTATCAAGATCTATTTGAATTGCGCTCCTTCCTTTCAGTGAGCTGGCTGCCCACACACATTTAATACGCATATTTATTTCACTGGTTTTAACAAACACATTGAACAGAACCAATCCGAGGAAAGAGCCCAAGGGAGCCTGCTCAGTATCATTTTCTATTTTGACCCGTGATAACTTACCTCTGCAATTCCTGTAGTTCAGATATACTTTTCTACATCGTCCTTTTATTGACTTGCCCCACTCAGAGTAATTTTCCTGGAGATTTGGGGCATGGTGTAAAGACACAGATTTCAGAGCAATATGTCATTTTACCCCAGCAGAGGATCTGACTGTTTATTTCCCCTCTCTCATTGAATTCCTTTGTCCTGTTGCCCTGTGTATAAAGGCAATATGAATAACCCTGACACATGTGGAGGGGGAGGTTACTGTGACTCACACTACCATGCTTTTTTGTTCCCCCTTTGGTGCTGTATTGCCTAGTACATGTCCTCACTCCTGGCTCTCATCACAAAAGGCAGCAACAATCAACCAAACCTCGGAATGAGTAATCTGCTCACAAAGAGCCCTTTGAGCGCACAAAGTAGTTGCAGGGAGGAAACGTCCCACTGGGGAACCAGGTGGACAGCAAACATTCGCTTTCCATTACAAATGAGTTCAAGGGAAATGGAGTCACCCCAGCATGGGATGCCAAATCCGTATCCAAAGCTACTTCCCACCATCCAAGCCAAACATACTTCCCTTTCTCTCCCTCCCCATCTCCCCTCCTTGTTTACAAACACGTTTACAAGTACTTGATAGGTGACCTTATTTACTTAGTAACCTGTGGATTCATTTATCTTGAAATTAGCAGGTAATGAACTGGAAACCCTCAACAACCCTCCCACTAATTAACATGATAATAAGATTGTTTTGCTACAGAGGTACAATTAGCATGTATGAGCTAGAGGGGGAGAAAGATCAATAAAATGTCTGAAGGGTACTAGGAACCAGCTTCAAGAAGAGAACAAAAGAAAAGAGCTTTATGGGGTTACAACAGCAGCAACAACTTACAGGCCTAGTGCTTTAAAGATATCCAGAGTAGTGGTCCTCTTTCCCTTAGATTGCCTGCAAGTAGGCTGGGAGGAGCCACCTATATCATATACTACTTCTTGCCATTCAGAGTAGATTAAAGATGTATGAAACGTATTGTAGACAATATGTTCAAAAACGTGGGGGAAAAAAAACCAAGGTTGGAAAAAACCAGAACATATATATGGCATCTGTCCATAAAAACAATGCAGGTGTTAGATGGTGAAAGGGGATGATGTGAAGTCATTTACTGCCTATAACCACGCCAGGACTTCAGCACGTATATTGAGAAACCCCTCTTTGCTGTTCAATTGACTTTAAGGAGATTACTTGGGTAAGTAATGCTTAAACATAAATCTTTGCAGGATCATGCTTTTTATACAGGGAACTGAATGGGAAATAGCAACAAAAAATTGCAGAACACTTAACAGCCACTCTTTGCTAAGCCAGGTCGGTTTGGCTGAAGGGAGTTAGGGAGAACTCCCATGCGAGGGTCATGTGCAGGTGGAGGGAACTAACTTTGCCAACCACGTATGTGCGTCTCCTCAAAATCCCTGGTTAGGTGGAAGAAAGCTGTGCCAAAGCAGGGGTATTCCTCCCCAGAGCAAGGAATATGAAGGAAATGGAAGGATTTTTCTTTTCTACTTTCATAGTTGCTTGTCTACTAATGTATTTCCATCTACATGGACTGGATCCAACACATCCGTGATTGTGTTGGGGGGAGAGAGGAGAGATACACAGCTGAGATCCGTGATATGTCTAGAAGCAAACATGGCATAGGTATTGGTGGGCTAATGGGCAAGAAAGGGTATGGGGCTAAGTCCTTGTTAGTCCTTCTATATCCTCTGTGAGTAAATCCACATCTAATTATTGAAAAGAAAGTATAAAGTAACACTCCAGCACTTGGTGCACTGTCTGATGTCGAGTTGAAGAGCCAGCACACTGTACCAGTGCCCTTTTGCACAGATATTGCTGCGTGAATGAAGAACTCTGGCTTTCAGCTTGGAGGAGGAGCTTGGTTTAAGTCTCTGCAGGTCTCAGTGAAGTTCAATAGGATTCTTTATTTTTTTATAAGTTCCCATAAGTATTGGCTTTTCTACACGAAGCCATATTTTGCCCTAGATGACTTGGGAAATGAGATCATTCACAGTTGCTTGACGTAAATGGTGGGTGCTGAAGGCTCAAATCTGGCCCCACGCTCTTTCCCTCACATCTGGCTTAACCCCACATCTGTCCTCCCCATCTGTACTGACACCTTCTGTCACCTCTGAAACTTTACATTGAGCAGCACATTTCAGCACAGACACTGCCAAGGAATTTGGGGTAGTTGTGCATCTGGAGTATAGTCTTCAGGTAGCACTGATGATACCTGTGAATATTTTACCATGCATCTGATTTTCAAACGAATGTTATTCATCAGTCATTCGAGTTCACAGAATATTGTCTCCTGGCATTCTTTAAAGTGCGAAAGAGGAAGGAAAACTATTAATTACTTTTGATTGACATTTTCCATTTGTGTGTGTGTGTGTAGGGGGGAGTTGTTGTGCATTTTTTTAATAGAAGCTCAGGTTTGAATTGGGTAAACTGACACCTTGCAATCTGATCTGACAGCCCTGCTTTGTGTGGGAGTTTGTACAACTCCAAAATTTCAGCTGTGAGACTTTCTGCGTGAGCAGTCATTTTATTAGAAGTTTTGACACCTCTCCTAGCAGGGATCAGTGCCCACTGTGTGAACAGAAACACCAAAAAGAGCATTGTGTGATGCAGAGTGGGAAGGGAATAAAAGAAATTCTGTATCGAATAGCTGAAATTAGCTCAGATAAAGGTCTTTGAAGACCTTACCTCACAATAATAATAGTGGGACACCGGGGGCCATCCCACTGTAATTATTGTCATGGATTTACATTATCATTTAAAAATCACACATGCCCACACAGTTTTGTTGCATTTTGTTTCTCCCTCGGAATCTGCCTGTTTTCTGTTATTTTGGGTTTAACTGTTTATGATTTTCTCTTGTAAGAGGACGGCAGCATCTTTGTTTTTTTCCAGCTTTGTGGCTTGAAATTTGCAACTGATTTCTTGGCACTGGGCTCTGAAACTATTGTCTGTACCTGTATGGGGTACACCAGATACCTCAAGTAGTCCAGAGCTCATTGGTGCTACGGATCGTGCCCACATCTGCTGCCATTGATGGGAGCGAGGAAAGGGGAGAGATGAAAAGCTGCTGTTTAGTACACGATTTTGTACTTCTAAAATAGAGAAACCCTGGCAGGACTCACTGGAAGTGTCCTGCCTCCATGTGAGGTGCAGCTGGATAAAGGTAGCTGGCCAAGTGAAAAATACATCAAGCAGAGACTGATTGTAGTAACGCAAAATGCAGGGATCTGACTTGGGAGAAGTGCGCGGGGGCTGCACCTCAGAGGACTCATCCAGTCCGGAGTGCAAGGCACAGACAGACCCTACAAACCCTGTTATCTGTTTTTACTTTGTCCCCATTAGTTAAAAGGGTGTTTTTGTGTTTGCCTGAACATCATCTTGGGTGGGAAAGTCATGAGAATCAGTTACGACTGAAATTTCCTGTCTTTATTATCATGTCCCTGCCATACCCTTCCCATTAACGGGGGGCTTCTTGAACAAATTTTGGACTGGGGAGATGGAAAACGAAACCTGATCAATTGTAGAAACTAGACTGAGAGTTTTGTGGGGAGAAAGCAGGCTGATTTTTTTTTCTCTTCTACTCACCTGCCCTCAGCTAGACTGATAAATACCTGCGAAGCATTTGCTAGAAAAGTTCCTAGGAGTTCATTGTAATGAGCAATCCTTCTGGCCTAGATTTGTATCTTCCTTGAGAATAGGTGTAATTTTAGATCTGCTTTGCAAGCTCTTTTTTTTTTCCCTTTCCCCCTTTTCTTTCCAATACTCCTCAGTACAATAGGAATCTTGTCCCATGGTGTGAAGCCCCTGCAGAGTTATAAAATTGTGTCACCTTCCCTGCCTCCCTTATAAGTTACTCTAAGTGACACTATTAAAAAGAAAAACCGCAGGATCTCCTGGGATCAAAACAATGTCCTGTTGTTATCTTAACACCACTCCGTTTGGCTTTTTTGGCTTTTACCTTTCATTTCCTACAGCTCTGTGCAAGCAGAGCTTGCCTTGCATTGTGCTTCATTCCATGCATGCATTTTCTCAGAGAAGATGCTTTTATTTCTGAAGGATATGCTGGGTGGCCAGAGGTTTCAGATTTCTTCAGCAGGGATTCATCTCTTCCAGGAAGGGGGAGGTTGGAGTGAACAGGACAGCTAAGAAACTTTCATCTCTGTGCAAGAAGGGAAGAGAGACTTAGATGCTCATCACTTCCTCAGATGAAGATTTAAGCTTAAGTATTAACTAATAAACTCCCTATCCCGTGGGAGTTGAGACAGGGTGTGTGGGGGAGGGAATGGATTGAACACGTGTGAGTTTCCCACTTTGAGCAGGAGTTTTGGTGGCCTGGAAAATGTAATGTGTTTTTCCTTGCAGATGCTCTGGAGTGTGACTCACAAGCCTTTGCAGCTCAGACGGTTTTGCAGAATGAGCTACCAGCAACCCCTTTGTCCTTCGTGAGATATTATTGAATAAGCTCAAGGTAACTCATACCTTAGAGCAACCTACCATTGTAAGTAAGTTGCTGCAATTGGTGTTTTCACACTTGTTTCCCATCTGTTAACAGTAACAGAAGTTACCTATGCAAGGACAGGTTTACCACTGTGTAAATGCCCAGGTCCAGTATACATCCACATGTTATACACCCTTAAGTCTATTTGAATGTGTGATGTGTCCAGTCACATTTTATATGGTATACATTTCTGCAATGTGATTTTATTTGTAACTCGAAGATCCTGCTATTATATATTATTATAACTTGAGGATGAAACTCTTCATAATGCTACCTTGCACTTATTTTTTTTGACCCAAGAGCCCACAAAGTGCCTGAAAAATGCTAAATGGCTTTACCAGAGACCCTGGAGGTCATTAATTATAGTTATATCCTTTTTACACATATGCTAAGTGAGGGTTTCAGTAGTTTGTACTAGAGCATGTGGTGACTTGGTACAGTGCGTGGAGTGAAGTAGAGATAAGAGCCAAAATTTTCTGCCAATCTACAAAATCTCCCTACGAACAGTCTAATGTTAGTCTTTCAGCTCACTCACTTGGGGACAGGGCATGGAGCAAAGCACCAATTCTCCTGGGAGGGTCCTGTGATTACATAACCAACATTTTTTCAGCATCCTAGAGCTGTACTATTTTATGGCACAGAGTTGCCCAGAATTGAAAGAGGGCATTCCTACCTTGGCCCTTGATCTGCCCCTACCGTGTATGTCCATCACTGCTCTTTTTGAGAGGTATGCGCAGAGCTGGGGCCAGGAGCAGCTGCAAAACTTATGTGCAGAAGGGTCTTTGAAATGAGACTAATGAAGCAGGCCCAACATTATTTGCAGTTTGTGTGTTGGGTAATGATTTTTAGACCTTCTGGAGGGAGAAGAGGTGTAGAACTGCAGCATCCCCCATTTTGTCTGGCATGCTGTCCAGCCGCCCTAGGAACTGTTGCCAGCTCTCCTTATGGACTGAAAGGATTGTTGGGCTGGAGAAGAAGCATTACACTTCTTGAAGGTTTCTGTAGCAATGACAAAAGTATCTTACAGACTGTACAAAGCTAACTCGTCTTGATGATGATATCATTGTAGTGAAAGCACATAGGTGAGATGCTCTGCCAAACCTCTGTTCTGTCCAGGAACTTCTGTGGCCCTGTTCACCTCCATACGTAAACACCTTTTTGTCCTTACTAGTCTTTTACAGCAAAGACTGTTTACTCACAGTTCTACAGAAAATGAAGTGGCTGAGGAGGAACCTGAGCCAGAACCGCTGCATTCCCATCTAGGATTCTATCCATTAAATAAGTCCTCATAGTCTTAATTTTTTTAACAATTAAAGTATTAATAAATTGATCACGTACTTAATTAATTAATATCAAAAGGTAACAATCTGAAGAAGTAGTATGTTGCAGGCAGTCTCATCCCCTCTTGTTAAAGACAGCTTTAGCCTCTTGATTTCCAGCGGCCACTTCCAGCACTGGAAGGTGTTGCAGTTAACGTGCAGTTCCTGGCTCTTGGCTAGTAGACCACTGCATCAGGCCAGCCTTTCTAGCAGGCAAGGCAGAGAGGTGAGCACAGTCTGGCCCCTTGTTTCTACACAAAGACTTATTGTGATATGAATACGTACCGTTGTCCCTTTTACCTTTGTGTGACATTTCTGAATGTTTTGAAGTTGCTTTTTTTTTTGTTTATTTTAATTAAACATGACTAAACAATGATTCTCTGGGTGGGAATCATTCTTCCTAATAACCACAGTGTGCATACTAACTATACTAAAAATAAATCTTGTCTCTGACTAGTTAAAAATTGCAGTGATTTGTTGATGCTTTTTACCTGTCACTAGTAAGATATAAATATAAATAAGTAGAATTACATTTAAAATATCCATCACTTCACATATGGAGAGTGGCAATGAGTGGGCTGTAATAATAAAATATACTTTATAAGTGTCATAATCATTCAGACACCAGGAACTCATAAGCCACAGATCTGACATTCAGATGATGAATTGTGATTTTGTTTTAAAAGCCAGACATGTCAACTCCATGTGCATAGTGGGAATTGTAGCTCAAGTGACCTCTGCTAAAACACTGACCTTAACAATGACTTTGTTTTACATTTCCCAGAAACTTTTTAAGTAGGTGTGATACTTTCCAAATGCAGTTGTTGCACTAATACTAATATAAAGTCATTTAAAATATTTTTGACACCTTTGTTGTGGTCATATATTATATGACACAGAAAATGAGATTCAGTGAATGGCTTAAAATTAATTCTATTTTGGGGTCTTGGTAACATCATGAACCCCTTGAGATTCACCTGTGTGATATATGATATCACTGGATAAGATGATATTCTTCTAAAACTCTACAGCTCATCCATTCTTGCATGCAATAAATAAATACATTAAATATACATATGGAGGAGTGTTTGTATTGGTACATATGAAAGAGGATTAGATAACACTCAAGGGAGACTCCATGGACTGTAGGGATCTTAAATCTGATGGAGGAAGATTGATTCAGTGGACTTCAGAGACCTGGATTCTGCTCCCCTCTCTGCTGCAAGTTCCTCCTTTGTGACCTTGGACACGCTGTTTAAACCCAAATCTTATAAGTATTTAGGCTCTGATTCCTGTTGAGATGCCTGATTCATGCTGATTTCAGTGGGAATTTAAGATCTGAAAAGGAACTGAGCACCAAAATCCCTTGAAAGATCAGGGCTATGTTTCTCTGGGCTTTAGTTCCCTACTTTTAAGATGGAGATAATACTAACTCACAGGGACTTTGCTTGGGTGACAGCATAAAGGATCATGGTCCTGGGAGCTGTACAGATGTGTGAAGTCCTGCCTCTTCATAGCTCCATGCACTATATAGATATAGTTATAGTCATATCAAATGAAAACACAATTAAGTTCCAGGGTTGGAGCTGATTGGCGTAACAAAGCTGAGATTTACTGCTTCCTTCACCAGACCAGCACAGGTTCTAACACAAATCATGCCTCTTAGCCTTCAATTTGATAAACTTTCAGCTATTTTGACATGTAAAGCCAACTGCAGCCTACTCCATCCTGACAAAAAGAGCCTAACAAATGGATTTTCAGTCACCCACTGAACAGAGCTAGATGACAGATCTACATGAAATCCTTTTTGGAGGGAAGGCAGCCTTTTAACTTGATTGATGAAATTATATCTAAATCTGGTAGATTTGGGACTTCAAAGGCATTTTTGCCTACTTAGGGCATCTCAGATGAAGGGAGTATGCTATTTGTACCAAACTCCCATGCTCAAGTGGTTTGCAAATTGACCCCTTTGTAATAGGTTAAAGGTTCCGCGCTAGATAACGGTGGTTCATTTTGATTAATTATGTCAGGGAATTAATGTATGATTACTAACTTTTAGCAGACCCTGCTCTTTCTGACCTCGAGCTGCTTGTTTGTGTGGCTGGTTGTAATTTTCGACCAATGGGTTACAAGAGGTCACTGTGTGGTCAGCATATTTTAAACAAAGAAAAGGGAGGTGGGGAAGGGGGAGCAGAGAAACAGCAATCTCAGATCAGAGTGGATGGACTACAGTTTACTGGCCTGACAGGGGAGATTTGTTAAGTGTTTTAACAGTAGATTTTTATACATTTACCCTTTCCAATAAAATATTCTTCTGAAATGCTATGAGAGTGGCCTGGAAAGATGTTGGGAGGATAATTTAACAGTTGAATGTTAAGCCCATAATTGCACTTCATACTGGTCTCAATAGTAGAGAACCTTGTTAAAAAATAAATTGGGCAGCGTTCTGTTTAGCACTTGGATTGGCTGAGAACAAGACTGAAAGCTTATTAAGCCAACGCCTGGGAAATGCCACTTACAGATTTCTTAACCAATCACCGAAGAGTTAGCAAAGGTTGATAAAACAAGGTTTTGTGAGGATTTAGCTCCATTTCATATTTTAAACTCTTGGGTGGATATGTGAAACCATCTGAGAGATTCTAAAGACTAGGAAGGAAATATGTGAGGCCCAATCCTGTAAAAACCTCTGCACACTGAATCAACTGTATTCACTGTCTTCAATATCATATTCAATAGAATATTGCTCATGCTGAAAGTGAAATTTATGTATGCTTACACCTTTACAGGACATTAGCTATACTATGAAAATCATGGTAGGCAACTGTGTAGATGAAGGGACTAGGAACGAGGAGCCTTAAATTTCTCCAGTTCTTACACAGACTTGTGGTCTGATTCTGGTACAGATCTTGAGAAAGAGGGATTGAAGTACATACTTTTAAAGCTACTAAAGTAGGACTTAAGTTTTAGAGATGTTACATGATAAGAGCCATTGAAACCAGGGATACTTCGCACTTCTGAAAACCAAACAATACTTATTGCTGGGCCTAAATATACATAGAATTAAGTAACAAACTGCAAATGTGAAAAACAAATTGCTATTATCTTCCCTGGGCCTCACTCTTGTGTTAACAAATGGGTCTAAAATATCTACCTTATTCATAGGAGCACCAAGAAGCTTAGTTCATTAATGTTTGCACTGTGCTTTATGGTCCTTAGATGAAAGGCACTACTGATGCTTAAAGAATTATTATTATAATACTTATTCTAAGAACAATAGGCACATTTATTTTATTTTCTACCAAGCCCCTTCAAACACAAGGGTGTCTAATTAAGCTGTAATCAGAATAAAGGCGAGGACTTTGCTGAAACTTTTGCAGTTTGCTTTGGAAACCCCAATTTTGCTTTACTCTTGGCTGTACCTTTTTGCCCACCCACTGAACATGGGGCTCTTTAGTTGGCTTTAGATCCCCTTAATTTTGTTGTTCCTTGCAAAAATGTGCTCTTGCCAAACTAACATTCGCATTTCAAGTGAGAACACTATAACAAAGATTTGTAGAAGAAAAAAGGGGTGCAATCTGGACAAAAATGTGTGCTGTTCGTAGGAACACTTAGCGCTAAAAAGATGTGAAATTTGCAGAGTGAGAGGAAGAATTGGAAAGGAGGAAGAGTTGGGAAAGGTAAGGACAGTGAATGTGATGAGAAGACTGCATATGGAGACAGAGATAACAGGGGTGCCAAAGAAACAGAGAAGATAAAGAGAAAAAGAAGTATTTGGAATAGTGTGTGTGTGTATATATATACATACAAACCTGCATACACATCTGTTATGGTTTGCTAAAATTGCCTGGCTCTTCTGAAAAGTCACCTCATACAGAAGGAAGATAAGCAAGAAAATTTAAGATTTGTTTTAGTGACACTAGAAAAAGCAAATCTCAGACAGGACTGAAGGCTGAGCTTTTACAATCAGTTGGCACACTGCTGATCATTGCTGATTGCCCTGCAGCTTTTATAGGCCAACCTACAATAAACATAATTCAAACTAGTGTCTTTTGCCATTTAGTAAAATAACGACTTGTGTCAGGCTGACAATTTCTTAGGCCAGTGTCCTGTTCACAGAGGGAGCTACAAACTGATACTTCAGGCAAAAGTAACCTACAGTGCATCCTGACCCTGCTCTATAAGCTACAACCAGAAATTCAGTTTCCTCGTCCTTGCTTTGACTATTAGATGCAATTGCCTCTTGAGTTCTTCATTTAATGGAAAGTCTCACCGCTGCTGTCAGAGCATGAATGTCACTATTATTTACTTATTTAGTCATTTTACAGTAGTGTTAGGGATCTCAGGCAGGTCATTGTACACACATTTAATAAATGGCAATCCTGCCTCAAATGATTTACAATCAAAGCTGTTGATTCAGGAAAGTACTTGCACAAACATGCTCTTCAAGTAGTCACAAAAGCACATGCTAACTTGCTGTCATACATCAGATGAAACCTTTCTTCAATGTTATCTGTCCAGAATTAGGGCCTGAGCTGAAAAAGTAACAAGCTGTGGGAAAATAGAGAGTTGTAGGGGAAGTAAGGATTTCAGGATATGCTAGCAGCCTTATAATGTTTTTAGCTGGGTTTTATAAGAAAATGAATTTATGCAATCATGTTGTCTTTCTGTCTCTCTACCTCTAATAACTCAAACTTGATGGACAATGTCAACCACACTTGGCAGGATAGGCAGTGTTGGATTAAACATAGGCCTGTGGGCACAAGCACAAAGTCCTCAGTTTATATAGTCCCCAAAGTGCATCTACTGCTTGAGCTTGCACGGCACCCGGGTGGCTGGAATTGCTCACTATGAAGTAGGAGGGTAAAACAACAGAGGCACAACCATGCTTTTAGCCACATGAGAATTTACTCTGCAGAAAGGTCAAAATATCAAGTTTTAGAAGTTCCACTTCTCAGAGAACTACTGGCTTATTTGTTTTTAAGCATAAGGGGATGAGTCCTTTGAAGGTGAAGGGAATTTGGTGTTGCTTCCCGTGGAGCTAGGATTGTACCCTGCTACATGTTACACAGCCTTTAGGGACAGAAAATAGTTGTTTCCTTTGTTAATAAGGAAAAACAAAGCAAATTAGGAGCAACAGTTTTTGGGGCTGGTAAAGAATGTGTCAGGCATTGGTTGCTTTTTACATGTTTGCACATCAGAGACTTGCATTTTCATGCTCTTGTGTGTGCCCAGGTTTTGGGTGCTTGCACATGCTCTGATTAAAGAACAACTCTGAACAATGCTATTTAATTTAATGATCTTAATAAGCACATGGGGGGAGTGTCTTTACTGTATACACACAAACAATGCTACATGCTTCAACATGAAACATAATTAGGGTGTGCAGTAAAATAAAGGGGTGAGGGGGAAGGGGACATTTTTTTTTAAATGAGAACAGAGGTGACTTCCAACAAAACTTCAAAACCAGCTTGGCTAACAATGAACATAGCCCCATTCTTTTTAATCATCAACAAAATCTATCACACATGTTCTTTCAAGTAAAGTTTATTAGAAAGAAATTGCTACTAGAGAACCACATGTGAGCTCTGACTTGGCAAGGTCAGGCCAGGGCAATAAACCCTTGAACTTTACAAATATGCAAAGCTGACATAAATAACAAATTAAACCCAGCCAGGTGTAGAGCTGCAGCGAGCTGCTTGCCAGAGAGATTCAAACTCTGGCCAGCGTGACCTCTGTTAGCTTGTGTGGAACGCAGGGGCTTATCTCCTTGGCTTGTTGTCCATTAGAGTTCATACCTGTGGGCTCAGGTCACCTTCTTCTTCTCATTAGCTTAGAAAAATTATATCACTTCATTAGAGGTGTTTGTTCAGCTTCTGAGAGTCCTCAGGCATTTGGATGTGTTGCTGGGTGAGTGCTGATTTTGTCAGAGCTGGAGAGTGCTCTAGGCACAGGCAGTGCTTCTGCCTGGATCCGTTGAGTCCTCTTTGAGGGATCAGTCCAGGGTCAACCAGCAAGGGAGAGCATGGAGATGCCTCAGCTGGAGGATTTGGTGAGATAGGACAGGGGAGAGAGGACATGGGTCTTTCCTGTACAGGGCGATGTAAGCCCCATATAGCTGAAGCGTGGAAATTAGTGTACATAAATGTACCACAAGCTGGCTGACTGGTCCTGTGAGCCCTCTGAGAGCCACTGCTCATGTAGTTCACAGAATCACACGTCACCCAAGTGATATTTTGGATTGAGCTTCAAGAGGTGCTAGAAAAAGGAGCCAGTCCTTGCACCAATTTTATCCATATCTGTTGCAAATTCTCTGTGTAATCAGGACTTCATTAGAGGTGTAATTCTCATTGCAATCAATCACTGTATCATTCTGAGCCTCACTACCAGTTTTCCAGAGGCATTCAGCTGCAGATACACCATCTCAGTGGGATTTTCAAATGTCTCTTAAGTGCATTAAGCACCTAACTTCCACTGAATGCTCAAGGGGTTTCTAAAATCCCACTATGTGTCTCTCTATATCTTGCCCTTAAACAAGTGCTTAATTTTAAGTGCAGATAGTTTCATTGATGTGTATAGTACTACTTGTGTGGTTAAAGTTAAACATGTGCTTAAATGTGCAGTTAAACCATGGCTGTAATGGGTGGGAGAGGAATTTGATGCAACCATACACTGCTTTAAATATAAATGTTTCACTACCTCACCTTAATTTTTGGATACTGGTTGGAGGCAGAAGCAGTAAAAAAGAAATGTCTCTTTCGACTTGAAAATTGAGGATATTTGCTCTGAGAATCACAAAAAGGGAATAATATGGCATGCTGGGACTTGATGTTCTTCAGAATCCCTTTACAAGTGTAACCAGACTTTATACTATCTTTGCCATGAGAATTGCTTTGACTTTTTTCTTTTAAATGCAAAGCCAGACCTCTTATAAAAATGCTTACCTTGAGAGGCAATATTCTGTAGTGACTACTGAGCTGTCGTGCCATCTTGAGCAACGTATTTCACCTCTCTGTGTTTCTATTTTCCCTCCCACTGTCTTTACTATTTATATTATAAGAACTCTGGGGCAGGGACGGCCTCTGTGTTTGCATAGCTCTCTCTGTAATGGTGCTGTCACTCTGCTGGGACCACTCAGTGCTGTCGTTAGTAAAATCTAGTGACTTTCTTGCACAAACTATCAAAAAACTATAGGACTAAGTGATCGAAAAAACCTCTCTTAGTTACTTCAGGTTTTAGCTTTGTCTCTGAGTCACAGGTTAGGGCTCTTCAATATGTGAGGTTTATATAGACTTGTTAAAGAGATCTGTCCTGATAAATGGGTCGGATGCTTTTTATAGAGTTCTCCACTGGGTCTACTCCATCATAATGAAGCTTCAACACAGGCCTCCACAGAGCTCCAAGAAAGAAATCCAGGAAGGAGAAAGTGAAGGGAGATTGGGTGAGTTTACACTATGTGTTAAGTGGAAGAGCTGCAAAGAGGTTGGGAGACTTGTCATGACATACAATTAAAGGCTCCTCTGGGAGTGTCTGTATAAACTCTACACATAGCAGAAAGAAAACAGACAGCTGACAGTTGTACTGTGAAGTCTTAGAAGGATATATAGTGTTCACTGCTGACACTCAAAAGCAATTTTGCCGAGTTCTGTGAAGTCTAAACACTTTTACTTAGAATTAGGGATGATTCCTGCCAAAGAAGAGCTTGAATTTCTGTTCTAGCTGTTATAAGTTAGCTTCTAGGAACCTCTCTTGAACTGAACCTGACACACACTTTGTTTGTTTTAGTTATGTTTCCATTTGACGAAGGCCCTTGCTAGTGCTTTTTGCCTTTGCTATTAATTGTGGCTGGAGTGTGTGACAGGTATTCCATCTGCCTGGGTTCCTGTTCAGAGCACATCCTGTGATTCTTGGGTCAGGTTTTTGTTGTGTGTCTTTCAGATTTTCTAGGAGGCGTGTGTGTGCATGTGTGACACCTCCAGAAGTACAAATGGGGAGATGCAGGGAAAGGACAAGTTCTGCTGGACTTTGAGCATTGGGGACCAAATAAATCTTGCCTGGAAGGACCCACTCCTTAAGTACCCTGAGAACTGTGTTGATCATTGAGGCTGCTGGTTGGGAGAGGAAGGATGGGAGGAAACCTCTGATCTACCAAGTTTTTCAGCCCCCTTTTCCTTCATAGTGTTGAGAAGCCTGAATGAGGATCTGAGCTGGCTTAAGGTTGAGTGACTATTGACTATATTTAATTAGAAGGGAATCTCTGCAGGTCTGCAGTGGAAGTTGTGGTCAAAATGAAAAATAGTTTGTCATAGTCAGTGAAGACAGAGGTCCAAGCCTCTATCAATCTTATTCAAAGCAAGAGCTTAAACCTCTGTTTTTTTTCGCGACGTGGGTGAGGTACCCAAGAGACAGGCTCTCGGCTATTTTGGTCAAGGCCCACATTTACCATAATGTTTCAATAGGTCAGTATTGTAAGGTGGCTTCTATTTACTCCATGAAGATCTCTGTTCCATGTCAAGGAGTCTGTTGTTTCTTTCTCATATTCCTGTAGTTACCAGAACAAAAGGGAGGAAGTCACTAGGCCAAAGAAGTAGAGAGAGAAATCATCCTTTCTTCGACTTTTTTTCTCATTCCATGTGCAGGTCCTTAAAAAAAGGAAGCAAGATGTAAAGAACTTGAGCATTTCACATCATCAGAGGCATTATCACAAAATATTCTGGTTATTTATTTTTGGGATGGAATGACTTTGTTCTACAAAGACCTCAGAAGTCCTATAGAAGGACCTCAAGCAGAATTTATTTATTTCTACATATAGGGGAACGGAAAGTGAGAAGAAAACAACTTGGAATCTACCAGAGAATTTAGAGTATAAATTTAATTTATATGGGATGACTGGTGATGGGAAATACAGAAAACTCTAAGTTTTGATGGTTGGACCAGGCTCAGAGCCTAAAGGCATATATCATTGAAGAGTATTAAATATTTAAAAGAAGGTTTATTTAGAGTCCTCAAAACTGACAGGATCTTAAATACAAGATCATATGGCAAGAAAGCTCAACATCATTCCTGTCAGGGTGAATTAACTGTGGAGTATAGCCCTGTATAAATAAGCAGCCATGGAAATTCCCAGCTTCATTTAAAGTCCTGAAAAACAAAATCCTCTCCACTCAGAAGACAAAAGAATAAGGCCAGGGTAGGAAGAAAGAGGATAGACTCAAGCTCTCTGAGCAATTTTATCACCACATATTTCTCAGGTAACTCCTCAATTATTTTAACAGCAGAATACAGAAGATTTGTATTTCAAGAGTCCATTGTTTATTGCCCAGTACAACTGGCATTGGTTGAAATGAATGACTTTTATAATGCATTTCATGATACAATTTTTCAGTTAAATCTTTCCCTTCTAGGTGTTTCTTTGAGCTTTTGGGGAAGTGCTCCTCCTCAGGGGAGGAGGTTGCTATTATTATTGTAAGGAGATTCAGCCTGGCTGTACCTGAGAGACTCATTGAGAGTATTCATCTATATCTTTCTTTTTTAATCCTTCTCACTACTGCATCCCCTCCTGCCTCAAAAAATGGCTCGCTTTGCTTAGACTGCTGAAATTTGTGGCAACACAGAAAATAAGTTTGGCCCAGTAGATTATGATGAGTATCAGTGTGTTGGTCATGCTGGTGTAAAAGACATGGGACTCCCCCACAGAAATGGTAGACCCTGGAAAGGAGCCTTGGCCAAGAGCCATAGCGGTGTACGTGCTGTGTTACAGTAATGCGGACCTCCTCTTGCCTTGTTTGTGCATCACAACATGTCTTGGGAGGGTTTTAAGGATCTTTGCCATGCCGAAAATTCTCCTTCCTAAGCTATAGGAGAGAGCTGCCAATGTGGTATTTGCACTGCTGTGGAAGCCCTTCTCCAGAAGGTCAGTGCGGGAGTGTAATCAGTTTAGAACTGGATGTTGTAACTTACTTGAATGAAAGATTTTTTCTAAAGGTGACATTAAGATGAAATATTTAAGATAAACCAGAAGATTTGACTGGAAATTCACAATGTCCCTCTGAAACAGTCCACGCTGATTTACTGATCTTCCATTTTCAATTTATGAGCTGAGACCAGAGTATACCACTGGAGGATGAGAATAGAGTAGTCATATTAGAGCCAGCTCATATATCCTACAGACAGACTTTGGAAGAATTAGAAAGTATAATAAAGTGCTTGTCGCTTTAAGACACTGCTTGGCTCCTTGCCAATTTAGATCCTGGAGCATTAGATATTTTAAAAGCCCTTAAAACTGTCTCTTTTCTTTTTTTTTCTTTTTCTCTCTCCCTCCTTGTCTGAGTTTTTCACCTTTTAACAATGAAGAAACAATGGTAGGAGCATCCTTTGCTTTACAGCTTTCTCCCCCTACAGCTTACTGAGGGATGAATTCTGTTCCCCATCACATTATTTTAAATATGAGATAACTTTTTTGAAGGAAGAGCATGTACATGGCATGGATAAGAGAGAAAATGTGTCTTGTTTTAAAAAGCAGATTCTTGATTTTACATAACAGCAGTAACACTGAGATTCACAAAGGCACCCAGGTACTTTTCAAGCATATAAATACTGCCAGGGCACTGCAGTGACCTTTGGTCTCCGACATTTTCAGCTAATGGTCACCGTATGTGGCAAAAAAGCTGACCCTGCAATTGCTGTGGGACCTGACCTGAATTTTGGATGTCCCCTTGGAGGGCAGCCACCTTATCAGTGAGCTCAGTGGCCCATGGGTCAAATGCACACGTACCAATGTGGGCTCTATTGCAGCTCCCAGTGTAATGCATTTGATATGGCTACTCCTCCCAGGGAGAGCCACAGGGCTTTAAAGATACCACAGTCACTCTGGAAGTATTTCTAAAGCGAATTTTGTTCAACACCAACCCTTCTGCTAAGGCCTTAAATGCCTAAATAAGGATTTCTTTAAAGATACTGTCCCAGAAAGTTTTTTGGAGGGTTCTGTTTTGGCTGAGCTCTGCAATATACTTTGCAAGATAGAAGGAATTTGGGAAAAGAGGAAAGGTGGTCTGGGGCAAGAATAAACAAAAAGAAAAATAATAGGCCATCAATCTGGGGTCATTTTGTGAACCATACAGAGCAGAGAAAGGGCCCAGGGATCCTTTTGTGTCATAGCAGCCTAATGGAAACTGGCGATTGACTTTGCTATTTGCTGTTCCTTTGGACCTGACTTTTCTTCTGGTTGGGACTCAGGCAAAGATCCTCTCCAGTTTTAGGCAGTAATTTCTTCTCATGCAGTGCGGAGATTAAGCCTGCTGAAAGACCTCTTTAAGGGAGGATTCAATGTTCCTTTCCTCTCTTCCTGGAGATTATAAGATAATGCATCTGGAACAACATTAGCTCATCCAGGTCTGTGGTTTTATTTTTGATAATCAAATCCCAGCAATCTCATTCTCCATCTGCCTAAACATATTTTTGGGTAAGGGGTAGATATCAGCTAGCACACATGGCTGTGGTCAGATATTGTGAGATCTTCTAAACATGAACAGAAAATTTCCGTCCTCTAAGTTATATCTAAACATTCCTTTTTCTCTTGTGCTGTATTTTCTTTTTGCAGCTGAGAGAGTTATGGTAGTTCAGGCCAACAGAACATGTTTATTTCTCCTTTGGTAGTGTTTACTCAGCAGACTCCCAAACTTGGGTTCAGGCTGCATTTACTCTCAAATGAGAATTATTTTGATGGCCTCAGCCTTATTCGATATAGTGCAGTGTCTATTTGTGTCAAGAGCTAGCATTAAGTCATTGTCTGTCTGGATTAAGTGTTAAGGGTACAATGAAGAGTCTGTGGATGTCTTGTTAGGAGACAGCTGGCCAAATGAAAGTAGGCTTCCTTCTGAGTCTCAGCAACATCTGCATTCCTAAACAACAAGAGTATTTCTTACAAAAGCAAGTGGGTTTTCTGTCAAGTTTAGCCTAGAAGTGAGATAATTATAGGAAAAAAGCTGAAACACATCTTAGGAGCTTTTAGGAGCTTATGACACTTTGTTTGGCCTTTTGTGAAAGCTATTAGTCATTTATTACCTTTCAACAGCAGAGCACTGGCGTGCAACATCTGTGCTCTGCTTCACTTTAGAGCTTCCTCAGGATCACTGCAGCAGAGATGGAGTAGGTCTTCTTCCTACTAGCATCAGCCCCCTGTCTTGGGCATCTGATTCACTCTGCTTCACAAAGTTTTGTATTTTGTCAATAAGAACATCACATTTTTAGTGACTTACGCAAAAGTAATATTCTTATAATGTTAATTGTATGATGGTAAATCTTTCTAGTCTTACAACATCTCTAATTATTAACCATATATCTAATAAACAAATCTGTGATGGACAGTAGTTTCAATTACAGTCGTATAAATTATGAAGAGACATAAGATTTGTGCTTTTTGATCAGTCATGGTGCTCTGATTTTTAACTTTATCTGAAGCTGTCAGTAGCACTTTTTTTTAATAAAGCAGGGCATCTTATTCTAAAAATCCTTCAGAATCAGTCAGTCCTGCAGAAGACATTCTTAGTGCAGTTTTCATGTTGTCCAAACATCCCCAAACATTTATTCTTCAAAGAGTTCTAAGGGAGCAAAAAATCAATTCTTTTTTCTCCTAATGAGACTAAATTTTGTTAATGTTTAATACTTGTAGCAAAAAAGAATAGTGTTTTCTTCAGTAAATTCACTAAATTTCACAGTTTTATTTTTATCCATATGAAATATTGGTCCTCCCATTTCAAATTTTGCTCAGAATGAAGATTATTTAACAAACCGATCTTCAGAGGTTGCTTGGATTCACTGTGTTGTTAGAAAAATTCCAGCTTCTTTTATTCACCTTTTTTTTGCATGTATGTTGCACATATCCATAAGATGATGATAAGCAGACTGGGGAGGCATCTGAACAAATTGCCCTGCATTTTAGCCTTCAATTATACAAGGTGATCTTATGAAAACAAGAAGTGAAGTCTTGAAAGGTCTCTGAATAGCAATGGGAAATAATTCATGCCAGATTGTTCCTTGTTAGTACCAAAAAGAGACTCCTATAAATTGGTTAACACAGAGAGTTGATGCACATCCTTTATGCTTAAAGAATTGTTTCTTTGGTTTTCCAAACTAATCAAAACAAGTGAGTTAGGAGTTTAAATGCCAGTGAAAGTCAATGAAGAATAAAACACTTGAGCCACAAAGCATTCAAAAATGCCCTGATGGTGCAGTGAATCCTGACTATGTAGCAACAACATCAACCAAGCAAATAAAAGGTCTTCCAAGTTATGAAGTCTGTTATCATTCAAAGGGTAAACTGAGAGAAATCAGAGTGGCTTCATGACAATTCATCTGATAGTCTGGCTGTCAAAATAACTGCTTTATAAACTACAGGAAGATGTGTGTCAGGGCCTTTGCCATCTCATATCTGTAGAAGAATGGAAAGATACCATAGTAAGTTATCATAATAATATTTTTCATTCACAAAGTTTTTCAGCAAGTCTATAGGTGCAGCAAAGCGAAAAATGGAACGTGCCTAGTCAAACCTGTCTACCCTTGCAAATAAAGACTAGTGGTGAAATTACTTATTCAATTTAAAGGCAACCACCAGTTGAGGTTAGGTTTCTGTCAAATTAGCTCTTCACTTGGTGAAAGTACATGGTTGCAGTTTGGGTGGCCATACCAGTTCAGGTACCTGCACAACTGAGTCATTTTGCAAATTGGTGCATATTCATGAATTGTAGCACAAATAGTTTAAAATCAAATCTGGAAAAGAAGTGTTTTTTCTTCATCATTTGCCCCTTGCCACAAGTCATGTACAGTTTATATAGCTTCAGTCAGTTCTGGACTAACATCATCACCCTGCAGCTCAGGTGACTCCCACAGACTCAGGTAGCGACCAGAGTAGTGATCTCCAAATATTCCTTGAGGGAAGCACTGGCAAACAGTTGTAGGCTGCCACTTGATCATATAAGCTGCTAGCAAATATTTATGGTTAACAAAAGCATTGACAGAATGCTGAATTGATTCACACATACTTTTTAGCACAAAAAAAATTATCCAAATACTCAATAAGTAATATTTGAGGGGAATAATTAGAACTGCTCTGTAGGTGAGCTACATCTGAAACCCACATCTTCTCAATCAAAGTGTCTTTGGAAGTGGGATAAGGTGCTCAGTTTTACCTACACCAGCACAAGCCCTATGTAATTAAAAAAAAAAGTGAAAAAAACTTGAAGAATAATTTAAATGATTCAAGCAGGCCAAGTAAATTTGAACTTGTTCAACATGAGGACTGCACAATATTTCACTAGAGGTTCTCAAGTAAGACACAAGATCCCAAAGAATGAATTAATGCAAGGGGACTTGCTCTTTTCCTTTCTTGTATGTAAGGTTACTCCTCTGTCGGCACAGTTCCTGCTCTGCTAGCTCATTCTTGCCTCAGGGGAAGGACATTATTTACTAAATCTGTTTTGGGTTTTAAATAGGAGGTTTTGCATTGAAATACATGTCTAAGCCAACCCAGCAGAACTTGTGAGAATTGACAGGAGCAGAGGAGAGGCAGCGGTAGACCAGAATGGCTGCCCTCAAAAAATGGGAGATAAATATTACAACTGAAAGGAAACCTCACTTCCTGCATTTGTGGGCTTTGTTAATATGTAACATGCACATATTATAACTACTTGGTGACAGACTCAAAACCCCCTCCGGCTTTGGGATTCTGTTCACTATTTTTAATCATAATTTAGGTGTGAGGGTTAGGATTAACAGCAGGCAAACATTAACCATGGCCATTGGACCTCAGTGAGCCTACCAAAATTGGAGAGTGGGTTAGTCAAGAGAATAGTCATTGGGGAAAAATGAAACTCAGATGTATTGAAAATGTAAAAGAAAATTGCAAGCAGCACAGGGAAGGAAGTTGATTGGACAAAATAGGGAACCTTGCAGCTCTTGATAGAAAAGGTGAAATTCAGTGAGAAAAAGCAATAGAATGAAGGAATAGGAGAAAACCAGAAAATAATGATATGTCAAAAGGATGCTTATCCTCTACAAAGAGGGCTCTGAACCCATGAAACAAGGAAAGAATTCATATTACTGTCTTTTGGCTTTGGTGCCTTGCACTGTGGCAGTGGAATAAAACTCAGAGATACATGGGAGAGCTATGCTGATGTGGGGTGGATAGGTCCAGAAGATGGCTAAGCAGGGTGAACAGAAGGAATGTAGGAAAGCTGTGTGTTATTTGTTAAAGAAAAGAAGTTATTGCTGCTTTGCCAGGTGGGTTGAGGCAGAAATCTCATACCTCTGAAAGTAATACCAGATCCCAAGGGCTGGCTACATGGAAATCTCCTCTATCCACAGTGTTCATTAGGCCATTTGCCTCTATAAAGATCAGACAAATTTATGTTGAGCTAGGTCACATGAGGCCAAAACCTCACCTGCTTCAGGCTTTCAGGACTCTACTTTAATGACAATTTAGGATCTAATGGAAGGCCAGGAAAAGGGTCATTTTATATCTGGAATATACTAGTATCCAACACTGAAATGATGTAATATATCTGATTGCACATTATGTATAAATCAGGACAGCTCTTAGTAGAAGGACCATATGTTCTCCACGCCAATGGAGATTTACACAGATTCCTGGGACTACCTGCCCGGGTTAAGGCAGTGCGACTCTTTCTCTCCCTTCCCAAAAAGCTTGGCTGCAGTACTACAGCCAAGCTGGCCTTAAAAAAACAACCAACAATAGCAACAACGACAAAAAAAGCCCCAAAGCCAGCAAATGTGTAGTCAGGCATTGCTGCCATAAAGCTAGGCACTGGCATTCTTTAGGAGCGGTGGGGAGTTGCTGTGTTCCCCTGGAATGCGGCGAATGGCTTGTAAATTAGAGTCCCTAATGAAACCGCACTGGTGTCCAACTGCAGCAATCATCTGGTTAAAATCAGGCAGTAATTCCACTAATTTTACTGCCCTTCTCCCAGCCCTCAACGCCTCATTTAGGAAAAAATGTTTATGTTCCCCTCAAAACACCTGCATTTTAACTCGGGTCCCCAAAGCAATTATTTTTATTTTATTTTATTTTTAAGTCTTTCTGTTGTGAAATGCAGCATCCTTCCCTTTTCTGAACTTAAGCACATGAATGCCCTGGGATTCCCAATTTTCAGACGTGTTTAACTAGCACTGTTTTTCTTGCACACTTCACAAGCTTCGCTATCCTATATATTTTTCTGCCCACAGCTGCTGTCCAGAAGTGTTTAGGATATATATTCCCTCCCCCCCTCAGTAAATGATGAAATAAAACTACGTAGAGCTGTTTACATTGTGACTAAGGAAGTTAAGGTTGATGGAGGTGATAGTGACTGACACTTACCCAATTTCAGACTTTCCAAAATGTCTGTGGCTCTTATGATTTAGTCTCTACCAGACCTTGTAGACATTAAACAGCAAGAATGAGTACTATTCTCAGAAAAAGAAATATTATATAGTGGATACTGGAACACTACCATGATGTGTTGTGAGATCTTACCATCTGCTATTCCATTAGGGCGAGTTATTCATTTTGTCTCCTTGGTTTCATGTTCATTTAAAGCTTTGATAGATTATGACTGAAGATCTTTAAAAGTTGTAAGTAGATATCCCCAGCCTGTGATGATAACATTTCTTGAAGCACAGGCATCCCAGATGAGGGAAGTAGGATTCCCATAAACAGTCAAATGCCTTCCTTTCTCTTCAGTCCTCACAATCCTGAAATATTTGGCCTGCCAGCAAATTCTGGGAGAAAATAAATAAATACAGGGGTCCACCCATTCCCCAGCCATCTGCAAATATCTCTATCCATTTTACTGAATTGCTACAGTCCTTTTAATCAGAGCAAAGCTTCAGCCAGGCCAAGGTGTGCCAGTGCTGGGGTACAGACCCCCTGCACAAGGCTCTTCAGTACATTAAAGAGAACACAGGTAGGCAAAATGGGTATTAGGATCAAATTCCCACCCTGTTGCACCTTGAAGAATAAAGAATCAAGACTATGCAAAGTACTGTAGCTATCCATATGACTGTTCTTTGCAGTTGTAATTGGGTGGAATGGAAATTTTCCACACTAAGAAAATTCCAGGGGGAAACACTAATTTGTTGAAGCTAAAAATTGAGATTTCTCTAGCTAGCAAGGAAAATGCTGGCCATGGCGATTTATGAAGCAGCAGCTCAGGGCAGAGACAAAGCTGTAGATTGAAGCATTCAACTCAAGTGTGGGGCACCATCTCTCAGTTCCCACTTTCTTGCCTTCACACCAGTGTAGCACACTCTCACTGTTAGTAAACCTGGAGTCAAATATGCCTAAAGAAGAAGGGAGAGGGATGGTGGTTTGTTTTGGTTGCTCGGTCATTTGCAAAACGGCAAAATCTTTGATGTCCTCCCAGTAGGATAAGATATTTAGAAATTTAGATATCTAGAAATCTTTGTCCCCCCCAACACCAGAAAACTCCTTTCTTCCTTGTGCTGCTGCTGTGTAGATAATCTAGTTATTCTGGACACATGGCAAAATATTTAAGTGGGAAGACAGTGTACGAATTGCAGCTAGACCTGATGGAGACCCAGGGATCCAGCATCCTACAAGTATACAGAGAAACATTGCCACCCCTTGGGAAGGGACCTTGCTCTTTTCTTGTTGAGCTGAAGGGTAAGAGCAGAAACAGGTCATATCCACCAAGGGGTGAAGCCCACGATGAGATGAGGGAAGCAGAGCAAACCTGAATCCTTGCCACACCTGGTCACAAGAGCAGATTACGGAAAAAGAGAAAGGCCTTTTGACAGCACCCAGAAACACTACTGGGGGGAGGCAGTAGCTGAAGCAAAGCAGCAAAACCAGGCCCATGTTTAATCTCAAACTTCAAAGAAGAAAAATTCCTCAGAGGTAATAGGTCCCAAATCAAAATATGGTCAGGTATGGAACATGTGGTCAGCACAGCATCCTGGAGGCTGTGAGAGGTGAAGGCTTACAAAAGCAACTGGGCTTCTTCCTCTTTTTTTAAAATATTTTTTGCCTGCCTGCTTTCTTTTAGCCTTTGTTTAGGCCTCACTGTAGCTGAACTCCCTTGGACTTGATGGTGCAGGCCTACAGCTGAGCAGAATATACAAATGTAATCCCAATAATAAACGTGAATGAAGGAAATATCATATTGAGCACTGTATCACATTCAGTTTTAATTAAAATTATCACAAGCAGATTTATGTTCGGCATAACTTTTCCTGCTGTTTCCAGGTTGTATTTATCTTCTAATTTGATTGCTTTTCAGTGCCGTTTATGAAAGCTGCTTCCCAACCAGAGGTAATGCTGCATTTTAACACTTTAACTGAGTTTGTACTTTCAATGAGCTTTCTGCTTTTTGAATTTTTACTCGATTTGACACCTTTCTGAGAGCTGGCAGAAGCAATGGGTAGCTTGATGGTTTAAAATGTGCAATCGTTGGAAGGTAGGGAAGCAGCCTTTCTTCAGCTGACTCTTATTATGAACTCACTGCTGGGACTGAGACTCCAAATCAGCAAATAGCATCCCATTAAGGTCAAAGAGCCTGTTGAAGAGTGTGGTGTCTGTACGAGAAAAAAAGAAGGTAGGGGAGCTTCTTGTCTAAGGTGTTAAAGAAAACCTATTTGAAGGTCTAATCTTTGAATTTCTTTTGGGAATATCATTCTTCTTCTTTTAATTTGAATGAACTCAAAGCTTCAAACTCCCAGTATTTCTTCCGATGTTTAGCTAAAATATACCAGAAGTGATAACGGTTCCCTTTTACCTCTGAGATTCATAGTTGATTGAGTCATTAATAATCTCCTAATTTCTATGTTTTCCTTTCTTTCTGTCTTCAGGGATCTCTGGAAGCTAAATAAGAAAAAAGGTATTTTACTGGGAGCTTTTTTGCAGTTTGACAGGTGAGAAGTAGAGAAAGAAACTGCATTTCATAAGGAAACAGCTCAGCTAAAATTAAAAGTAGGACCTGGCTTGTAACAACTCTAAATTACTAGACAATTTGAAACCCACATTTCACTGCTTGACTTTTTGCTTGGAGAAGTCAAACCAGAACCCCAAACACATCCATTCTCAAACCTTGGGAGATTGCACATCCTGATCTGAGCTTTGCAACATGCTCCCATTTCTGATTAATGCATACCAAACCTACTCTGTTATAAAGTCAAATCAATGCCAAATGTGGTGGTGATTTTTTGATAGGGAATAAGCAACATCTACCAATATATTTAACACAGGTCAGTAGACAGCCTACAGTCATGACAGTCTTGAACTAGTGACCTAGAAATGAAAGACTCCTTAATCCCTTTACCAAATCCTAAGCCACTCAACTCCTGCCCCACCTCAGCAACCAAGGTCTTTTATAGATGTGCTGGAGGGTAATATGTAAGCCAGCAGAGTGTAAATTAAAGAGGAAAAAAACACTCTACTTGCAATAACATTGTAATTGTGGAATTTGAGAAAATAAGGGACTCAGGAGAGGTCTTCAGTCAGCTTGTCTCAAATTCAGTGCAAATTTATTCTGAGAATATTTTCGCACCTGCAAACAGCCCAAAACTTTTATAAGCATCATAGCAGGGGAAAAGTGATGCAAGTGAAAGACTGCAGATAGACTCAGAAAAAGGTCTTGATTGTTCATCTGACCTGTTAGCTTCCTCTGTTGCTACATGAGTTTACTTTCATGACTGTCTAACTCCGCTGATTACCACAATAACATTACGAAGTCACACTGGCATACAACTGGAGTGTTTAATCAGATTCCTTATTTCAGCTCTTCAGGGATAAAACTCACTCTTTGAAAAAGAACAGCAGCCACAACCCATTCATCTCTTAAATCCTACGTTGTTTAATCTTCATCTTTGTCATGGGATTGCCATGTGAAGAGGTTCTCTTCTGCGTTTTCTAAGGCCTTCTCATAGGTCCTGACAAGACGTGCCATGAGAAAAGTATTCATTTTGGAAGCTGTTTCCTATAACATAACAGAACCTTAAAAAAGGAGTGGGTTTAAATTCTAATTGAATTCAAAGCTACACAGCACAGAGCAACAACAGCAAACTCTGTGCCTGTACAGTTGGAATTTTGCTGCCAAATGTGGTTAAACAGTTTTTCACTTTTCCCCAAAACATGAACATTGTCTAAGTAGAAAAGTATTTCCATTTGTAGAAGGGACTTTTTTTCATTTTGTACATCTGCAGGCATAAAAGGACCATAATAGACCACAAATTAGATCCGGGAACTGAAACAAGCTCAGCTTGTAACTGAGACCACAGGTCTGTAAAAAAACTATAGCATCATTTTTGGGTGAGCTCTTTTTTTTCTTGTTTGTTTGTGTTTTTTTTTTTTCTTTTATGGCAAAGCAAATGAAAACTCATTTTATATTCAAATATGACACCATCTGTTCCCTGAGTTAGAAAAACTGGGTGAACTGATCCAATATACATTGCACTAGAAGGAGGGGAACAAATGCAGAAAATATCTCTTTCTCTCATCTCTCTCCTGTTTTGTGTCCCACTGTTCCCTGACTTGACCACAAAGGACTTGCAGATGGCACATGAGCATTTTTTTTCTCTGTTTGATCTGGTCCCTCCATTCTTCTGGGCTAGAATTTTCCCTTTCCTAGTGTGATCTGCTGTTTGTCTCGTCTTCCCTCCAACGCAGCCTCTCCTAATGCTTTTCCCCCTGAGGTGACGGAGACCAGATCAAGTAGAACTTCTTACCAGAGTTCTGTGGCATACTTAGTCTTAGAGTGGTGATGTTGCTGGGCATGAAAGAGAGGCGGTTTGTCATAGGTGTCACTTGCCTCACCGCTGTTTGTGTTCAACTCTCCCACTTCTACTCCAGTGACCTTACGTAGCGGAGGAGGCTAACTTGCAGGAACAGCTTTGGCCAACACAGTGGCCAGGTGTTGTGCTGAGGACTGCATCCATAAGGGCTGAAAGTCCCAGTCATGGCTTCTGGATCAGTACTGTGAAAGTCCCTTTAATATTTGACCACAGCTATTTGGAACCAGGAACAGAATAAAACAGATCCCTTTCAACCGTCTGAAGCACTAGACAATCATTGGGCAGTAACTAAGTGAAAGGAGGAAGGGGACAACTAAAAACCCACCATGTATGCAACTCTCTGGGAACGTGCAAAATAGTCTTATATAACTTTTAAGCTCATCAGCTGAAGCAGCATGCCAAAAATATTTTGCAACCACTGCTACCCCCACCTCCCCTCTTAAAAAAAAAAGAGAAGAGTCCCTAAGCTAGCCTGAGCCTGACAATAGCTGGTTGTGAGGCATATGTTAAACAGTTTTCAGCTAACATGGGCAAAGGAAATCAGCTATGAAACTGTATTAAGGAAATATGAGACTACTGTAATCTGCATAAAAATAAATTTGGGTATATTCCCAACACACAATCACACTGTGGAATTGCAGGAAGTGGGCTAATGGGAGGAAAGCTTTGCTTTCCCTAAAGAAAACCTGCCCAGGATTATTTTTTTGTAAAAATAAAGCTACTTTCATATTATTCTTATATTGCCGTCCTGTGTTTGGAGTTGAGTGAATAGTTTGTATTAAATAATTTCCTCCATGAAATGAACCTTATATTATTATTTCTCAAGGACTGTTGATAACATGCTGGTGTTTCCTGCACTTAATATTTGTTTCTAATTGTTCAACAGCTTGAAATCAAATATGTGTATTCCTCTAAGGATCTATCCAGGTTTGGTGTGAGTCTTTGATACCTTTGAGGTGTAGCAGTTGTGACAGTTATCGTGACAGGCTTCTTCAATTTTCACCTTTTCCATGCCCCTTTCGGGGGAATGTGCCGCTGGGGACCCAAGAAGTAGAGCAAATCCAAGAATAATTGTTGCTCGGGTGGTCTGTGGAGAAGGCAATGCAAAGAGAAAAGGCTGTGTGAGATTTCTCCTGTGCTCACTGGAGCGGGGGATGTGGCATAGCTCCTATGAGCAGGGACCATCACCCAAGGGGACCTTTTGTCCCTCTTCAGCATTGTCCCCTGGCTGGAAGGCAGCAGGCTGCTACAACTGGCCACAACACAGGCTTCCCAGTTTGCAGGAAACAGGTTTGTTTTTTGTTATCCTTTTGGCTTTACTCCCAGTTGAACAGCAACCAACATTTTTTAAAACTTGGAGCGAGGCAAGGCCTCTTGTGTTTCCGCCCGGGAAATCCTTGGGGCTAATGGGGCGCACATACCGGGTGCCACTGCAGCCCGCTGTCGGCCAGACCCCGGCAGCGTGTGCTGGCGCACAGCCGCAGGACGTTGTGGGGACCCCCTGGGCACTGGGGGTCTTTGCCTGGGCCACCCCTTGCTCCAGCCCTGTGGTTCAGAAATCATGGACGACTGGCCAAAACATCATTATTTTTGCCCAAACAAAACTCCCATTAGGAAAAAGGGTGCTCAAGATGTTCAATAGCTTGGCAGCACATCAGGTGCTCAATAAAATGGATATTTTGCTAGGTTTGCTTCTAAAACCAAGGATGTTTGAGCAATTCCAGAGTGCTCCTTTGTGTGCACCTGTGGTCCCACCCACCAAGGACCCAGGGAGGGCTCCCATGGTATCCCACCTTGCAGGGGCAGAGAATTCATCTAATCAAAGCTATTCCCAGTGTGGCTGTGCAAAAGCAGGCATGAACCCAGTGCTGTCCCTGTCACACTTCTGTGAGCAGTTATTTCACACTGGGAAAAAGAGGGAGCAGAGGGAAATAACCATTTCAGCAAGAAATGTGTCTAATGCTTTTACTCCGTGAGTCACTGAGGCTGCCAGCTGAGTGTTTGCTGAAGGAAGGCAGCAACAAAATACAGAGCAGGACAAGGAAGGACAAAACTTACTTGGCTAAAAGCAAATCTGAACTTTTAATGTTGTAAATTTGGAGGAAGGAATGCAGTCCCCTCCTTCCTTCCCCACCACTCGCACACAAAAAACAACCTGAAGCTTGTAGTTAAGAAAATAAACTGCAGAGAAAGCCCCCGAAGGGCCTTGGCAGCAAACTGTTCTCACTAAATTGGGAATCTGCACACTCATAGTCTGAAATAAATTAAGATGCTGGGGGGTGGGAGGAGGAAGAAAGGAAGGGAGGGGGAGAAGACAGGGGAAAATCAACAGCTCTGGGGTGAAACGCAGGTTGATGCTGCCTCATCATTTTTAAACCTAAAATAAAACAAGCAAATTTTCTTTAACTGCAGGTCAAAATAAAAGGAGGAAAAAAAATATCTTCCCTCATCTGTTCACGGTAATTACTAACAGAACGCAGCCCCTGCCAGCTGCAGAGTTCATGGATAAATGGAGGGACACATTATTCTCTCTCTCTGGGATCAAAAACCCAAACTTTGTATCTCAATTTGTCTGTGGTATGTCTTTCATATACTCTTGCAAAGTCATTTCACTCAGCTGTTCAGTCGGGACTTTTTCATCAGACAAAAATTGTGATGTTTGCAGGCTTTCAAGTTTATTTTAAGTTTGCTTCTGAATGAGAAACATGACTCCTGCAATTTCCCAAACTTTTATTATGTCATTATAGTGTATTTATTATTGGATCTACCCACTTTCCTTCTTAGCAGCCAGTCACAGCAGAGCGAGTTCATACTCTAACCTACATACACTGGCTGCTGTGGATGCAACGAGGTGTAGAAGTCCTCTGGTGGTACTGCAAACCACATGAATATTTGAAAAGGACAACATGAACACATATTCACCAGAATATGTCAACTGTTTACTCTGTGATACTGATGAAAAATAGTTATTGATTTTTCTCAATAAGTCACTTGCAACGTCCTGTCGTATGGCAATCTCTGAGTCAAGTGCTGTTGTAGAAATGACGATGACAGACCTCGCTGAGCATAGTGTAGCTAGATGAAGAGGAAGGGGGGGATAGCCTATTCCCGATACTTGCCATCATCTGATTTTTAAGGCAGCTCAGGGTCCTAGACCAAGCACAGACAAATAGAACATCTTCGAGGTTTCTCTATGTTGTCATGAGAAATGAACTTGTAACAAAAACAGTCATTGGGGGAAATAAAGTTAGCTGTGATTAAACAAGCTGATTGCACTGAAGACTCTGCACCATCATACTGCTGAACATCTCCAAAGATCAATCAGTCCTTCCATCACAGATAGTAATGAGCAATTAAGAGTCACAAACTGTGAGTATATACATCAGTGTGTTTGTGTGCACTGTTTCAGGCAATACAATGATGGGGTCAGTATTTGTGTTGTTTGTGGAGTTAAAAGATCATCCCTGTTCTTTGTGGATTGTTTAGCAAGACCTAGAAGGCATGCAGTTTCATCATGATTTGGTGGTCACAGGTAAAACTGATGACTGGCAGTATTTGTTGAACATCTCTGGCATGTGAGCATGGAGAATGTTACCTTTTCTGCTCTAGAAATAGTAGAGTGATGAATGATAATTATGAGAATTTTTGAGAAAACTATTACACCATTTTTCAGAGCATGAGAAGGGAGGACTAAACACAGGAACAGAAATCAGGAGACCTAACTATTATCTGTCTCATACTTGCTACGTGACCTCGGTCGGGGCCCCATGTATCCATTTCCTAGCCATAAAACAGACGAAGTTATCTTCTTTCACTACCTTTCAGGGCACTGGAAGGTTTAATTCATGCCTGCTTGCAAAATGCTTTGAGATCCTGGGGCTGAAACGTAAAGTCTTCTTTTTATGGTTCAGGGTTTTATTCATTTTAATGTAGGGATTTTGTTTGTGACACATACTAAAGACACAGCACTGTGGCTGGAAAGTTAACCCGCTCTGCACGGCACTCTGTCCCAGGAAGTCAGCCTGGTGGACTGCAGCATTTCATTGATGCTTTTTAATATATACGTTTCATACCTTCACCACTCCAGAGTGGAAAACTGACATTATCTGGGCCGATCTTTGCTTTCTCACTGGCTGATTACACAACAGAAGAGGCTAGGCCTGGGGCAGATCTATTTTCTACACCTATTATGCTGTTGCACAGTTGAAGTTCAGTTGTTAGCTGCTTTTAAAAACGACAAATGTGCTCTAATTTTAGAGCATCATAGCAATCATTGTTTTTATTTCAGTAGAGAGGAAAAGTGGAGGAAAAAACCAGCTTGGGACTTAATAAACACCTTAGCCTGCAGCCTTCGACTTTATTCATGAGGCTTTTTATCTTCTCTTCCACTCTCCATGCACTCACTGCATCTTCTTTACTGCACAGTCTTAAATTACCATTGCAAAGGTTATATGTTTATTTACAAAGAACTGGCTATGAATGGTGATCCTAAAGGCGAGGAGGGTGTCTCATGGCAATAAACATCTCTTGCTCTCTTAAACACCAAGGCCAAATGAATAAGGTGATGTTTAGTGCCTCAGACATATTATGGTTTATGGCTTCATTAACTACCTGACCTGTATTGTGTGCAAATTTCATCAAAGTGAGATGCATATTTATTCCCTAAGGTGGGCTGGCTGATAATGTTCTTATTCTTAAAGGAACAGTGCAAGTAATTACTTATAATTAGTGTTGTGAAAGTAAGGCAATTTTGTGAGGCAAGGTAATTTCACATACCTGAAATTTCACTTAACAGGAAAAAAGCAGTGCAATGAATATTTATACTTAGGTGAAATTGAAAATACATGAATATGTCTTCTCTTCACTCTTTGTAGCATATGGGATAGTTTTATCCATTTAAGGAATATGGGGAAAAAAACCCCAACCTCTTCTTGGCCAAATCCTTGTCTGGTGCAACATAGTTCCCTTCACCAGAGATCTTTCAGATTAACTGAATGTGAAACATAAAGTGTTCAAATTTTTTGCCCCATCCCATGCCCTCTCCTTTGCTTTTTGCTCCATAGAGTCTTAACTAATCTTAGGATCTGTGTTTGATTTCCCAACAGGGTGTTGGGGATATTAGTATCATTGTGGGTTTTTTATTATAATTGTATATGCAGACCCTCACCAAACTGGGCTTACACTGCAAACTTGATTTTTAGTTCAGTATATGACTGCAGACCAGCTTTCCTGGAGCACAAAGCTTGTCTTGGGCTGGTTTCATACAGAGATGCTGTGACGAGGATTCCACTGTTGTAAGAGGGGTTATTACTCATGAAACAGCTGCAGCCAATGCAAAGGAATTTCTGTGGCTCAAAAGTGAGTTCACTGCCTTCTCTGCACATGCCTTCCTATTTGAAAGATACCCCTGGCCACAGTAGTGTTTGTTATAGGGTTCATAAAAACACAGCTCTATATTTATCTGTCTTTACCATAATGGAGGTCTTTCTTACAGTCTTAAAGGATGCTTCTGCTACTTGCAATGATCATGTTTGAATTTACTGGTAGGGCAAAGGTAGCTTAAATGTATGTGGTCCTTCCACTTCAGGGTCAGTCAAAACAGCATGTACATGTTACTGTCCCGTAACATGATCACAGCTTTCCAGCCCTTACATTTCTATCAGGGCTGAACCTACTCCTCTAGTAGCTCCAAGTGCTTAAATTTCTAATTCTATCAGACCAGGAAAAAAGACGCTGGTAAGAACCATGTACACATGCTTAGAGGACGATTTAGTAGCTGAGTGTAGGAGATAGAACTAAGAAGTCCTGCAGAAAGGACTTTTTGAGAGTTGCATTTAAAGTTTAACCATAAGTATATGATGTATTTTGCCATGTGCACTAACTTAACCAGAGAATGTCATGGAGCTAATTCTGAGCAATTGGATGTCTGTGGTCTAACCACTGGCAATCGCTGCAACGCATGATGAATAGCCTATGGTCAAAGTACATATCCTGAACACGGAGAAGCAGTTTAAGCTGTTGTTCCTCCGTGGTAATGTTGTTCTGTGGCTCAAGGAAGTTTTCTTATTCTGTGACTGTTTGCTTTCCAGCTACTGTAAAAAGAAAACTTTAGCAATTAGCTGGGGGGGAGGGAGGGTGTGTGTGAAAAAAAAAATGAAGGAAGGGAAAAACAAAGTGATCTTTCTCAAGTGCTGTGAAATCTCCCAGATGGCAAGCTGAGCTTCGGCCTAGGATTGGATGCTGATCCCTGCAATCCATGAGGCCCTCTCATCATAAAGCAGCTCCGCCACCTTTCAGACAGAGGGGACCCACCTCTCCTGCTACAGGGTCAGAACTCGCTTTTTAGCAAAGCCAGGAGAGAAATTCCTGTGGATGTTCACTGCAAGTGAGCTGGGGCTCCAGTGACTGTGTTTCCTAGATGTTTGGGATACTTCGTATTTGATGTTCCTTGACAGTTTTCCAGGGGTCAAGCACAGGGTGTGTTCAGCCTCATGTCTCCCTATGGTCTCTTGGTAGTTTCTTCCTGGGAATAAGCTCTGGACCTTATGTAGGGGCTTTTTGACTTGGTCATTAGCATTGAGCACTATTTGTTTACTATGGTTCTGGTGGCAATGGCCAGACTGTCTCCATCCCTTGTAGGAGTCTAAATATGATTGTTAGGCAATGAGCATGTCATAGGGAAAAACAAAATGAAAAAGGGGGGCCCGCACATGGAAATTTTCCTTGGATATCTTGGAACCAAAAGCAACTGCAAGCAACCTTGCCTCCGTGTCTCTCTGTCTTCAGCCACTACAACTTCACAACTCCTTCCTTTCTGGGCAAAGGACTTCAAAAGATAAATGTCTCCTTGGCAATAGTCCTGGTCCTGGAAGACAAAAAACCTACCCCAATCCTGCTGATAACCAGCTGTGGAACCAGCTTTTCCCAACTTTATGATGTCCTTTTGGGAAACTTTTTGTGGTTTTGCTGCTGTTACCGTAACTCTATCTGTGTTTAGTTTTTTGTGCAATTGCCTTAAATTCATGCCATCAAATAAAAAACCCCAAACAACTAACTAGGTCAGCTGCAGGATCTATAGTAGTTATAGAAATAATTCAGAACTCTCCCTATCCTTTAGAGTTAGAATTAATCTTTCTTCCATTTTATTAATAAATGAAAAGAAATACAACAAAGACAGAGCCATATAGAGGACAAAACGGCTCCTTGTTTAGATAGAAAGAGATAGCATTTTCTCACAGTTAACATATCCAAAATGGAGAAAAACTTGCTTTGTTTCTTCTGTTGGAATTAGGATCAAAAACTGTCTAATTTATGAAGCTAAGGGAGGATTTTTTTCATGGACACAGAACAGATTTTAAAAGTCAGTATGGTCTGTATTATTGGTTCTCCTAGTACAGGTGAACTGGGGCACCAGTATCCTAGATGTTACATAGCCCCAAATACTTACACTTTTAGCTTTCACACATACATACAAGGCAAAGGCAGAGGGAAAAAAAACCAAAACAAAACAAAAAGGAAGGACAAACAACCAAGGAAGAAAAGAGTGATATCCCTAAGTAAAAAGATAAAGTTTTACAAGGGCAAGGACAAAATTAGATAGACAGTGTAGAAAGCCAATGAAAGAAAAAATATGTGACCATCAAAAATGTAGTGTCAGCACTGACCTGGCCAAGTAAGTAGGGAACAACAACTTCTGAGTGTTTGAGAAATCCCAAACCTGTTAAGCTTCTTCCTTGAAAACTGCAATTTCTTACTTTCAAGTTATTCAACCTTTCACCTGTTAAGGCTTCTGCCCTCAACCTTGACCTCTGTTATTTGTGTAGCATGGTAGTGACTGAGGTTAGAAACCTGAAAAAGGGTAAGTAAACATAGATGGGAGAAAACTCCAGAAGTCCGCAAAAATTTGGAAACTTGAAATACATGCAGCTTTTATTTTCCCATTTTTTAATCTGTAGAAAAAAAATGTTTGTAGTTCCTTAGCAGCTTTGTTCAATCTGACTTAATGGTTTGTCAGTTAATAAAAGTGGGCTAGGCATGAGATTTGGGCAAAACAAATAAATTGGACCTTGGGGACTACGTTGCAAAAAGTAACTCAAAGAAAAAAGCAGGAACAAAGTTTGAAACCATGTTATGGTAAGAAATTACACTGACGGGAGGATTCTGATTTCCAAAGACTGACTTGTCACATGGGGAGAGTCCACAGGACCTGGGTCTCAGCTGGTTTAAATCATTACGTGTAGAGGATCTGTTGCACTCCATCCACTGACTTGGGGATAATTCTCAAAGTTGTGGCTTACACCAGCTTTTTCTGATGGAGGAGAACTGTAGAATCAGACAGTGTTCACAAATTACATTTTCCCTGCAACTTAGTGTCATGCTGCCTTGTGCCATGCTACAGGGAGTCACCTAGGACAAATATACCAGTTCTTCAGTGAGTTCCCTGCAGGTTCATACGTTTGCAAACAGAGATGTGCATATGCCAGCAACAGTACTTAGAAGTACTTCTGAACCTAAATAATGTAACTGCAGTGGAGGCAATCGGAGGTTTGTCAGCAAATCTTCCACTGAACAGTGCTCTTTCCCTGAGATGGCGAACTGTGCAAAGAAAAGGGGTGATGAAACTGGTAAACTACTCCACTTCGCTTTCTAAAAATTCTTCCATTGCCTGGACCAAAATCTGTTGTTCTGTTTGCAATGTAAATTAAGTTAAGGGAAACTCGTGTGAAAGAAAATACAGAATTAGAGAAGAAATTAAACCATTTGGAAAGAAAATGCTTCAAGCGATCTAATCCTCTTTTCCTTGGTGCATGTGTGGAATTTTGGTGTCTAAAAATATTGGCTATTTAATCTTTTCATCTTGTTTTGAGATAGGAACATTTTTTTAAATGTCAGATTTACACATGGGATGGGAAAAACATTTCCTGTCTTGATCTAAATTGTGAGTTATGTGTACGGAAATGTTGTGGGTACTTTTGTGGATTCTCTGTCCATTATGGCTGTATGCATGATTTCTACATTACATCATGGGCTGGACCCAGCACAGGCTAAATCTGTCCCAGGAAAGCAAATTCTACTAGATCATCTGAAGATTTTATAAAGTGATAAAATGCCCCTGGAGGGCTAATGAGACTTGGGAAAATTAATTTCTACTAAGATTTCAAAGTCAGACTACCAGAAAATAATCTCCAGTACACTGAACTCCTAGATTTCCATTCTCTTTCTGATATTTATACATACAAACTATTTTTGACCATGCTGAGACCCAATTTTCCCCTAGTCTGCTTATTGTATTCCCCTAAATGCTTGTTTTGTTTCTCTGTTTACGATGAAGGGCAAATATCTGAAGTATAAATCATTTGCTGGTCTAGTACGTGATGATGGGATCCTTATTAGATGGTTTACATATAAGCATAGGCACCTATCTGGACAAAATAAAGTTGTCATCAGGGCTTGCATATCAAGAGAGAGCAGTTGAAGGTAAGTGTACTTTTGGAGGCACCCACAGTAAGCGTAATCTTTACAGTAGAGAGAAGAAATACATTGCTAAATTTTGCACAAGTTGGGAGATGCAGAAAAGAGCTTTGCTCTGTCCCAAGGAGAAATAACAACAGTAACTGAGCTTCTGGTTCATGCAGATGTTCTCTTTTCTTGCAAGACCACTACAGGATAAACTAAAAGAAATGATATTGCTGAGGGAAGACACTGTGCACAACCAGCAGCTCAGGAGGACAGAACTGGGGCTTGCAGCCATCTCTCCGGTAACCAGAAGATTGGATGAAAAGCTTTTGAATAAGGTACTTCTTTCCTGTCGGAGTCTTAGACTTTGTCTTGACTAGGATTTGAAGGCATTGTTTGAACATGCTCGCTCACACTTTTTGATTAAAAGCTTTGAGGTGAAGCCTTAGTTCCATTTAAAGTTAATGGCAAAATTCTCACTGACTTTTCTGGAACCAGGATGCAATGACTTTGTGTGAACAAATCCATGTTTCTTACTTGTCCACACTAGGCAGACTTTTAAATCAAGACTGTGCTTTACAGAACACATCATCCAGCCACACTAATGTGTGTTTTTAAATTTTAAGCTCCTTTCTATGTTCAATGCAGGCAGGTCACATCCCTTCTTGAACCTCCTACCCTAATACACCTGTACATAAAAACAACAACAAAAAATCAATAAAATGGCCAAACCCTCTGCAATATGAGCAAGAAGTCTTGTTCTCCTATCTTAAAATGGATTTGACAGGTATATAATGACTGATGGCTCATTGTAATCAAGCCCCATATTACCACTGATACCCAGCAAGCCAGTAAAAACAGTTTAAGGAGTGGGTTATAAGACAGATTCTACCCTGAAGAATGGGAAATGGTAATGGCATCCACCTGAACAAAGAGACCAAAAACAAATGCAGAATTTTACTTCAAAAAGTAAAGTAACATTCAAGATGGTGCCATGTCCATAACTCAGGAGGGAATCAAATGTGTGGTGGAGAATATTTGAAACTTGTTACTGACACACATACGCCCAGCAGAAATTCTTGGGAAAGAGGTCTGGATAATGCTCTATGTGATATTTTAACATTTATAACCTATTAAAGTGATCACCTTGCACAATAAAATACTTTAAAAAGAACAGCTGCAGACAAAATAATGGCATGTATTTAAGATAAAGAGAAATAGAAAACGAGGCTGAGTGAAATCCCAAACTACATTGGGAGCAGTGAGACCCTCCTCCCCCTCTTTGGACCAGAACCTGGTTTTGAAGAAGGGAGACTAACAGTTTAAATTTTTCTGGTGATAATAAATGAAGACCCATGTTATTTTATGTGTTGTTAGAATCAAATAATTGGGTGGCAGTGAGAAAAAGACCAGCTGAGAAGGCAGCGACTGCTGAGGTGTGGTGCAAACGCGTTTTGGTGCAGCCCACAGCCACTTCTGCCCAAGCATCCATGCTAGTCAGGGGTAAAAGTCATCCCCTGCAGTTATTGTTTAACAGTGTCCAGAGAGGGAATGCGAACCGCACAGGGAAATCCCCACTTCAAATCAAAGCCTGGTGTGGTGCCAAAAATGTCTTTGCGATTTTATAAAGGTGAAGGGAATCAAACAAAAATAAACAATGTCTAGGGAGTGCTACACATCCCTCCTCCTGCGGTCTCCAGATGCTCGCCGGCCTGAGTCACACATGCCGAGGTGGATATGCTGGAAAGCTGAAGCAACGTCTCAGAGCTGGAAGATATCTGTGTTTGGTTTTTGTGATTCCTGCAGCTAATTTAGAATGAGACAGTCCCTCCTCGGTAGACGGTGTGACACAGTCCAGAACCAAAACATTTTTGTGCGGATGAACTCTGCAGGTCTGCAGTGGATCATCTGGAAGAAGGAGAGGTAAGATGTTACAGGCAAAAAATTGAATGCCACATGGGGCTGAGAGGAAAGAGAAGAAGCTGTCTTGTGAATGCTGAGAAACACTGACAGCTCTCACTGCTGGACAAAGCTGCCTGTCCAATGGGACCTGGTCTGTAGTTGCCTGGTACAGCTTATCCAAACTTTCCTTGGAAACCCCCTTTTCCTTCCTCCCACTTTTTCTTATTCAACAGAAGCATTTTTTGAATTGAACGATGCTCATGTTAGAGTCTCCCTTCAAACAAAGGGAGATCCCCCTTTGCTGCTATCAGGACCGAGCTCTGGCATTTCACCGGACTGTCCGGGGAATGCCTCTCAGCTCCTCCATCCCTTCCCCCTTCACTTTTTCATGCCATTCCCAGAAAGGAAAGTGAATTTTTGAGAGTGTCAGAATAGTGTAAATGCTGATATATAGGCCACAGTTGTTTGAGGGCCTTTTGAGAGGTAAACTCCTCCCCTCTCCTCTGTTCCCTTCAAGTTGGGAATGATTCATCAGCTGGCCTTTAGCAAGAAAAGAGTCCTGCCCTGGGTCTCAGGCCTTTGACCTGGGTGAAGAGAGGGGTCAGGCCATGAGCAACTGTGCAAGCGCCGCTCGGCAGCTACGGGTCTGGGAGACACAAGGGAGAGGGGATGGAAAGAATGGAGTGGGACGGTGGGAAAAAGTGGGAATTTATAAAAGTTAAGAGTATATTTCTAAGAGTCTCAGCGGATCAGCTGACAACTGAGGTCAGGGGTCGTATTTATGCTTGATTCCCTGGGCATGTTACAGTAACATCTGCTTGTTAAGGGCCTGTGGGGACCAAATGTTCCTGACCTTTGCCTACGGAAGGGGACAAACTGGGAGATTAGGGGTGTTCATATTAACGTTTGTGTTTGACTTGAAGGTTTCCCCTTATCTGAGCCTGGTTTGTCAGTTTTGCCGAAATTCTTTTACGCTCTACCCAAATAAACAGGTCAACCATGCCAATGGTTTGGCCAGGATTTGAGGTCACAAGGTGTTTGACGTCATTTGACTCCTAGAAAGGAGAATAGGAAGGGTGGAAACACTTGCTCTGGGAAGTGAGACTCAGTTCATTCCCTGGTCTGAGCACACCATCAGTCGTAAACATCTGGAACAAATGCCTGGTCCCTGCCTGCATCTATATTTAGTAATGAAAGAGCTAATGCCAAGATGTAACCAGAAGCTTACAAAAAGGGTAGGACTTCACTCTAACTTCTGTGGTAGATTTTGTGGCTACTGGCTATACCAGAAAACTCTGTGTATGGAAATTCCTTATCATACACAGGAGGAGTTAATGTCCCATCATAGCTGTATTTGAAATTAATTTTGAGAAGCAATAACTAAAAATGACATCGCTTTACGAAATATAATCCCAGAACTGGAAAGACATTCTTCCAACTATATGGAACCAGAGAACGGTGTTTTAAAGACCTTTTACTTATAAAAGTCTCCTTTTTTTCCCTACTAACTAGAAGGAGTTTGGTTCTTGGGTAACAGGACGCAGTGTTGCTGAAAGGAGGATGAAGAATCAGTTGTGGATATTTTTCCCAGTACCAGAACTTTGAGGAACACTTAGATTAAAGATTTTGTTCTCATGTTTATCTCATTGAACAAGAGGCAAAAATTACTACCCTATTTAATGGGAGCAGAAAAGCACCTCAGCATTAACATTATGCATTCAGCATTTTCATTCATTAAGAAGTTCCTTTCAGTACCCGGCTTTATCCCAGTCACTTATGATATTCAATCCATGACTATGGTTATCTATGAACATAGAGCAAGGGGCTACTCTTCTGGACCTGGGAAAAAAAGTACTGTTGTTTTTTAGCTTGTTTATGGACACCGTTTGTGACATTTGTGGTATTTCAATTCTCTCCAAAGTTAGTCTCAGCTCAAACCCCAGAGACAACGTAAAATTTTATTTCAGCTTAAAACAGCCTCAATGCTGGAAACTTTTTGTTTGTAAGCGTGTATTTTGGCTATTTTTATGCAGCAGCAGCTACAAGTTATTTCATATTATACTATCACTTCTGTTGCCCTATCCTTGGGTCCAAAGTCAACAACAGTTAAATTTGTATTGTGCAATCCAGTTTTAACTGTATAAAAGGAAAAAAAAAAAGGGTCTGGTTCAAAACAGAGAACCTGGCTAAGGTCTAGGAGCTGGAAGAGAACTGAAGCAAACTGGATCTAGGTGATCTGGGGTAGTTTAAAGTTGGGGTCTCAGAGTGAGTAGGCTGGTGAAGTAGAGGAATGTAGACCATTCAAATCCACCTTTGTGATTATAAATAATAAAAAATTTCATTCGGAAGTGCATTCTGCCAGACTTCACAATAAACCTCCTAGCAGGTCATTGAAATGCTCTTAATCAGGGTCAGAACCCACAAGCTGGGGTCTGCCCTGTGACTTCAGTGGGAAAAATATTCTTCTTTCCAAATAGTCTTTTTTCCTCTTTCCTTTTCTCTTTCAGTTGGAAGGGACCCTCACATAAACATGCAGAGCAATTTTCCAGTACATTAACCCGGGAGGGGGGAATCCTTACTAGCAATGCAATGGGTAGCCTAAAAAAAAAAAAAAATGGAGCAACTGGGTGAGCTGAAGATGGATGAGCCTGGGATATAAGACAGGGTAGTTTTTCCACTGTCCTGCCCTATACACCTAGGACAAAGGCTTCATTGAGTGAGATGCTTGACATCAGCCTCATAAACTAGTAGTTGGGCACAAAAGGTCTGACACTTGAAAGTACCAGTCCCTGCCCTCTTTGCATTGCAGCTGCACAGAGGGGTTGGGTCTAACAGTTGTGTCCCTTTGTCGTCCCGTAGGACAAGAGGTGAAGATAAATAGTGTTGACTTTAATGCAGTCACACAATTTTGCGTTTTCCCAAAAGACAACATTTCCTCCCAGGCCTTACTTTATTACCTTGAGCAGCTAGAACCATCTTCCTTCTCTTGGGGGTGGGACGGACTAGAGGTAGTAGAGGGCAAAGGGAGGAGAGGTGAAACCCAAGCCCTGGTACCTCTTCCCCAGCAATGAGGTGGGCTGTGATTTTCTCCTGCTTCGTTATGGTGGCTTTCTCCTCTTTCTCATGGGAAAGCTGGAAATGGCCTGAAAAGCTTGGAAAGAAGCTGAAAAATGTAGACATTTCAGTGAATTAAAACCCCAACATCTCTTAAAAAAAATTAAATGCTCCCACAAGACCTACACGAGGAAGAAGGGTTGAATTTTCTGTGGCAATTTCCTGGAGAAAAGCTTGCCAGAATGTGTTTGCAAGCAATTGCCTTGCAAAATGGTCATTTGATAGTTCCTTCAGTGTCTTGTAACCAGAACCATGAATATTTCGCCTGGAAAAGTAGATAGAATCAAAATATATACTAGAGACAGAATTGAAATTATAGCATCTTCACCAATGCAGATGGTGAAGGAGGAAATTTAGGAATGATGAGACTTCTGTTCACATTTGAACTTGGTGGGCCGTAGCCAAATTCAGCTGCTTGGAAAATGCTCTATCTGGTACTTGCTTACTGGCTGGAGAATGCCCTCTTGGTTGTGTCCATGTCATTTTGTACAGTGACTCATTCAATGATGAGCAGAACATCCTGAGTCATTCGTGTTTGTCCAGCTTGACCCTTATCTTTCCTTCTCTGCAATGGACTTGTGGTAACAATACCACAGAGGATGAGTGAGCTAATTAAAAATGTATTAAGGGGAATTCTATACTTGTAAGAAAAATAAATGTTAGACCTGGGACATGAGGGCTGTGGAGAAACAAAACAATCTAGCCTATGATCTATGCTGCTTCGGCTAGGTTGCTTTTGGTACTTAAGTTAGACTGTTTAAAGCTGAACTAGGTATCTCCCCAGTGCGCAAGAGTCAAAAGCACAGGTGCACCTGTAGCTGTTTTTTGTACAGAGGTGTTGGAGGAAAGCCTCACAGAAAATGTCCTGCTTGACAGTGATTACTTCCATTTTCCAAGTTTAACAATATTGTTAGTTTTTCAGGCCCTGTAGCCTAGTCGAGTTTGTTTCTTGGCTTCTTGTTGACCTGTGATCTTGGACTCACTTGAAAGGCTGCCTTGTATGCTTAAAGAGTGTAGTTTGTGGCTATTCGATAAGTTGTCGGCAAATCTAAGAAAGTAGACAGGCAAGTTGTCTCAGGCTGTTTTGAGTTCTATCAGCCCTTAGGACTTGGCAACTGAACAGAAGATGAGAAATCATGTATTTGAAAAATAAATTCAGGTCTGTGAGATATCAGGGATAGGCAGGAAAAGAGGCTTTTTAGCCTCAGCATTATCCTTTGCAAATGGTATAACTGTCTACCCCATCACTATGTTATGCATTTCAATAGAAAGAAAAAAATTGCCCAGTGGATCTGACAGCTGTCTGGCAGCAAAAAGAGTCCTGGGCAAAATTACTAACTCCAGGGAGTCAATGACAGAGTCCAATTGACTGCGACGGGGCAGAACCTGTCCCCTGGGAACAGTCCTGGCCAATTTGGCCAGGGACTAACTTCTTGCTTTCCCAAGTCACCCCAGCAAACACTACTCAGTTCTTTCTGTGCCTACATTTTTCAGTGATCCTCCTGAGCACTGTGTGACCTAATTTCTGGGGCACTGAACATCATCTGAAGTCAAAGGCTGCTGAGGGTGCTCTTTGCTCACTCACACTTCCAGAAATCAATTGAGACTTATTTCCGAGTCAGCAAAATCAACTTAGGCTGCTAAAGTCTGATTTTCAAAGCTGTTTGAAGTCAGCTGAAATTAGGGGCTAAAGCAGCTTAGAAAACCAGCTGGCACCTATCTGCATCTTTATGTGAGTAAGTATCTTTAAAAATCTGACTCTATCTCCGTATACTTAGCATTTCATTTTTTTTTTTTTTCGAGAGTGCCCATACTCCCATGACCTCACTGAAAGGAGAGGCACTAAAATTATATGGCAGGTCTTATAATGTACACAGACACATTGCAGTGTATGTAAATGTACGTCTCAGGTCTGGAAAGAGGTCGAGTCTTTCACTGGGCTGAGAGCCAAAGAGGTGCTGGAATTAGAGCCGTGTAAAGATTATGTCTGTGAGGTGGGGGAGACATTGAATTGTTTAGGGGCCTTAATGCACCCTTCTCCTTTCAGTCATGTTGGGTGGTGGTGTAGGCATCCCTGCTTCACTGGGTGCACGGTTCCCCCATACAGAATAAAGTGGAGTCACCCCCTTGGAAGGGGCCATCCTTTAGCATGACTGGATTATTTGGTCTGCACAGTAGCATATACAGAAAGTTGGAGTTATGAACTTACTTTCATCCTCGCCTAACTTGTCTCTGCAGCCCCTGCGGGGATGTGCTGCCTAACGCACAGAGAGATCCTCAGCTCTAAATCAGCAAGAATAAGAAGGGTTTACTTTGCTTTGCCCCTCTTCTCTCCCTGCTCTCCAAATACTATTATTGTGGGTTTTTTCCACAGTTTAAGAAATGTTCAGTAGCAAAATTGAAGAACTTGGGCAGAGCCCTCCTTCAAACAGAGTAAAATGGTCCCAAGCAGCCAAAACAAGAGTCTTCTCTCACAGAGATGTCTTTGTGCAGTATAAAACTAGCAGAGCTGGGTCAGTGCCACATTTTCCTTGCCCTGTGAAGAGTGGAGGGCTGAGAGCATGGCTGAAAAAGGCTCAGGACATTCTCACAGTCGGGGCTGGCAGGACTTGTCGGAAGGCTGTTCCAGCTGGCTGGGATCAGAGCATCCCCAGGGGTGTGACAGATTCCCCCAAGAATGAACAAGCAGACTGAAGAACATGAAGATGTGTCTCCTTTCTCCCACCCCCTGCTCTGATCCCAAACCCAAGTCAAAACCAGCTCATTTCAGCCCAAAAAATAGCCTTTTGAGTCCCCTTCCAGGGCCAGTCTTTCTATAGTAGCTATTTAAAATGTTGCAAGTTTCTGCTATCAAGATTTTTCTTCTATTTGCCTGGGGAAAAATAATTGATACTAAGCTTAAATAGGCATCCTCCTCCATGCGATTCTTTTCTCTAAACAAATTAGCATATGTTGGAAAACTGTCTTGGAAATGAGACAAACAATGACTCGATCTGAACTGTTTATGTTGGCTGAACATTATGACACTGGGAAAGTCCAATGCTGGTCAATATTCTTTTTCTTGGGAATTGACAGTAATAGCCTACTCAGAATGCGGCATCTTGTACACTACCAATACCAAGCCTGGAACTGCTGGCAAAGCCTTCTGTTATTTTAAGGATGTTTTACTGTAATTTTTCATTTTGAGGAGTTGCTTGATTGCATTATTTCCAGTATATGTTTTATTCCAAAGAAGCAGCTAGGATTCTTACCAGTACACAGCTGTCTTGGCACTGTGAACTCTTTTCCTGAATTGTTGCCTTGTAAAAACTCTCATTGATTTTGAAGTTCTCTGACTTACATTTAAGGCTTAACTGTCTGAGGCCCAACATACCTAACCAATTTTCTTTTACTTCATATTATATGCTCAGCTATCAAACAGAATTGACTATACTGGTTGTAATACCATGACATATGGGGAGAACAGTCAAATGCCGTGTGTAGGATAGCTGAGAGTGTCCTGTCCTTCACTGTGGCCAGATACCCACCACATGTGAGAGTTTGCTCAGACCTGACATCTGCAGCACACAGAACAGGAACAGAAAATATTTGAGAAAAAAAAATGCGAATTACTTCTAATGACTATTTTGAATGATGAAATGTTTTGGCTACCTCATAAACTGACTGCATAGGGAAAGACAGAAACAGCTAGTGGAAATTTTGCAATTTCATTTTTTCATCTACCTTACCTATAAAAAGATATTTTTGAAGTCTTCATGTGGGATTTTTTAAATTTGCAGAGTTCAAGACATGTCGAAGAAAGGTGATAACATTTGTATTCCCATTTTACAGATGGTGAGACAAAAATATTCCTTACAGTCATCTTACTACAGTCATCTCTGTAGTCTAATAAAATCTGACTCCAGTAAGACCACTGACTGCTTACTCCAGTAAGGCAAACCATAGACGCTGTTAGGGTCTTTTGGCTTTTAGTTCATTCTCCACAGCAATGAAAGGAAGTTGGAATCATCTTCTAGAGTCAACTGAGCTGAGATGGTAATGTGTATTAACAATACACACTTAAATATGTACCTAACTTTAAGCACAGAGTAGTTTTCCTGAAATCGTTCAAGACTACTCTGTGCTTAAAGTTAGATGCATGTTTAAATGTGTATCTGAATCAAGATGTTATTAAGTTCTTGTATCAAGATAAGCAAAGCTGTAAAAGAAGCATCTCCAACTTGGAATAAGAAGGTTTTTTTCATTTTAAGAACTACACAGTGTATAAAGCTCTGTTAAAACTACCTTTCCTGTTGAGGCTAAAAAGAAAAATACCCTAATTTTATGGGCTTGTGAAAAAATAAAATATTTTTCATTTGAAACCTGATTTTTTTCTAAGTAGATAAAAAATAACAGCTATCTTTAAAGAAAAGTTATTGGATCAAAAAGACTGAAAAAAAAGAAGAAAGAATAAAATGTCTGGAGCCATATTGATCCTTACGAAAAAGTTGGATTGGACCATAGCTCAATTTAAAAGCTGCCAACACCTGAAGAAAATACATTTTCATCCTGAAAGCTTGTGGGCTTTATTTCTAACCGATTTGTTAGTCCAATAAAAGGTTGCATTTTAACTATCTTGATTCACTTGAGAATAATTGGCATTTCTTTCATTTTATGGCATCATTTAAGTTTTAGAATGGAGTATTTGCTTGCATATTCCTGCCTTTTGCTGCTGCTGATAGATGAGTTCCTCCTCAGCAGGAACTCTCCAATTTCTCTTTTTGAGCTATATACTGTGCAACTGCTGTGAAATCTTCTATTAGGCTGAAACCCAGCCCAGTGCAACGGGCTGGAGGAAGTGCCTCGCCATGGTGCCTGCCCTATAGGAAGGTGTTCAAGAGGGCTGAAATGTTGGGTTACAGGTCAAAGACAAGGTTGTGTTCCCCAGGGAATTAAAATAGGCCAAACTAGGAAGAAGGCACAGCGATGCCGGGAGAAATATGTTGCTGCAACACCAAAGGAAAAAAAAAAAGTTCTATATATGTGTGTGTATTCTGACCCACTGATATCAATGGATTAACCCCTCTGGGACTTCAGTATCCTCCGGATTAGCCTTGTGGAGCATCAGTGACTGCTATTGCTGTCAGTACTCCAGGGGAGTAGCTGTGAACAGGCTGTATCGCAGCCCCGCGCATCCGCTGGCTAAGGGATAAAAATTCCATCTTCCTCTCACAGAGTCCGGGGTTCGGTTTTATGTGAAAAAGTAGGGATTTTGCCCTTAGCAAATTCTTGCTTGCTGCACACAAAATGTCCTGTGTGAGGGAATTCACTCTATCAAAGGAGAGCCATTTTCATCCTGATTTGTGTCTGAAACATGAAAACAACATAACAGCTGCATGCTGCATTGAATAAAGAACATACACATGCATTTAAATCACTTATATCTTACTTTTTTATGATGCAATTGTGAATTATGTTCTTTTTGCATCTGTAATTAGAGGGCAGAACAGATGGTGAAGGCTTCGTTTAAAGTGATGTGTCCATTAAAATAACCTATGCTGCCAAATGATTGTTCACTATAACAGGGTATTCATTTACTATAGCAGGCTTTTTGCTCTATTGAAATACATTGGGAAGGCCCCTGGACTTGACAAAATCCTTTTTCATTTTAGGACTTTCCTATAAAAAGACAGACAGTACAGGGTTAGCACTAAACCCCAAAAGCATATGTTTTACTGTATCTTTATAATTTTAGGATGACCTTGTTTATAATGAAAGGATGACTATAAATAAAAGATAAAGGAAAAGGAAAAAGGGAAAGAAAGCCAGCACACATTAATTTATTTTAAAGGATAATTATTTTGTGGTTCTTAATTAATTACCAGCGTCCTTCTACCCAGTATGGAGCAGAGAGTGACCTATTCTCAGGATAGGGTCTGTCCTGATGCTTAGTGTAGCAGTGATTAAGGTCCATGGCTAAAGTGCTCCAGAAATACTTCTACAGGTCAGAGCAGTCACATGTGACATTTACATGAAAAGAAGTATGTCTGAGTCTGATGATGAGAGAAAACACTGAATCTGTTCTTTTCTCTTCCTATCCCTCTTCTTGGGAGGTCACTCACTATCAAGACAATTGTCCCACATTAAGAGAGTGGGAAAATAAAAATTTGCTTTTGTTCAGTTCGCTTCTTAGTAGGAAAACAGGTAAAGAGGTGGGGCACTCACTGTTAAAACGTATCATCTTAAGGAATAAAACCTTTGAGTATTGGGGTGAAGCCAGGTTTGGCCAGTTGTGATGGGAGTGTACTGCCAAAGTCAGCTGGGAAGCCTATGAAAACCCAGTCATCAGTATTAATCCAAGTTCTTAGTCCAGATGTATTTTAATAATATAATTTGATTTTATATGTGCATGTGTGTGTTCTCAACAGGGAGGTCAATGACTGAGTGGAAAATGGGAATTTTTTTTTATAGCTATTCTTCCAATTCAGCATAACGCTATAACGAGATAATAACAATGGCAAAGTATCTGCGGTGCTGCTAATTTCAGCTCTGAGATGGAGAATGTTCATCAGGATTGTCCCACAGCCCATCTGATGAACACTGGAGTATTGCAGTATGGATGCAAGATAAAACCAAAAGTTCTTTTACTCAAGCCACCTTAACAATATTATGGGATCTAAGGACCAGATAGCTTAAGCTGGTTTAGGATAATTTATTGTGGAGATAACAAGTCAAAGTCTTTGGTGCTTCAAGTGAATAAACAAATCTGTGAAATAAAGAAGGCTATTTCCATTCAAAATGTGAAGACAGCTGAATTCTTTGCCTGCTGGCATGTGATCTGAATTTGTGGACACCAGTCAAGTGATTCACGTGTTAAACTGTCCCATGGCATTGTGAGACAGCAAGACTTTCTTGGGCAGATCAGTGAGAATTTATAAAGGTACCTGGCTCAGGTAATTCAGAAGGAGCACAACAGTCTGCTGACACATTCATTGCTGGTATGATACATAGGTCCCTAATATAGTGAATAGCTAACAGATGAACAGATTACATCACAGGTTGATAAGAAAATAAAATGTGGCAGCTAAACACAATCTTTTTAACTGAATTTTGCATTATGTCCTATATAAATATATTTTTGAGGGGAGGGGACTCTGTCAGCACTTGAGTAGTTTCATGTCGCCTGTTTGTGCTGTCTAGGCTGCAAACCAGCTTTTCATTGATTGCGTAGATTTCAGAGTGGATCTATTATTCTGAGCAGAATTCAGATATACTTTTTTTTTTCCACATACCTATGACTATTGTGTTTCCATACCTGCCGTTGATCATCATTTCCCAATCATTGTAACATGAGAAGCACACATGGTTACCAGACTGCACTTCTGATCTCCTCCAGTCCACAGCTGTTTGCTTAATGAATGCTTGTGGTTTGTTTCCCTTTCCCTGGAATTATAAAAAAAAAGAGAAAGAGGAGGAAAAGGGGGAGGAAGGCCACAGATCAGAAAAGAATTTACTAATTTAAATGCTGATTATGACCTAAGTGGACTCCAAGATAGTGCACAAGTTACGCTCCATTAAGGTCAAAAGAAGTTTTACAAATCTGGTCACCCCAGAACTTGAATGAGTATGCACCTCCTAAGGTGAGACCATCAGCACTTAAATAAGTCTGCATGAGGAGGTGGTGAGTGACATGCTTTCAAGGAGGATGGTTTTCAGGTCTAGAAAAAATCTTTTTGGAAAAAGGACATCCCAGGAAATGGCATTAAAGCAGGACAAAGACAGCATCAGTGCAAATATGCCAGCAGCCTGAGATGTTCTGCTGGGGCAGCAAGAAAACAATGGGCACAAACTGTCTAAGGCATTGTGTTACGATAACAATAATCCTTAATGGCAATTGTAAAATGATGCATTATGTTTGGCAACAGAAAGGAAAATGCAAATTAATTCTTTTTGTTTACATTTAAGTGCTTATCAAAGTCTGTAGGTAGACCTACAGGTATGCTCATCTGTCAGACCAGAGGAATCTAGTTTATTCTCATAAATGTAAAAGAACATCTTTTTGTATTTTTTTTTTTGTGCATGGTTTTTTTTTTTTTCTTTTTCTTTTATTCTTTTCCTCCCCTCCTTCCTCCTCTCCCCCCTCCCTTTTATTCCCTGGATTGCTTTCCAATCCAGAGAGTGTTTTTAAGTCTGGTTTCTTCGTATTCCCCTGTTGACACACCTCTGAGCCAAGCTGATGGGCAAAACAAGACTCTGAGCTGAAACCTTTCAGAAATGATATACAGGAATTAGTGCTGATATGCACCAATGTGGAGCTCTACTTTTGTTTCTTCAATAGCTGGGGAAACTGATCCAGGACAAACTTTGGAAATCTTTTACAGCTATCTGATGCAAAGTGATTTTTAGCTTTCTATCACCTTTGACTCATGAACACTGGCATAATTTTTATACTGCTGTGGTCCTTGCCAGGGGCAGATCATCAGATAGCAGGGATTAGGCACAAGTGAGCTGGTTCAGCTGGAATTTCTGCCCAGCTCCCCTTTCACCTCTGTGGCCTATTCTGTGATATGTACTAAATCTGAACCATATACATTACATTCTACTATCACCATCCTGTGTAACTCCTCTTTAATCTTTTGCTGCCATTGAATAGTGTGGAGCCAGTACTTCTAAATTTCATGACGCCATTGAATTCCATGGGGGAAATCTGGGCTGCATTGAAGTCAACAACAAACCTTTCATGGGTGGTCAGGTTTTTACTCAGTGCCTCAACTTCCACTTTTCTCAAAAGGAGAAAGCCTGATTTCAAGCCAGCTAGAATTTTTGTTGAACAATTCTGGAGAGTCAAAATGCAGCTTTTAACAAAATCATCTATTTTAGAACAAAACATCCGTTTCAATGACATTTGATTTTTTAAAACAATGCAATGAAGTATTTCAGTAATGTTGAAATATCATGTGTCTATACTAAAGCATAGATTTATTTTTTTCATTTCAAGTGACTTTTATGAAAGAAAAGTCAGTATTTATTGTGCAATTCTTTCAAGTTTAAAAGGTCACTGTGGGAATGAATACTCTGATGTTATGCAGATGAAATGTTTTGTTTTGACTCATAATGAAAGTTTATTTTGAAATCTCAGTTCATGTTAAAACTGCTTTGAAATAGGAAAAGAAAATTAAATGGTAGTACTTCCTAAGTATGGGAAATCTTCCTGCTCAAATCCACACATTTCTTACACTTTTATTGACAAAGTTATGTTATGTATTCAAATGGGCTCCCCCATTAACTGAGAACTCCATAGGAAAATAGCAACTGCTGTGGAGAAGATTATTTCTTTACAGGTTTAACTTAAATCTTAATGTTGGGGAAGTATCTCCAATATTACAACTCCACATATTTTCTTTTTTCTACCACTTAGCCATCGCTGTTTCTGAATGCTGCCTTCCAATCAGATGTGTGTTAAAGAAGTGATTCATGTACCTACTGACAGTGAGGAAGATAACTGATAAACATTGTTTCATAAGCTGCTATGCAGGTGCAAAATGGTCAATCTACTGACATAAAACATCAGATAAAAGACACTCAAGCAAAGTATGTCCAACAAAATACATAAATTAACTTCTGCAAAATCCTCCACTCATTTGCAGAATTGAGGGATACAAAGTGTTGCTTGTAACAGGAAATAGGTATCTTTAATCAAAAGTTAATTGATCTGTGTATCACATTTTTCTTAGATTCTTCTGCTCCTCTGACTGCAGGCGAGGATGTATCAATTTTTCAATATGTCTTGCTGTTTCTTGGAACTGAACGTCTAGGCCAGATCCTCATCAGAGATTCATTGGTTTAAATCTGAAGTAACTCCATTAACTTCAAGAGGGAATTTAGCCTGTTGCATCTGGCTCACATCTTTCCCTTTCATTCAATTAGTGTTTGGCACAAACATACAGCTACTTAAAAGCTTTCGATCTGGTTGGGAAAAATCCTTATGGCAAAAGACAACAGAAAGAGCAATCCAGTGACCTGCAAGTTTAGGTGACTGAAGCCAGATGTGTTCAGCTGCTTAGCAGTCTTAAAGCCACTTGTTAGGCAAGGCAGAGGCAGAACAGCATCTAGCATTGCAGAAAACTTTTATGTTGCTTTGATGGCAACACTTCAATATGAATCTTAAATCTAAACTTTTCCTAATGTCCCGAGGAGAAATGACCTGGGACAGTCAGTCAGTTATGGTGCAGCATTTGTTATATGTGTTAGAAAGACGATGCAGAAGAAAAGGTTCTTATAAATGTTACTGTTACAAATTGCAGAATTTTAGGCAAAAGCTGGTTTGGCTTTCGCATAAAAAGTTTAATGAGCAGTAAAAATTTTCAGTGGGACAAACTCAGGGAAAGTTCAACATTCTGGTCACTGCCACAGCAAGGGGTTAATTGGATGTTGATGGGAAATGGTGTGGGAATTGGATTAGGACCAGAATGGAAAAAACCAAAAAATTGTGGTAATTTCTACAATTCCAGATGGACATTCTTAGATAATGAACAGAACAGGGCAGGTACTGTCGAGCACGTCCAACACATATGTTTGCCAATGTGCCATAAGCCTGACCTAGAAAGACCATTTTTATGAGTTAGAGGTTGGCTTGGGTTTCAAGACTGTTATGCAGTCCCTGGTCTTTCTGCTGAGACTACCAGAAAATGAGCGTTTTTAGAAGCAGTTTCTCACTGTGTGTATGCCTTCAAAATTACAGACATTATTTTGCCTAAGCTTACTGTTGATATAGCCTGGATTCAGATCAGTGACCAAGTGTTAAGAGCTTTGTAGTCTGTCTGTAGTTGTGCAAGTCATCCAGCCCTGATCAGAACATGCTGCAGTCTAAGGAGAAATGGTGACTTTATCATTAATGCTGGTTGGGGTGAAGAAGAGTGATGCAATCTCTAGCAGGCCCTCTTTTCACAACACACGTGCCAAACAAAAACAAAAATACAAAACTCAGCACATTATAAATGACATAGGAAATGAAAACTCCCAACCACTGTTCAAGGGAAATAGAGAAAAGAGAGATAAGCAGTCATTATAGTGCAGTCTTTTTCTGCTCGATAATATTAAGTTCAGGAAAACTGGAAGGGTTCACATCCTCAGACAAGGAAAAATGTTTTTCATTCCCTTTAAATTCAATCTTTCATCCTTTTCTTCTTATTTATTTGACTTCTGAGACATTATGTTCATTCAGGTGCTAAGCTCCTATTGGGCTTGAAGTGGAATTAGCTTGGGATGTAGGAAGCTGGAAACTGTGAGCAACGCAAACCTTTGCATCAGCCCCTATGAAACTAAATTAAGTAGTTAGCTCATCTCTTCTCACTGTGTCTTACTCTGCAGTAGAACAAAGGGCCAAATTTAACCCTGATGTAAGAGGTCAAAACAGTTAAGAATTAAACCAATAGGAAAATTTCTCTTTATTTGACTAACAAGTGAAAGCCTCCTGTATAAACAGGCATCCTCCTCCTTCCTAATCTCTTAAACATCCAGCCAGGATTAGGGTCCTATTGCACTAACTGCTATATAAACTCAGAAGACAGAGTAGTTCTTCTGCAAAGGCTCTTTATTTTAAACAGACAGAAGGAAAAGGATGGAGGGAAAGGGATACCGTACTCAAAAAAGAATTAAGTTTGTGAGAAATCCATCAGATCCTGACATCAGAGAGACGAATATAATAAGAGCATTTCCAGGCAAAGTATAGCACTCCCATCCAATACCACTAACTTTAACTGCTGTTTATGTTATAGAGAGAAATAAATGAACATAAGAACCACATTTGCTTCACAGCTCTACTTTTTGTTATAGGTCAAACTTTATCAATACAGACGGCTGCTAATCCTTGCCTGGCAAGATGTGGATGCAATTGTTTTATTAGGGGATTGTTTCACAGCATTAATCTGATGGCCAAATTTGAGAGTGGGAAAGACTTTTAGAGGTTTATCATTCTCTTGCCTTTTGACGTATGGATAGTATATTAGGGTCCCCTGTTATCAATTTCTTGTGGCTTCAGGATACCAGCCAACACAGACCTCAGAGCTTCCTATCTTTTATCTTCTGTCTACGGTGACTTTTATCCTGCAGCAAGGCATTAGATCAACTCCGTTGTCAGCTTAGGGGAAATCCATCAGTTAGCATCAGCGGAGGAATGAAGAAGAATGACCTGGCAAGAAGCAAAGTAACCTCGAACTTGAGCCAAGAGCTTGTCAGAGAGCATAACTGCATCACCCAGTTTTCTCTGGGTGATGAGAGAAAAAACATGGAGGGTGACTGCTACAACAAGCAGGATCCACACCGTCTCTGCAAAAAAACACCAGCTTCAATAAATGCTTTTTTAATGCACATTGACTTTGTGTAGGAAAAGGATGTGCGGTTGGCAAGTACAGAGCTGTAAGGGGATAGTTTGAACATGCTGATAAAACGTCTAGCTTTACTCCAGAGTTGACTTTATCATTTACCCAGGGATATTGTTAGTAGAAGATGATAGCCACACTCCAACAAGAGACAGACAGTGAAATGTATATGAACAAAACAGCCATTGTGGTGAATTCTATCCTGTTTGTGTGGTGACTTCTCTATCCATAACCACACAACTTTACAGGCAGAGATAAAACACAAAGCAGGCAGGGACAGATGTGGGGGTAAAGAAAGGGAAATGAGAACACATCAAGATCAAGTGGCTCTGGTAAGAAAGACAGACACTATCCCTCTTAAAGCCTCAACACTAAGAAAGAAAAGGAAGAGAAAAGAGAAAGACATCTCCTGTGCCTGTGTCCTTAGGCAGAGGGATGGTGGCTGGAGCAATGGGGTGAGGTGTGCACTTTGGAAAATGAGGTTAGCCGGTTCACTTCTGCCAGATGGTCTGCAGGAGCGGCCGGAGCATGGTGGCAACAAAAAGTCAACACCATGAATGGAAAGAATGGCTTTCCTGCCCTCAGAAGAAGCTGTGGGGATTACTGAAATTAGAGCTGGGCTCACGTTGCAAACATTTTCCCCTGAGCGTTCACTTGCAGTGAAAGGAAAATAAATTTGCACCCGTGTGTAACATGCCTCTTTTGTATTCGCCTTCCATGGGTCTCTCCACCCACTGAGTTTTATTTGAAGACCTGAGGGCTGTGTATTTTAAGCTCCCATGTCTGACAATTCCTGGCTGAAGTGGTACACTTCATTGTATTTATTATTTCTCTTAATTTAAATCAATATAATAAGTCCTTTTCAAGAAGCCTCAATAGGGTTTTAATCGCAAGTGATGGACATGCTGTGATTGAAAATAATCCTAAGGAAATAATGCTGGTTGAACTGGTACTGCCTTCAGCAGACCGAGGCCACCAAGACTGCGGTGAGCCAGAGGAGGATTTTACCACCACCTTTGCCATAGGACCTAACTTGCACAAGCAGCACACCAGTGGCTAAAGACTTCATGAAAGCCCTTACCAGGAAAGTTCTTTTGGTACACAGCATATAGCCTAGGGAGGAAGTTTCCCTTAGACTCTGCCAGAGAGGCAGTGAGGAAGATTAATCAATAATCTGACTGCAGGATTTTCCTGTAGGATCAAGGTTTACATGCAAACAGCCAAGGCATGACAGAAGTCCCTTGAAATGACTTAGCCTTGGTTCTGTATTTACCCCTGAAAGAATGAGGACAAAATGTGCTGTACTTTCCAAGGCACAGCTCATGGAGACAGCTTCCTCTGTGCAATATGTTCTGCCTTGAACTTTGCTTCTCTGCTTGGGAGTTCATAGCCTGAAGGCTCTGACTCACAAACTCCGGTGGTCTCGGCTGCCGGAGGTTACTGCCTCTCTGCCAGAGGTTACCACAGGAGTGGCAGAAGGTACCTCAGCCACTTTGCAGTCAGAAATATTAGTTCAAACTACTGGAGGGAGGAAGGGGAATGATGGAGCTTACTGTTGCTAAATCCACCAGAGCCCTATGACTCAGGGCTCTAAAAGTGAACAGGTCCATGCAATTACTTTGAGTACATGTGGAAAGCAAAAAATCTCTTAAACCCTCTAGGTAGAGAAAATAACGGCAGTGATGTTTTTCTCCTTCTTCTGTGTAGATGCCACTAGAACCAGAGAGATAAAGGGTTAATTTCTTCCACAATTCAGTATTGCTGATTATCGCCTGCTCCATCCTGAAAGTGAGGTAAAGCCTGCCAGCATCTTCTGGTGTTCCCCTCGTTTTGGTGTCACTCTAAGCCTCACTGAAAGCAAAGGGTTAATTTCTCCTACATTAGTTAGATATTATAATGTGTTTGGAAAGATATTTTTATTATGAGCTTGTACGAGGCTTTTAGACATATTTTAAAGGAATGAGTTGCTTGACTATAATCAAGAGTTAGGTTCAGTTTTCAGGGCCATCCATGCGAAGTTGGTCGTACGCTTTGAACATCTATCCATCTGGAAGAGTCACAGCTCATTCCACAGAGACCATCAAAGAGCCAAGAGATAATAACACATTTGTTTTCAACTGATAAAGGCCAAACTGGAACCATAAATTCAAGAGTAATAGTTTGTTACCAGTTGTTTGATAGATTTACCACTCTGTGCCATTGCCTGCCGAGCTTTGAGTTCATAGCTTATTTTCATTATAAGTTTTTGTGGTTCTGTTATTCCTGCTTAGATCTGTTAATATGAAAATGTCTGAACATTGAGGTGTGTGTGGAATCATGTCTCCAGGGAAGAGCGTAACCTTGTTGCTGAATCTTTTAAAGCCGGACTGCCCAAACTGCGCTGCTGGGAAAAAAATACTACATTAGCAGAGAAATGGACTACTTTAAGTGACCTAATAGGTGTTCTCCAATGCGAACTGCTATAGTTCCACAACAGGAAAATATTTATTTAATAAGCCAAAAGAAAGCAGAAACTTCTTGGGGAAGAGATGAATTTCATGATGATTCACTCTTTTTTTTTTTTTAATCGTGAAAAAGACTGTTTCTAGCCTATGTCTTGCAGGCAAACCCAGAAGCTATCATTTGTCAGCAAATAATAATGCATGGGGTGCATCCTTTTTCTTTATGAAAACAGCATAAATCTGAAATTCTTCCCCGCTGGAAAGAAATTTAATATTTAAAGGTAATTTGACCTGTACATGTGTGTGCCATGAATCTTTTATGTGACCTACAGCAAATGTATTTATATAGTATTATTCTGAGGATAGTTATCTCTTATTCATTTTCTGGGATATTATTTTTCTTTCTTTGACTAATGTACATTTGGCCTTCTCATTTCCCCACTCAGCCAGAACTGTGTTAACCTTCCTATTTATGCCTTTTTTCCTGGTTTTCGAAGTCTGGTAACTAACACTGGACCTTATGTGGCTAATATTATGATAGAACTGTTCTTTTTGGTATAAAAGATATGCCTTTTTTTCCCAACCCCTTATTTCTATTGTTGCTGTTATAATTACATAGTTGAGTCAATAGTGATGTGTCCGGTGAAGGGGAAAACAATGAGAGAGTGGAAAAGAACTATTTTTATTGTTTCACTTTAATTTCTGTTCCTTTGTAGAAAGAATCTGTGGGAGGTTTAGATGGTTTTGGGTAACCTGTTATCTCTGACCAGATCTCCCTTGTAGAGGACAGACCCCCTTAGACTGAAATTCTGCACAGGGGTCAGCGCAACAGATATATCCCCCTTACATCCCACTTAGTTGTATTTTGAAGTAGGTCTGCATGAATTCAGAGGCCTTGTCATATCTCTCAACAACAGTGAATTTCATATGCTGAAATCCTGATATGTAGGTCTGTTACAAGGGCTTTGATTGACAAAATGGCCTTGCTTGGGATGCTTGATGAGGCTACTGCCTCCAGCCCTGCCTCTGCTGCAAAGATGTCTAAACTGCTTGTCAGTCAGCCCCTGACACACCATCATTTACAGCATAGCATTTTATGGTAAATCATCACCAATTTCAGCTGGTTTTCAAAAAGTGTATGGTAAACTGCAGCGTTTCAGGAGCTGATTGACTCCATAGCTCACATAGCTGTGGAAGGAGGATTAGGATGGGCATCTGGGACAGTAAACTCATCAGATGTCCCAAAGGAAGCTGTCCCTCCTCATCAGTCAAAACCTTTAATTGCATCTTTGAGTTCAATGGATCTGACCTCTAATTGTTTTTAATCATGTATGTTGATCTCCTACTTTTGTTACACTGGATCAAAACCTAAATCAGTCATTTTATCTCCCAATTGCTCCCAACTATTAGATGGGCAGTCCACTTAGTGTCTCCAGTGTGGCAGCATATGGCTGCATTTGCTGTGTCCTTGTAATAAGTCAGCTGCCTGCAGGAAGTTCTGGTTGAACTTCACAGAGTGGTGTCTATAGGCTTAGCATCTCTCAGTGCTGGAGCTATCGCTTATACCTGCTTTGCACAAATGCAAGATCCAGGAGTGGGCATGTCCCATGGAAGAGAGCAGTCAGGAGCACACTGTTGCCCCTAAAAGCAGTTTGCATTTTGTTTTCTCTTCTGGTCACCTTTTCCAGGTGTCCTGGTTTCATTAGGGCCAAGGATGTCCCCTGTTCAAGGGAGATGTACAGAAGTGACTACTGCTAGCTCCTCTGGTCCTCTGTGTGTTGTTGAACTGTCCTGAGAAAAAAATGCCAGCAAGGAAGGGGCCACAGTCTGGATGCACAGTCCTGGAGAAGGGCAGGGAGGAGTTGCAGATGGACCTTTTCTTGTTGGTTGTCATTCAGTAACAGTTGTGGTTCAGTTTCTCTGTTTCAGGATATGTTAAAATTTGAGCTTGGGAAAGAGGAATTTTTCCATAGGTTATTATTACATTTTTCTGATGTCATGAAAATATAAACAGTTCTTATTAAATCCTGTTATTTAATACAAAACACAAGGTTTGGGACTAAACTTTTTGGCAGGATTCTTCAAATATAACACTGGCAGAAGCACAGAGAAGAAATTCATATCTATGAGTTGTCTGTATTACTTGACACATTTTTGTTGGGAAAGCCAGCTTGGTTCAGACATAGTGTAATCATACCAGACCATTTGCCCTTTCCGGAGTCTCCCATTGACCTTCATACTCCAGTGAATCTTAATTTTTAAGCCTAGGGAAAGATAGCCTGTTGCTTCAGGCCCCTAGCGACATTAAATGTATTGTTTAAAATCTCTTAACACTGTAAATCAAATTGTGCCTCTTATACAATTGAAACTGAGTTACTTAGTGGGCTGAAAAGAAAAGAAAGCAGGCTAGGGGGAATGGTGAATAAGCATAAAAAAATCCCCAAAAAAGACTGAAGTGCAAAATACAGAAGTGCATATCTGTGTATAGACACTTGTGCATAGATGTATATTCATGTGTGCACATCCACACACACACACACAGATTAACATTACCCAAGGTATGATAGTAATTGAAAAGCAAAGGGACTTCTCAAAATACAAATATTCTCTTTCTTTTTTTTTCTTTTTTCTGTCATGAAAATTTGCAGCCAGGATTTATGACTCTAACATTATTTGTCTGAATGATGTATGTTGGATTTATATCTGGCTGCATGTAAGTAACTACGTGTGTATCTGTATGTACATAGTTTTGTTTCATCCATAAGTTTATTTTTCTTGTTTCCACATGTGAAAATCTGAGTATGACTGTAAAAAGATGTAATTGTGATAAGTTGGTAGACATTCAAACTGTGAAGTTTATCTGAGACTTGTCTGGGTCAGTGTACTGTAGATGCAAAAATATTTTCAGAACCTGACAGAAACTGGAGATCTTTTACAATATTTCAAATGGAATCATTTGCTTGGACTGAAAAATTTTAGATGCTCAAGTAAATATTAAGATGGGGAATCAAAAAAGGCTACTTAAACTTCCAAAATATTTTGGCTTGGTTTCAGACCAACCGGTCACATAAGATGTTAGCTGAAGTAGTAGGGTCTTCACTGTCAAGTTGACAGTGCTGTATGGAAGTGTTTTGTACCGAAGGTCCCTGGGAATTTCAGTCTGTGGCCTTGTAATTTGTGCTGGGCAGAAACAAAGAGGACTTTGCTCTCATCTCTAGTTATAGATGCACAGCAAATTCTTAAATTTGTCTACATGGCATGAGAAAAAGAAAAAGAGGGTTCCGACCATAGGAGAAATGTGGCCTTTTGCGTCGTAGAGATTATATTGCAGAATATAAACTCCCCACAAGCCCTAGATAAGAAGCAACTTAGATCTGTGCTGGTCCAGGTAGATATTATTCCTCCAGGTAAGACATACTATAAACACACTTAGAAGTAACATAACCAAAAAACCTTTTTTGCCCTATTTCTTTAGAACACTTTATATGAAGGGGACAGCAGGACCGGCTTGCAGCCTCATGACCCAGGACTTCCTCTGGATTCTTTTAATACTTCCATGGTGTTGTGTTTCTACTGTGGTCTTTCAGCTATACATGTTTCTCAGCCACTTCCCAATTCTTCGAGAAGAAAATGCTCGGCCTGAAGGACTGATGCAAAGACTCCAATTTCCTCAAGGTACAGAGCATAAGACACCTCCCAGAACAGAATTTTCCCACATGTGTGAAGTATGAAACTTCCAGTTTATTGAGGAGGGATTGCCAAATGTGGGATTTTTGGACTTAACAGCAGGCAGTGCTAATTAGTCCTTTACAGATTTTTTTGTGTAGGAACAGACATCCCTATTTTGTCTCCACTGTAGGACAGAAAATGTCTCAGAAATTTGTTGAATCAGGAGCTAAATTGGGTCCAGCTCTCCCCAGTCTGGTGCTGCTTTAAGAATCTTGGGAAGAACATACATTGTGGGTCATTCATTGCACCAATCAAGAGCATCTGGTGATGTTTCTGCTTCCCAGAATGTCATGATTTTGAGAGATATCATGACAAGGAATATAAATATGTCAGGACCAATCTTTGACATTCAGACATGAGGAAATCAGCATTGTTTCAATACTTGTAGATCACTTAGGAGTAGTCAGTAAAATGCTCAAAGCACTTCATTCTGACTTGAGAAGGATTCCCCAGGCTCTAGTTGATTCTCTAGAAAACATGTTAATATTCCCTTCGTTAGCTGAAACTGAGAAACGGAGAGAGCACAAAAGTGCGTAGCAGAGCCACAACATCCCTTGCTCGGATGACTCACAACAAATTGTCTCCTCTGTGGATCTCCATCTGTAGAACCTTGGGGAGATCTGAATCTGTTTTTACTGTGTGCTCACTCAGATACCAAAAATCACATGCACTTTCCTCTGAGGACAGCTGAATGACATGCAGGTAATGCAAGCCTTTCAAAAGGCCTGACAGAGCATCTTGTTCTTTCATCCAGTACTCCACAATAAAATATTACAATGGATTTTTCCAGACCCTGCCAGGTGGGGAAAAAGGAAGGATGGGAAAACATACAAGAATTACTTTTTTTTTTTTTTTGGTTCTGTCTTACTATTCTCTTCTTTTTATTTCTTAGTTTTCAGTCAACCTGACTTCGAAACAGAATAAGCAGACTCGATCTCACCATGCCTTGGCTGTCCTGGGGATTGAAATTGCACTGAGCCCAGAATAGATGTGCATGGAAATTGCACATTTTAAACTGATGGCTGCACAAGATCAGAAGCCGTGGCAATGCTGACACTTTTGGCCTGGAACTTGGCAGGGCTGTGAAAAAAATGTGGAGTTGCTGTTGCAAATGGCTCGTTTTCTGACTCGGAGGGGAAGGACTTGTTGTTTCAGATGTACCACTCCTGCAGATCAGCGATGAGGAGGAGACTTTGGTATCAGTCCACTAGCATATCTCTCACAAGCTGAGGGAAGTTAATATAAAGCATTGTAATCTCTTTCACAGCCTCCAGGACTCATAAGAAACCATAAGAAGAAGTTTCTCAAGCTTAAAATGTTCTATAGGATACTAAATCTTAAGTCTCCTGGAGGCCGCTGGGGAAATGAAAAGGTGTAGTTGTCACATTTTATCAAAGTATAACATCTATATAATAAGCCAGTTAGCTCCCTTTCTTCAGACCCAGCCCAGCTTGATGTAGTAGGGCCATGTTCATTGTTTTCCAGTTTTATTGATGTGTTTTGTTGTGAAAGCAAAATAAAGCTAACCTTGGGCCAGATCCTCAGATGTTTTAAATTGGTGTTGCTACACTCTGGCTGATGAGACTGATTTATTTCAGCTGGGAATCTGGCTCATGACTCATATTCTCATTCTCTTCCATCTCTCTAGCCCTGTAGTTTTGATTTCTGGACTTTTATTTCTGTTTAATTGTAAAAGAAGAGACCAAAAAATGTTATGTCTTTATCCTCAACTCTGAGAAAATGTGACTCCATTATAAGTTGGAAAAGCAAATGAGTGATTGAAGGTTTGTTTCCTTGCTTTGCAAGTCAGACCTTGGCTTCTACAGAGATGAAAGAGACTCCATCCAAGATGGGACCTCTGAGGAAGGAGTAAGACCAAGAAAGGATATACTTACATCAAATTAAGGTGAATGAAGTTTAACAAGAGATCAGCAGAAGAAATGAACAGGCGGGGTAAGTATGGAAAGGGGACAGCTATTCATAATGATTTTCAGGTCATTTTTGGTAGAGCTATGGAGAGAATGAGTGGTGAGGAGATGGGGAAGAACTATAGCAAGTGTGAAACCTAAGGAAGAAAGAGAAGGAAAAAATGTCATGACAGAGTGGCAAATAAAGCTCTAAAGAGGAGATGGACACTTGCACAATAACTTGCTCATTAGCCCTTGGTTTATATTCCCTGCCTCAGAATTGTCGCTTCTAATTATCTTTTCACCTTTGGTTATTAACTGCAATCACAGAAAACTAATGATCATCAACCTTGCCTCAAAATATCCACAGGATAGCACCTAAGATCATAACAGTTTTCTTAATATGACCATATAAATGTGAATAACTAAGAATTTAAATAAAAGAAAAATAGAGTCATGAGTCTATGAGTCAAATTTTTTTTAACAATTAAAGTTTCTATAGTAAGAAGAAGCTTAACTGCTGGATTCCTTGACACTCACACATGCCTGATATGTTTAGTATCTTAGACACAATTTTCCTTTCCCCTCTCTCTTTTTCTTTTTTTTTATCCTGTGGAAGCTAAAACTTTATTATAAAATTGAAGATAAGTATATCAGTTTGTTGGATGCTGGCAGAGCAGAACACAAGCAATGAGAAGATAAGGGAATTTGGTCAAATACAAAAAATACCATGGCATCTAAACCAAATGACATCAGATAAGACCTCCACTGACTTTCTATTAAAAATGTAATAAATAAGGATCACAGATTTCTTTTTTTTTTTTCTGGTGCTTTTTTTGTTATTGTCTCTATTGCTTCAGAAGTGTATCCGTATTAGTGCTATTTTCCCGTTCCCATTTATAATGAATAAATGCAGTTCTGACAGGTCCAGATTAATGATGAGACTCTCTCAATATATATATGTTTTTAATTTAAAGACTTAATTATACTTTTGTGGGACAGCCTTACTGGCCTGCTTAGGGACATAAAAATAGTATTGACAAAAGTCAGCAAATCCTGAAATCTTGACCGGTAGGTCTGAAAGCATGATAAAGGCTGGTGAATTGGATGGAAATTGAGTTAAAATCAGTGTAAATGTTAATGTGATCAGTAGTGGCAATATCTAGATCTAGGTGGATATTCAGCTTCCCAGATGTTCAGAGCTAGGCTCTTGTATGGCAAAAGCCCAGCGTATTGAATTGGTTTGTGGAGTATAGCGTAGCTTTGTTGAAATGGTTCAGCTACGTGGACTGGTATTATTCTTGGCTATTGGAAAGGTCTGTCACTTAAGCTGCTGCTTTACCAAGTGGGAAGAGAAGGATTGCTAAAAAAGAGAGAAAAAGGCAAAATTCCCTCTTGAGGTCTGTTATTCATTCTAAAATCTCTTCTGTTCACCAGAGACTTCCAAAAATACAGTTTGTCTGCAGTGTTTGTAGGATGTCACCAATGATGAGAGACAGCTGCAGATAGCTTTACTATTGTGCTTTCTTCAACCATCTTGGATATTTTCCTGTGCAGATGCAATTATCCCTAGCTGGCAATTTTTGTGGATTTAGTAATATAGAGACTGGGAATCAGACCATGAATTGCAAACAGCACATATTTATTTAACAGCTTGTCCAGGATTTTAATGTGTCTAGATCTTGCTATCACCTTGCTAGGGACTCAGGTAAGCTTTGTGTCACAGTATAGAACTATAAAAATAATAAAATATGTTCTGATTCATGGCATAGCCTGTTGGAGAGAGGTAGGGGGAATTGTGGCTGCTCTTAACAGCAACCCTCTCCTCATTTCATTTCTTATGATACCTGCAAACAGAAAACAGTCACAGTTTCAGTCCAGGCAGCACATTAGAAATAAGGCTTAGAATGGATAATTTTGGCCTTGAAAATATCATGGAGTTGTTTTATTTCGGAGGACATTTTACAGACTGTTTCCATCCAGGCATATTTTAACCTTTCCAACAGTACAATGTTCATATCTACCTGTGTGGCTCAAGACAGGCTATCTCAGGGCTTTGGCACTGATAAACTTTGAATGTGAGGGAAAATATATGTTACAGGCTGGAAAAGTGAGAGTGTTTTTGATGGGAGAGGAATCCCCTTTGGGCTTGATGCTTGCCTGTGGCCTTAGGTGAGGTTTGCTTAGCGGTGTCTGCTCGGTCTCCAGTGGACAATAGTCTGTGCCATAAAAGGACTCCATGCATAATACGGCATATTTGTTGGCCTCTGCCTTGAAGAAACGCAGATGAGAGCTGTTTATATCCATCTAGGGACAATGTCCTGTAGGAAAGATAGTACTTTTTGGCTAACAGATATCTATGTCATTTAATTTTATTCCACCTTTCAGTCTTATGGACCTTTTTCTTCTGCCTTTTTCCCTCTCTTTACATTTAACTGAAATGGGGCAGTTTTAAGCATTTATAACTTTATTGAAAACCGAAAGGAGTGAAAATGATCAGCATTCATCATATACTTTAACATTCTTTAATTAAATGTAGTTAAACACAATATGTACAAGTGTGTCTAAATAGTGTCCATATAATTCTTCCCCCTTCACGCTTTAAGTTCTCAGTTCTTAGGCAGAATCGGGTTATAAAAAGTTAAGAGTCAACTGTAAAAATCAGATCTCTGAGAAAACATGCTGGGAAAAGAAAAAAAAGACAACAAACCCACAAAAAAACAAAGCACCCTAACACATTCACGCTGTCTGCCTGCCAATAGTAATCTTTTCCCTTATGATACCACACGCTGTAGACTTACAACAGGATATTTCCCCACTACTGGGCTTAATTTGGGGTACACAAAAGTGCACACAAACACACACTCACATGTGCATCCCCTAGCAGAAACGAGAGAGTCAATAAGAGAGAGAAAGTGTGTGTCACACCCTCTAAATTCAGGTGGCCTCAAGCAGTGCCATATAATCCCAGCCTCAATTAAACTTTCCAAGGTCAGTGGTGTTCTACCAGGTCAGACATAAATAAGTCAGGTGAGAGTCCTAGGGCACTGAAAAGCCATATTTATTCTTTATCCACAGTTCATAGCTATCAAATGAAGCCTAACAGAGAGAGAGTGTGTGTGAGTGTGGCTCTCAAAGCTGCTCCTGTTGTAAGTACATATTTATTTTTTTAAAAGAAAAAACACAGTTCTAACTCACCCCTACCTCAAAACTGCAGAAAACTTCACTGTGACTGTGGAAGTTTCAGGAGGAAAAAGGAAGAGATTTTAATTCAGCAACATTATGTTTAATGACTAAATTATACAAGCAAAAGTATCCTACTCCCTCTGAAGATTTTTTCCTAATTTTTTTTTAAGAAGGAGTTCTCATCCTTTAAAAATTAAGTTTCATCTATAGCTATATCTTTACTGTGTGGAGTGAGACCAGATGCCAGCACAAACCCCTCTTGAATTCAGATATACAGATTTCATGTCCTGATTCAGCCAGTAATGAAAACAGGCCAATATTGCACAGTCTATTAGGCTTGTAAACAGCATATGTAATTTTCTCTTGTTTTGAAGAAGCAGAGGAAGAAGTGGGGAGAATAATGATGTCTATATCTTAGTCCAAAAGTGTTAAAGACTGTGGACTTGTAGTGACTTCTCTGGGTGTCAGATCCACTAAGAAGAATTATCACATTCAGAGAAAGTAATTAAGGACTGTCGAGGTCCACTGATTTCTGTACAGTCCGAAGAACTAAGTGAATTTTCCAGACCTCTATGACTAATAACCAAATTAATATATATGTTTTAATAAACCAACATACCACAAGTCTGCCTTGCTGTGCTGCATAATATTTTAAAGGTAGCGTTTTCACATGTAGAGTTAGACCTTTCTCATTGTGTAGTAGGAAAAAAAAAGATTGAGGACGATTTTAGGGAGAATTATTAAAAAAAACCCCAATCCAAAAAGAAAATCCCTCTCCTAAACTCTCACTTCTCCATCTCCAAAAAAGAAAACCAAACCCCTGAAAAGTGAAAGTACAGTCATGTTGAAAGATTGTTATAAGCAGAAAGTGTAAGTATTTTTTTCTAAGAAGGGTTCAGAGGTCTGAAGCTGGTTTTGTTCTGTTGACCTAACTTGATTTACACCAGTTTACACAGCAGAGAAACTGATACATTAATGCTGCTGGGAAAGTCATCTCATACTTTTTGTTTGGTTTTCCTTATTTAATCTTTTTATTATGATTAAGATATGGCAATCTATTAAGTAAAGTGTATAAGGTGTATATATATTTGTTTTCTAATGACTTTTACTCTTCTGTTGAGAAATAATTTTGAAAGTGCAATTGAGTAATAACAAAAATAAATTTCCAGATATCTTTGTGAATAATAGTGCCAGCTTTTATTTAGCATATATGAGGGGATCACATCATTAATTATTGTAAATATTCAGACAGTGGATACTTATACATATGGTTTTGAATCACTGAATATATACAATTTTTGTCAAGAGTAACTCTTAATCTGAGAAATATTCAAACACATGTATAATCACACATTTATCTTCCTTACAATAACTTACAGACTTCCAATCAGGGAATGGAAAAAATACTAGGTGATTAGCATGTCCAGACACATAATGATGAGTGTTGATTAGTTAAAATGAGCACTTTCCAAACAAAGAAAAGTATTTGTCAAAACTGTTACACAATTTTGGATATATTTGCTATATTCATCATCAAGCAGCTGTATTAGTGATTCTGATTCTGAAAAATTTAAGATAAAGGTAACATTAAAAAGCATAGGCATTAGGGAGAGTTTATGGGGTACAAAGTGTCATAGAAAAGTGTTTACAGAAATATCAGTTTTGTTTTACAGGCATTCATATTAGAAATCATTTTAGCACTTGGTATCCATTAGCATATGTGTTAAGAGTCCTCTGCTTCTGTGCCTCTGGTTTTAACATCTGTAAGTATAAGGGAAAATCCTGACAAATGTTTCTGAAGGTTTTATGTGCTCTTTATCCCGATACTGCATTTCAATCCATGTTATGCCCGCTGCAATAATAGGAGAATCAGGATCAGATGACTGATTCTACAGATTAGACGTGAAGAAAGGGTGTTACAACAACATACCAGCTTCCTCTTAGGTTTTAACCGTATACCATGTTTCAGTGAGAGGACAAGAGGCGGGAAAAAGGAAAATTTATCGTTTTGCTATATATGCCTCTATCATGTTTCCCCAGCTAGCTCTCAAAAATGTGTCTAGCGAATATGTTACATGACTCATTCTTGAAGGAAGGAATTAAAGCAAACCTCAAGTAATCAATGCTGTAAGAAATTTCACCAATAGCTGGAAAGAAAGGTGATTAAATGAAACTGAATCCAAGAACACTTTTCCCTGAGAGGAAAAGATAAAATATCCCTTTAAGGCTAAGTTGCTATAAACGTATATAGAGTTTTTAAATGTAACTCCCACCTCACCAAAGCACTCAATCTTAAATACTGGCAGGTAGCAAGGCCATGGAAACTCCTTCAGCTGGAGGGTCCCATTCCTCACTTAACAGACTTTTTGATAATTTACAGTCATCTCCACCATGCTAAAGATATCAATTAAAGGATATGAGCCCAGTGCCTTTTCCAGGTCCAAGTTAGATTAGTTACAACATCCAGAGTTATTAACTGGAAAGAAAAGGGGAGGACATTAAAGACTATATAGCTCAACATTTTCTATAGCGTCCATGTCTTTGATTTTTCTGGTTCTCCATTTATACAGAATAGAAACTTGAAGTCAGTGGCTGAAAACAAAGTAAATGATCATAAAGTTGTCTTCTGAGGACATTCTCAGCCCAGGGAAGCAGCACTGTAGCAGGCAAATTGAACATTTCTTTATCTTTCACGGACATGAATAAAGTCACCTCTGAGGGGAGGAGATAAAGTGGGGAAACACACGTAGTCTAACTGTCATGCAATGTGGAAATGCAGCAAGAACAGTTTTTTAGAACCTTAGATCAGAAAAGGAATCTCAGAATTTTTTTGCTGAATTCATTGTGCTACTGAGCATGCTTTACTTCATGTCTCATTTTCCCCATCTAGCAAACATGGACAATGATTTACTTTTGGTGCAGCTTAGAGTGAGAAAGAAATTGGTACTGAATTGCCTTTTTCCACACTCTAGAGTCCTTCATGTTTAAAAAGTCCCAGGGGTTCCTCCAGATTCAGCCTGACACAGATGTCCATGTTGGGATTCTCTACTGGCCAAAATCTTTGCTGTAGCGTACTCTTTCTGCAGGACCTACCCACCATCGTGGGCAGGAGGACACGGTCAGTATGCAGAGCAGAAATTGTTCAATGCATCACCAGCCAGTCTTTGCAGTGCAACTTTTTGACTACTTTGATTACACAGTACTGGAATCAAATGGCTGTGGAAAATAAGCCCCTGTCTCCACCCTGGTTTGAGATGCCCTTGGACACGGTGCTGGGGGACAAAATGTAAAAAATTATTTATTATTATTTTTGTTATTTCTATAGATTTTTGCACATCCTGACTTCACACTGGGGAGAAAGTTATGAACCTGTTATCTTTCATGTGTTATATTATTGATCAAAGCCAATGATGACGTTAAAGTTATATAAATGTTTTGTAGGCCTATAATGATTCATGACTTTCTGTACAGTAGCAATGTTCATGATGTTGTTACACTGTCTGGAGCTAATGTTCTGATTAATGCATGTTTTCCATCCTGATTTAAGAAATAGCTTATGGCTAAAAATCCTTAGATGTTCTCTGATTTATTGCATCTTTGTTCCTTCTTTTCCTTTTCTTTCCAGCTCTTTATTCCTATATATGTATGTATAGTATAAATATATGTATTTGTAAATGTGTCAGCTTTAGAGATATCCCTGATGTAGTACTCTTATGAGTTGTCTCTAAAGATTGGTATTTGTATGAAAAATGTATTTTGTTAGACCATGTCTGCAAATCTATCATCTGATGGGGGTACTCTAATCAGCGTGTGTTGTTTGTCAAAACAACACCAAACAAACATGGCCACATCATTTACTGGCTTGTGGGGGACAGGGGGGAGGCTGCTTCTACTGCTAAAGCAGCATGAAACTCAGGGTGATCTATCATAGTTACACTGCAGAAGTATCACATACACAGTGCACTTGTGCCTCGACTCTTGTTTCCCAGGCAGTGGGGAATGTATTTCGGAAGGCAGGGGGTGTGATGGGGTACACGTTGTGCTAACCAGCTGAATGGTCTACAGGGAACAATGTATAGAAAAAAGACCTAGATCAATCCTTTGGTCCAAGAAATGCTGAGGTCTGAGCACCAAAACCAAACAACAGAAGGTTGGCTTAGGGTACTCTCCTTGGGTTTTCATAGAGGTGATTGGGGTAGAGGACAGGTTTGTAAACTGTTGTCCAGTAATATAACTAGTTTTGTTGTTTATGGCCTCTCCTTGGGCAAGAGAGTCAATGGAAATTACTCTGCTTCTACAGAGCAGTCAGTGTCTCAGTTTGATTTTCCTTTAAATTTCCTCATGTACTCAAATCTGTTTATGGTGATGTCCATGTTGATTTCTTTAGTCTTAACTCAGAAAGCACTGAAGTCAAGAATAGTCTTCCCAAAAAATTTTTGTTCACAGAGGACTTTGTTAAGGACAAGACAAATGTATTTTCAGTGCTGCAGGGACTATCCCCAGATTTAATATATATTTTTTTTTAAGTCTGTTTGCTAGAAGTGGACTGTTTGCCTGTTAACCCTCTGGTCTTTTAGGCTAAACTTGCTGGAGGAGTGGTGTGCAAAAGAAAATACCCACTTTGTTTTTATCTGCCATGCTGTAAACCACCTACTTGTGCCCTTTTGTGTCTTTTGTGATGCCTGTTAATAGCTGTTACTGCTAATTGCTGTGCTTAGCTTGCTGTGTTCATCTATGGGCAGAAACCAGGGAGATCAAAGAGTAGCATACTCCATAAAGTCTTGCAGTATTCATTCTGCAGCTTTAATTCATCTGCACATGGCTGAGGTACTACACTGAGGCACAGAACATCCGAAAGCAGATGGAGAGAGAAAAATGGGTTTTATTTCACTCAAACTTTTGGAGTGCTTCAGCTGTAGGTTCAAAATGAAGTGTTTTGCACTGCTTTGGTGCAGGACAGTGCCTTTGGAGGCTACCCCAAGACCTCTTTGTTATCTGAAGCAGCCTATGAGGGATGATAAGTTTCTCTTTTTCTTAAAAATCCAGTTGCATAGAAACATAGAACTTGACAAAACCTCATGAATCATGAAGTTTCAGTCCTTCAGTAGATGTTTAAAACCCACAAAATGTGTGGCCCATTCCCTCAAGACTGTAACAAAACTAAGATCTCTATTATAAGTGATATAAAAACCTTAAAAATATACATTGTTCCACCAAATAAGAGTTGAAGGATCAAGAGCTTTCTCAGCAGGCAACACATCTGAAATTATAAGTGCCTTGGAAGTGCAAATGCTCACCTAGTCCTATGAAGGGGTTCCAATCCGATGTTACATTGGAAACCCCCTTCCACCTCCCCTTGACTTAGATGCGGGGGCTCTGACTTGCATTATTATGAAAATTTCAAAGAGTTGTAGATATTCCCAAACACAAAGAGGCCTCCCTGGGGCCTTTCTTTAGACTTAATTTTGGATTCTGACATAAGAGACACCAGTATTACTAAGCTGCATTGTCTATGTGCAGTGTTTTTGAGGGAGAAATGATTGCAAAGGCAGTGTTTTTCAACTGGAGATGGCCTTGGCACCATCAGTGATTTGGGTAGGTTCTAACTTGGAATCTACCCCCTGTGGAACAGAGAATATTTTTTTTTGTATTTCGGTCCTTAAATGATTTTAGATTCATAATATCAGTCATGCCACCGGCTTTCGCACAGCTATGGACTCCAGAAGGGTTTTAAATGACATAACTTTTTTGCTCAGTCTTCAGCAGTCTCATTAATTCTTGTAAGAAAGACTTCATTTTATGTTGTTGGGCAAAATACATTAAGAATTTAAATTTGGTGTCTCCCAGGGGTCTGTCTTGCTTTATAGTATTCACCAAATCCCTGGCACATTATTATGGGTTGCCTGCTCACATAAACTATAGATTTTTGTCTCTGCTTCGATGGATTGTTGATATAAAATTACCAGCTGATGTTTATCCATAGACATAGGAATAACAGTATTATTAACTATTCCTATATATTTTGTGTCATTATGACTGTAAGGGCTTGTCTGAATAATAAAGATTCCCCTGAGTAGGACTCACTAGGGTAAATGACTGTTTAATAAAGACAGATAATGTAGATGAATCATTTTGACTACTTAGAGGAGCAATTGTGCTAAAACTCCTAACTTACACAAAGTCCTGAACACATTAGCGGGTCAAATCCTGCCCCTTGAAATCATTGTAACATTGCTGCTGAGTGGGAAAGGAGTGAGGTCTCACTTTAGGAACAGGGACAAATTTTTAGCCATGTGAATTTGATTCATTTGCATGGGTGAAACTTAACTGCTATCATTTTTTAATCTCTAAGACTGTAAGTAGTATAAAAACATGTCTACATAAATGTCTATATTCAATCTTCATATGTTGCAATATATATTTAAAATAGATTTCTGCTAAATTATATGGCTTAGTTTTCTCTCTTCTCCATGATGTGATACTTCATGCTACACTGAAAGAATAAGAATATGAATTTATTAAGTTTACTCAGAAAACTATTCAGTCATCTGTATGAGCTCTTGGAGCTATGTCAACATTTTCTTGAGAGATATCTGAGATTATTTGATGTTTACTTTTTTAAGTACAGTATTTGTGAGTAAAAGTGCACAAGAACATTTTATTACATTTTAAATGTAATTCCTGATCCCAGGGTGCTGTCTATATAAATCTGAACAAACCTACGAAATCACTATCTATATTAGATCAGCAAATCCTCTCAGTCCCAGAACTGGTCACTGTGTTAAGAATAAGAGGCAAAAGTGGAATTCCTTGGTAATAAAACTTCTGAGCCTTGACAACTGTGAGGTAATGCCATTTCTTGCAGCATTGCCCAGACCTTTCAAAGTACACTATTCTTTATTATATGCTTTTCCTCTGCCCCTAAACCTTCACTTCTAAAGTGCACATCTCACAGGTAACTAGTATATAATGTACTTTTCAATCAACTTCCTAATTCACTCAATGTAGCATGAGTTTTAGATAAATCAGGAAGATGTGAAATGCAGAATAAAAGGTTTAGGTTGTATGATACCACTCACCTGTTTCAAATCTTTTGCTATCTGTGGAAAAAATACAGAAGTAGTTCTCCTTCAGGATAATTCGGGGTGGCCCAGCTCTTCTCCGAGGCAGCAAAGACACCAGCTCCTAGCATTACTGCAAGGTCCTGCGCCTGATCTTCTGGGGGATTTACATCTTCTTTCAGTTCTCTCCGAGTCTTTTGTCAGGCCATGTGTAGGCAATGAAATGATGTCTCCCTTGGACCCACCAGCTCTGCAGGGGGAATTTTGCCCTGTAAGCCCCAGTGCCTGTGTTGGTATCATGCTGCCTTCACTCTAACGTGCTTCTGTGTTTCAACCAAGAGTGAAAGTGGGCAGCATTAGAAGGGCTGGGATGGTTTTGTTTTTGTGCTGCCTTTTTGGTTTCATGAAGTAAAAATTTCCTAAAGGTGAAACACAGAGTGAATAAGATTTCATCTGGAAAGTAGAACGAGGAGACTCACAAGGGCCTGTCTCCTAATTACCAGATTTCCCATAACTTATGTGTAAATCCCCTAAACTAGAACCTAAAATCAGCATTAAAATTTGTGTTGTAGTTTGTGAGCAGATCCAAGCTTTTGCAGAGTAATTGTTGGCTGCTGCTGTTATTATTTATGTTTGCACATGCAGACGGTGGTGGGCTTGCCTCTGCTGGCAGTGTGGATGGGTTTAAATTCACCCTGATCAAGGCAAAATACCCTGCTGAGAGGCTCAAGTTCAGCATCATGCTAATAAAGTATGTGACTCTTGGACAAGAGCTGCTCTCCATCTGGCAAGCCCAGAGCATGGGCTTGAGTAGGGCTTCAGTTGTGTGCAGTAATGCCTGTGGACATACACAAAAATTTTTGAGGGGCTTAAAATAGATAAGATAGATAGATATATGGCAAAAATGTAGTCCCATCTCAAAAACACATGCTCCAGAGTTAACCTTTATAAAGTTCATATAAGTACTTGAAGATAAAGGTAAGGGGCAGCTAGTGATTATGTACACAGATTTGGTGGTGGTTTTTTTTTTTGTTTGTTTTGGTTTTTTTTTTTTTGGTTTTTTTTTTTTTTTTTTTTTTTCTGGCCTTGAATCAGGCTAATCTTTACTGCACAAGGTAGAGCATGGCTGATATGGAAACATCTGTGTTATGCAAATTCCTCTGAAATGGTTGAATGACAGGTAACCGATTGTATTTTGGAGCTGTTCCATGTAGAGTGAATCAACAATTTCCAGCAAGTCAGTCCAGCAAAAATCTGCATAGTTCCTTTTAATGCACACACAGCTGTGAGCTTCTGTATTGACTGCTTTCAGCTGAAACTAGAAATAGTTTTAAAAAAGAAAAAAAGTGTTTAGACATTAGAGGTACTGAGAAATCCAAAAGGTAGACTGAATTAATCCTGACATTTTCGCTCCAAATTTCCAGCAAGTTTGAGTGTGATAGGTTTTCCTCCCTCTCTCCTTTAGTCCCATATTAATCCCCTTGACATCCATAGGAAGACATATGAGAGTGTCCTGGAGCAGCTTGATCCTCTCCGTGGAGAGGAGTAGGGATGGAGCTCCTCATGTGATCCCAGGGCAGGATAGCGCTCCTCGCTGTGTAGGTAGATCAGTGAGACCAACTGCAGGATAAGAGTCCAGTCTTTAGACATCAGAAACTTCTTGATCTGCTCTGTCAGAAACAGGTGACGATGAAGCTTTGTGACTGTCCTTAGCCTGGGTACCACAGGACCCTACAATACCAGTCTAACTCTTAAAACACCAGCTCTGCAGTGCTATGGACAACAGAAGAGAAGGTCTTGAGAATAACTCCTGCCAAATAGTTTTCCTATTTCAAAAAGTTATAGTGTTTCACTTCTGGACGGGCTTGCTGCTATCTGGCACTGGAGCTCACGGGATTAACATTTCATACCAATAGCATTGAAATAAATAGGAAACGTGATATAAAAATGCAGTTATACAAAGAGTACCATGATGATTTTCTTTTTAAATGTAAGCTTGGTCCAATCAGGAATCCTCATAAATTAATTTGCACTGGCCAGAAATATGTCACCCTTCCCTGCAAAATATTTTACATTGTGTAGATCACATTAATTGTAAACATGCTGAAATGTTCTCTACTACTGCTGCTGTCTCTGATTCATTGGTGACCGGTACAAGGAGGCAACACATGATAATTGTTAAAAAAAAAATAAAAAAAATGAACAGAAGGATCATCTATTGCTCAGATGAAAGACAGAGACAAAATAACCAATCGGTAATGTAGATTTATTAATAGTCATTCACTGGTTTTCACTGAAATACTCTTCACGTAACCTTGACTTTATTAAGTAGTCCTTAAGGTGCATTTTGAAGACAGATAATGAGTTTGGGGAATAGTCTTATCTACATCAAGCTAATCTTTAACAGCTTGGAAGGGAACTCATAGAAACTTTTCCACTTTAAGTGACATAGCCATGTTCAAATCAAGCCTTTTAAAATGTCATTTTAATAGGAAGAGTTTACAGGCGTTTTTAATAGCTATACTTCATAGAGGAATATGATTTAAACAAAGGCAATAGAAAAAGTTATTGAGTTTTTAATAGTATTAATGGGGCTGGAGGGAAGTGGCATTGGAGAAACAGGAATGCTTCTGCAGTGGAGTGGCACTTACTGTCTTGTTTAGAAATGACAAAGCAGCTCTTCCTTGAAAAAACAGCTTCTTTTAAGAGCGGCTGGCTCTTTAAAAGGGAGGGGCAGGGTGAAGGCAGGGGTTTTGAGTGGTATTTCGATGCTGAGCCTGCACATGCCACGTTGTCCAGCTTCCACCGGCAAAAGTTTGCAAGAGCCGCCTGACCCTTTGCCGACGCGAGGGCGGGTTGTGTGCGTGAGGGAGAGAGGTATGGGGAGGGAAGAACAAAAAGAAACTCAAAAGAAAACAAACCGAGAGTCACCATTTTAATGAGAACTCAGATTTAACCCATCTGTACTTTCCCCTCAGTTTCCAGCATGTCCTCGAAAATAATTTCACTTCTCCTGCATCGTGTGTAAAACCACAGACATGGTTGTGCACTGAGCCACACACCAGTCTTTCCCTCCAGCTCATATATAAGTTGCTTGCACCACAGGCTGAATGTTACCCCGCTAGTACAGCCATATTAATTACACGAACCCTCTTCTGCTGATTCCAGTTGGCTTAGCTCATTTTGTTTTGCTTGCTTTATTGTTTGGGCATCAAATGTCCCAGCTCTCCCAAGTGCACACACATTTGGTTTCTGACTAATGCGAGGCCTCCGTCAGAGAGACAGCGTTTGTCATTTAAAATCCAGCATATCTTAGAGTCAGGTTGTGACTCAGATACCACAAACTGTATACAGAATAGACCACAAATTCCTCCAGTAAGATTGAACAAGGCTTTCCGAGAAGCCACTTCCCCCGCTGGTTATATCCTAACCCTGACTGACAGGTAGCAAATAACCATGGTTCTTGAGTGGCATTTTTTTCAACTATTTTTTGTTAAAATTTTTGTCTGCTGTACTCATGGCTGTTTAAAATCCTGTCTTTTCGTGTGCATACAGAACAGTGCTTTTAGCTAGAAAGGTGGCTATAGAAATTTTGGTTGGTTACATTTTTACAGAAATATCGGCACTGATTGACTTTAAGCTCTGAGGCTGGGGATTTTGAGTGGATGCCAAACGCCAAGGCAAAACTTAGCCTGATCCTTTTCGGTTTCCTTCAGCCGCAGCTGCAGCACTCACGTGCTTTGTGCACAAAACCCATAAATCGGCTGGGGTTTACTCGAATGGTTCCTGAGCTTTTGCAAAACCTTTCGATGAACCTGCTAGGGGCTGGGGAGGGAGGGAGGGAGGGGACGGGAGCAGGGCTGCGGCGGTGGGGAGGTTTGCAAGGAAACCTGAAACCAGGTGAGCTTCCCAGGCTGAACGTTTCCTTGGGCTGGAGACCCGCAGACATTTCTGATTTGGAAGCAGAATTGGAGTTAAATCCGTTAACAAGCCTCACACGCTTGCCGACCAGTAGCAAATCCCAGCTCGATTTATTACTGAATACAGCACTTTGGCATAAGTCCTCAGTGTCATTTTGCAAGTGGATGGGGAATAAGTCGCGATCTTAAATCCCAGCTAGAAAATGTGGTTGTGAGAATCAGATGGGGTGCAGCCCTTTGATTTAACTTCCCTTTTCTTTCTTTTTTTTTTTTTTTAACAAAACAAGAGAATTCATCTGCCAACGCACTATTCTGTGCTCTTTTGTCAATAGAAAAGTTGTTTTGTTAATGGTTATCTGTCTGCAAGTCCTTGACCTGCTTGTAAACACATTTCTGCAGGAAAACCCCAGGCCATGGCCTCGAGCCTTTACGTCAACAAGAAGAGATAAAGTGACCAAAACTTAACCTGATCTGGCCTGGAGTGCCCTCTACTGCCCCTTGACCAAATACTTCCCTAATCTGTGTCCTTCTAAAAGGAACAGATTGTTGTGTAAGAAGTATTACCTGGAATGAAATCAATTTTGGGAGCCTGACTTCCTCCTCCTTTCCCACTGCCCATAGCCAAGCCTATTGAATTGCTGGAGATTAAGGAACAAGGTCTGGGTAGGTTTTGGTGGAAGGGCAGGAGTTTTCCCCAAAATCACCCCCTTTGTCCCCACCCCAGGCATCTGTCACTCATGGACAGCCTGATGGGCAGCCCTGGCCACGGTCCGTCATGCCATGTTAAACACGTCACCTTCCAGGCCGTGTAACAAATGCAGGCAAAACTGAACTCACCGATCAAGTTGCTTTTAAAAGCCATTTGCTGATCCCCTGGGATTTGTTCTGGAATCACACAGTGCAAGCAGAGGCTTTGATACAGCCAGGATTTGGAGAGTGAGTCGCTAAACTAGGAGCGAGGCCCCAAATTGTGGTGGGGCGCTCTGAGACCATCCGCCAGCCCGGTGATGCTGGGCTTGGGGAGGAGGGCAGGCAGAGACCCGCTGTGGTGTGATGGCATGAGCATCCCTGTTTTGGCTACTGCACCCGCTCCTGGAGGCTGGGGTGAAAGCTGGCTGTAACCGAAGACGATTCGGTTTATCATCTTGTTGGGGGGAGAAGTGACACTAAATTGTTCTGGGAAGGAAAGAGTATGTCTGTATGCATTTTTTTGTAAGAGCTGGGCTAGAAAAGTCCAGGTGCTTACTAGAGGAGAAACGTATGCAATGGAAAATCTTATGTTCAGAATGTAAATGAGAAAAGGGGAAAACACAAGACAGCTCTAGAGATAAAATGACAAACTCCAATTGTGCATTCAGTTTGCTGTGCCTCTATTTGCACCCTGCTTAAACCTCTCGCAAGGCTGCTGCACTGGGAAGTTTCATGACTAATTGAAAAGCTGGTGGATCACGTCCCTCCAGGGCGGTGTTTTTTCCTTCCCTTTAATTCAGTCACAGGTTGCTGGGCTTGGTGCTGCAATGGTGGGCTAACTCCTTTGGCCAGGGTGGTTGCACTGGGCATCTCCAGAGTCTCTGCATGATTTAGCAGCAGAGCAAGAAAATTGTATTTGCTGCAAAACCTTTGCTGTCCCAAGGCAACCCAAGGGTTTCTGCTCTGGAGCTGGGCAGCTGGGACGGAAGGCAGCAACCCTTCCTATGGTCCTCTATCCCTCCCATCCAGGACCCTGCGCTGCAAAACGGAACATCTCCACCCTTCGTATATCCAGAGTTTTGGACTGAGTATTGCACCCCTTATTTTTATAATTTTTAGAATTAATTTCATGGCATTCTGCAGGAAGTGTTCCATTCTCTATAACCCTAAGATGGCATTTTTAAGAGGCAAAGAAAAACTTGTAGAAAACTGGTAGTTTTGGGTTTGTTTTTTTTCTTCATGACAAAAAACTCATAACTTTTTTTTCTTTTGGGTTTTTCATAACAAAACAAAAACAAATGACCTGCAAGAGATAACAAGGTGCTACAACCACTATGATTCACAACTTCTTGATGCCCATTCTGCAGTTGTTCAGACTGAACTGGGCTGTGAATTGGTCTTGAATTATCCAGTCCTGATATCTGTAGTTGATCACTGCATGTGAAACTGCACATGACAGACCAAAAACTCCCTCAGGGTGTAAATCTGAGGAGGGTGGGAAGCAAAGCTTAAGGAAAAGACTGAGATGAAATTATACTGCTGCATATTGGTGCTGAGGTGCTCTTAAACCTTGCAAATTTGTCAGGACCTACTAGACATTGTGGATGAAGTTGTTCACCCCTAGGCAGAGTTCAGGCCATGAAGCTGAAATCTGTGCCCAAAAGCATCTCCTGCTTCTCTTGGAGGCAGCTTTTTGACTTTTTTTTCCCCCATTCATTGGTAGGTACAGTCTCCTGTGGGTCTCCTGCAGGTATCTTACAGGCTTCTACCAAGTGTTGGGAGGGGAGAATTAAATCCTTCAGGTTTGATTCCAGCTGGTTTATTTCCTTAGGATACAGCTGTTCTATAGACTTCTCCTGTGCATTTAACCTTGTTTATCCATACAAGGCAGTTATAGTTCCAGCTTTGGATTAATTCACAAACTTTAATCTAAACTGGACAAAAACTTTCAACGTTCGTTTACAGGAAGTATCATTTCAGCTTTCCTGACAGAAAATCAAACTTTAGGGAACAAAGTAGATTTTTTTTTCCTATAGAAAGTGTCTATTTAAGGAAAAACATTTCTTTTTTTCCAGCAGAAAATCATTCCAAGAGAAAATTTCTCATCTCCAAAACTGAAAACATAAATTTTAAACTTGCTCAATAATTCAAAATTATTACTCCTCTTTTTTCTTACAACATTTCAACAGGACTTTGAAGATGAATGCAGATCTGGTGGGCACCTTTTCAGATTGAAAAGATTAGTTTTATGCCAAAGAGAACTTGTCCTCCTTGTAAAGTACGAAGCTATTTAATCCAAGAAGGGCTGACTGAATCTATTCAGTATTCTCAGTTACTTTCCAAACCAAACTTCTGAATACATGTTAGTTATTCTGATTAAGTCGTACTCCCAGACTCCCTCCAGGCTCTGCACTGGAGGTGATAGTTATACAGCACTAATAGAGAAAACTTGGTGTGTTTCAAAAAACAATTCCCAAAAAAATCAAAGCTGTGTTCAGCAGATGTAACAGGGAAATTTTCAGGGAAGTCTGACTCTCTTTTTTTTCTTACTAGAAAGGCCAGCTTCAATTTAATTCTAAGCCCCCGAATATTGCAGAAGAGGAAGTTCTGAAAGCATTAAGTGATCCATTTCAATGTTGTTTGTGCTCTTAATCAATATATACATAGTCTTTTTGTTCCAAAAGTTGCCAAAATTAATTGACACTGAAGTTTCAAACTGACTTTTAGTAATGGAGCACTTTATTAATTTTAAATTTGTGACGATTTTCCTGATTTGAAATTTTCGTTTCCATTTGTGACTAAGGCACTTTTTGACATTTCAAACCATTTATCAGATGGGACACCTTAGGCTCTAGTGACTCTAGTGACTATTAACACAAAGTGAGTGCTTGCTATGGCTTAGAACAAGATTAACTGTTAGTAACAGCAGTGCCTGGAGTCTTTAGTTGAGATCAGCATAGTTTACAGTATAAAATGTACTGCATATATAGACATCAGATGAGAGAAAGGACACACTTTTTTTGCATGTTTATGTCTTTCTTAAACTTATCAGTCCATTACTTTTTCTGTAAACTTTCCTAACACTGTGATTTAGTGAGCTATTAGAAATAGTAACCCTGTAAGCAAGAGACTGTACGTGTGACTTTTTCAAACAGGCTCACACACTCATATATATCTGTGTGTCAATATATACTGGCTGACATAACAAATATCTTTGTTTTTAGAAAAAGAGAATTTTCCTTGGAGACTTTAAATAGATTCAGAGGATATTCCAAGGTATCAGACTGTATTTCACTATGATATTCATATTGTCAATAGTGGGACCTTTCTGTGGAAAATGGGGCTTTTCCTGTAAACATAATAATATTTCTGGGTGGTGAAATATACAGTAAATGTTAAACAAGAAAAGAACTAAATTGCAGACTTTTCCCTGGTCAGCAAAACCTGCCCATTATTTTTCAGTTTGCTGAATCTGTAGTTTTTACCATTTTTTTTAAACTGTGACTTTTCAGATTCATGAGGGTAGCATAGGTAATCTTCATATTTATAAGGACACACTGTCAACTTGCTTTTCATAATTTATAAACTCTTTTTTTTTCATTATTCCCTTTCCCTGTTGGAAGCCTGAAACTGGCATGTTTCCTTAATAGAGCTGGGAAAAAACTCCGCATTTTTGCTCTGGGAGATGATTTCTCAGAAATAAGCTATCTGCTTCATGCAAAGGACTAGTATCCTACTTGGCTTAGTAGGGCTGGAATTAGTGCTGTAGGGTCTATTTTGCAAGTGTTTGCATGCTTTAGCTTTTCAAGTTGCAACTTGCATTTTGGTTTGGTGAGGGATTTATCGATACCTTACATGCCTTATATGTCTTTTTTGATGTGAGCTGGATGAACGTTCGTCCCTTTGTTTGGCTGGTCTCTTGCCTTTATCCATCCCAACTGACCTCTTCTCCCCATTGCTTTCTTCACAACACCCCTCACATTCCTGTCTCCTACTGTTTGCTCCTGGCATGGGGAGAATAGATATTTCTCTTCTGCCCCGGCATTGAGGGACTGGCAAGGACAGACACCCCGTAATGTCACTGAGTTACTTTTCAATTGGGTTTAGAAAAGTAAATATTTCCAGGCATTTAGATTAACCTTGCTGCTGGGCTGATATAAGCAGGCAGAAACATTTCTGTGTTTTCAGAATTGGTCCCAGAATTTGCAAGAGGCCAAGTTTGCTTTCAGAACTAATTCACAGTGTTGATACTGATTTATAAAGCACTATGAAATTTAGTGACTGGGTACTTTAAAGACCATCTCTTGGGCATGCTAGTCACTATTATGGGAGATAGAATCTGTTTGGAATTACTTTTAATGGTTGTTTGAATTTAAAAATCTGGGAAATATTGATTCAAATTGAAGGTCATGAACTCCTTTACCCATTTCCCCTTATTGGCTCAACAAGGGTCCTATTTCATGATCTTTTGGCCATGATGCAACTCATCTGTTTAGTTGAGAAGGTGCTGATATGAGTAATTAAGCTAAAATGACATTGGGGAAGAACCTGTTAAATATTTAGTACCATATCGTCGACTCTGTCCATCCATCTGCCAGTCTCTCCTCCATAAGTTTTGAACTTGCTGGTTAGTTTCAGCAAAATTTGGCACAGGAGTAGACGTATTTATTAGCATTATGATACTAAATGCTTTTGGAGAACTGACAGCTGGTGGAAGGGAGAGTTTTCCTGTTGCAAGAAAAGAAAGCTCAGGCAGTGCAGTTGTACAGATCAGACTGTTTACAGGTTGAACCAGCTGTAGTGCATTTGGCCCTCTACTGAGCTGAATAGGCAGGAGATGTGAGAAGGGTCTCTGAAGCGATGGCAAGGAGAGGGAGGAGGCACAGAGTATTGCGGCCTGGTGATTTAGGCAATGCACAGGACATGCTTGGAGAAACTGGGCATCATCAATTCCACTGCTCATAGAACACCTTTGTTTTTTGGTTGGGTTTTTTTCTTTTTTTTCCTGTTAACTGTTACAACTGAAGAGGACCTGGACCACTTTTTTTGCCACTTAAGGCCTTTTATAAGGTTGGATTTCCTTTGGTAATATCCCAAGGAAATAGTATGGCTGTGGAGTCTATTACTTATAATATTCCTTAGGATGCCCTGCCCTGGGAGTGACTGTGAAACCTGTGGGTAAATCACTTCAGAAAAAAAGATCTATGTGAGAGGTAATCTAAACATTTTTTTGGCTTGATATGCTCAGACTCTATCATGAACTCTCTTGCAGGATTACAGCAGATCCTGACCCTATTGACCTAGTATCAACCCTTTTCTCTAAGCTGTGCACAGCAGAGAAGGAGGAGGATAGATACTGCAAATGGCTTAGAGGCTTAGATGCACTACGCTCTGAGTATCAGCACCAGTTCAAAGGATCAAAGAGGGCCTGTGACTCTCTAGCCATGCTAATTAATGGAAGAAGTGGTATTTGGTCTTCATTATGGACTTTAAAAAAGAAAAAAAAAGAGAAGTCAAGTGTTTTGTCCCATGGTAAAGCACTGAAGAAGGCTGGTGAAAGTAACAGAGCCGTCTCCATTAGGCTTTCAGCAGTGTTTCAAGAGCATGGAGCCACTTATGAAGTCACGCTTAGGCAGCACTTTCTTAAAAGTTCGATGTGTGATAAATGCTGATACTGCCTGATCTGAATTCCTAATGCGCTTCTAGATAGAACAGGCCCTTGCAAATGTCTCCAGTGCTCATGCCATGGAAGAACCCTTTTAGTAAAGGACTCCCTGGGTTTCTCCTGCACTTTCTGCTTCAGACATGGGCTCAAGCCCAGCGGAGCTGATTCTGTCTCTCATCAGATCAGGCATCGTTCATGGTGTGCCTTTCGTTTAAATATCTGTGGGTTGCCTCAGAGGTTAATAGGAGGTCAATGGCCAGGGCTAAGATCACAGCAACACTAGCAGCAACTTGGGGACCAAAGCGCTGATGGGCAGAGGGAGCAATAAGAGCAATTTAGGGACATTCATGCATTGTATGTTTTATTAGCTCTCAAGAAGGGGAACGTAAAGCTCTCTCCTGAATCTTAAGCAATCCCTTCTAATCTCTGATCCTTTTTTAACTCATTCAGATACCACTTAAATTTGAAAGAAAATCACTGGTTACAGGAGGTTTTACGTTTACACATAGGGACACACTCTTATAATGTGTTCACATGCTTATTGCCCGCTTGTCTTTGCACCTGTCTACATATGTATAATATACCTACCTATATGATATGTACAAATATATGTCAGGCCTATAAAGATTGTAAAGCACTAAATCAAGTTCTTATTTGTGTAACCATGCTTTCATACTAGCAGTGTGTGTGTGAATTTGGGATTTGTTTAAATATATGCTTATATATAACTAAGGTTGATCAGGTTTTAACTAAACAAACAAAAAAAAAAGATCATGGGAAACATGTATTTTCTGTGGAAATATCTGGTTTTACCTGAAAACTGAGGATATTTTTTTTTGTTCCCTTTTTGGGTTTTCCATAAAACTGTGCATTTTGCTAAGGGAAAGTGAAAAGTGTCCAAGAGAGGAAAATCTGATATTGACTCTAATTTATGAATATTTTTTCCCATAAGTTTCCAATGCGTGTGACTTCATGCATGCAAGTGTATGTCATGACTCTGTATATGTGTGAGTGTTGCTTGATGGGTTTATGCTGTGGTGTGAATATGTTCATTTTAAACTATGATAATGGTATAGACCAAAATTGCTAATGGCATGATTTTTATCGTGGCTTCACTGTAGAACACGACAGCATGTATGATCATCGGGTATTCAAACAGTGAAATGTGTAAAGCTATTTTTCCATAATTGGTCCCAGGGCAAAGGGTTGATCTCATGTATAAAAGCCTCCAGATATGCTCTTGGTACAGTTTCTAATTAGGGAATCAGGAAAGAACTGAACTTTGGAAACTGTGATGAGTCCATGCCTTTAAAAAAAAAAGGAAATAATCACTTTGACCTTGAACTCCAAAAGGCCCTGAAATCAACTGATTTTACTCTTTAAGCTCCTTAACAAGCATGGGGATTAGAGACGAGCTGTGTAGAACGGTTCATATTAGATATAAACGATAATGGACAATAGAAATTCGTCTATGAGCTCAGCACAGGCATCCTGTGCAAATTCCATTTCCCCAAGATATGGTGATACCATGTTACAGTGTTATATATACCGCTGATAACAATATGACTTCATCAGTTGGGAAGACACAGAAGAAAACTCAATAGCAGCAGGGCAAACGCAACTTTCAGAGATGTCCAATCCTGTTCTAATCTGAGTCCGTTTAAATAACCACAACCATGTGTATCAAAAAAGGTCAAATATAACCACTGTACTACCTTGTGTGATGAATAAATCATCTGTTTAGCTATTTATTTCAAGTATGATGAAATCACCCTCCCTGATAAAGAAATAAAACTTATAAGAGGAATAAACTGACTGTAGACTGAGGCTGCACATTTCAGTGGCCTTCCATCTGTCCACAGCTAAACAAGGAAGGATCCTGCTGTCACTTTAGAAAAACCTTCTTTGGCGATTTCATTTTGGCAGATTTTTTTTCCCTTTCTTTTTCTCTCTCTTCCCCCATTAAAGGCTAAAAAAAATCTTGTCCCCTGAAAAAGGGGGATTCTCATAATATCTTGAAATATAGAAGTGCATCATATTTTCAGGAGAAAAGTGAAGAACTGAGGGAAATATTTGTATGAGGAGAAGAGCTGAAGTTATTGGTGTTTTGGATTTGACAAATGTAACCCGCTCAACAGTTTTGTCCCCCCAAGAATATATTGAATTCTTATCCAGATCTTGAAAATAATTTCCCTTCTGAAAATCACACCTGGTGGAAAAATCATTGTGTCTTTTAAAAGGCACCTTTTGTTAATCTTTTTGTTGATATAGAGGGGTGAATGACGTGGTTAGACAGACTACTACCTGCCATGAAAACTAGTGAGAAATGATGTTGCACAATCCTTTCCCTCCTCTGTTTCTCAAAAATTGTTATTTTATTTCACTTTTCCCCATTTCAGTCTGTGTGGCCTGGCAGACCTACTGGAACAAAGCCTAGAATAATATTGTCTCAGTTAGCTGATAGGTGTGAGGGCACCTGCAGGCAGATAAAATGTGTTTGTGTTTGTATCAGAATTTGCTATGTAAAACTCAAAATTGTCATGATTTCAGGACAATCTCCAATTTCCCCTGAAAGACTTAGAAAGCAGGGAAGCAAAATTAAAAGGAAAATCAACTCTGTGCTTTTTCATTAGTTCTGGCAGCTTCCCCTAGAAACACACCCATGCTCAGCAGTATCATTCTTTATTTAGCTCTGAACAGACTGAAGGACCTTAGTGAATTCTTTCTCCCTCCTCCTTTTCAGATAATACCAGTGATGCTGCCACATATTTTGCAAAGTGCTCTTTTCTGGAGCTGAGATTGAGTTACATCCAACGCGATAGACCCCACTGGCAGCCGCGCGTTCCTAGCGGAGACATTCCATTACCATGCCAAGTTATTTTTAATTCTATCTGGATTTTTTTTTTTAAACCAGCGCATAAAAGAAAGCTATCGAGTTGCTCAATCAATGTTAGTTTATCATTGTTTACCCAAGTGTTTAATAAACCTATCCTAACCCTGGACATAGCTTTAAATACTTCATTGACTGTAACAAAGCAGATTTTTCCTATCAGACCAAAGTGGCTCTATAAACTATAATTAAGCACTAATTATGAGCTCTACTGGTCAGATAACAGAAGGCAAGGTCCATTGTGCGACTGGCAGAACCGGCAATTAAAGGAGATTATTGTTGTCAGAAATGGAATAAAAAAAACGAAAAAATTTGGGAGGAGGGGAAGATTTGCAGTTGACCTGGATAGACTTCGCTTTGTTTGTGGGTTTGGGACATTATGACATCATGAACACAAAACCCGTAAGATATGATGGTATAGAACAGGTGTAATAAGTTGTTCTGGAAAATTCACAGACTTCTTTGAATAGCAGGTTGTAGAGTCAGGTTCTGTTTGGCTCCACTCTTACACATTGAAAGCAAATACCTTAGAGTCCAAAACAGAAGTTGTATGTTTAGAACAAAAGTATTTTCGAGGAAAATATTGTGTCAGTACTTTTTTACTCGTTTTTATAAAGCATTCAAAGCCAGAGCGGCCCATGTAGCTCATGGGCTTAAGAACTAGAAAATGGAATTGAAATAGAATGAAGAATAGATTGACTCCCCAGGAAGGGAGAAAAAGACCCTCTACAACAGGTGAAAAGGAAGTGTGGTTTTATAAATTCGTTCCAATTTAATGTGACTGGCTTCTTTTCACTTACGCCATTTTTACACTGGCTTAACTTGATTGGCTCCAGTGGAGTTTTCAATTATGCCAGATACCACTGAAGTGTTATTAGCAGCCTGCTTGGAATTTCTCTTGAAAGTCTGAAACTGTTCTGAGCTAACAATATACTCTTCCCCCTCTCCCCTTTGAAATAAAATGTTCACTTTGCAGAAAACCTTGATGTCCTGTTGAAACAGAACGCTCAAACACCAAAATGATTTGCCTTTTCACATACAAATTTTAAATTTCCATGGAAAATAGAGTTTCCAGTTACCTCTAGTGATTGGTATGCTAGTCACAGTTCATATATTCCTAGACCTGGTACAGACGTTCAAGGGAGCCAAAAGTCCCTTACACACACACACAAGCACATTACAGCTTCCTGGAACACTGTTTAGGCTTTCATGTGATGGCTGGGAATGTGGCCAATATCAGAAGGTAAAGGGCAAAAGAAAGCCATGGAAATGGAAATGGCAATATTTCTTAGTAGCAGGCAGGTGCCTCTGCCCCTGACTCGTGACTGTGCCTAAAACTCATAGTATTGCTCTCTCCTCTCTGATTTTTTTTTTTTTTAAGCAATTTGCATCTTTTGAAAAGAAGGATTAATAAATTTCAAATGTTCCTGGTGCTTCTGTGCCAACTGGCACTGGAGGGGGCCTGTAACCTTGCCCAACTGCACTATATATAATTATTAATTAGAAAGCAACCTGGGAAGCAATGATCCTCTCCCCCAGCATAAACCAGAGGAACTCTACTGAATTCACGGTAGGAAAGAAAATTGGTTTTCCTAGGTCACACTTTGGAGCAAACTTTATTTTACTTTGACTAGTGGTTCACTATCCAGAGTGGAATTATGGGAATTAATTGGAATAACTTAGGTGCTCATTTTATAAATCAGCTGGCACAACTCCTGCCGTAATTAATGGGTCCGACTGGCAATCTTCCACAAATACACACCCATTTCCCAGTGATTTCCACCACGCATACATGCATTTTGCAGGAGTTCAACTTGCAAAGGGACATATTTAAGGTTTATAACTGTCCCAATGACAGCAAGTTCTAATTTAAAACTCCTGTGTAATACTTGTTAGGAAGTTTTAATATCAAAAGGGCAGCCAAGGTCTTCCATGAGAAATTTCTAGACAGTGAAAGAAACTAATCCTTTTTAGTGATGTTTGGCTTCTCCTCTGCAGTAGCTGATCTCTGATTTCATATTTTATATCCATGGTTTGTTAATGAAATTTTCTCCTTTAAAGAGTAACCAGGCGGATAGAAAAAATTAGCTGATACTTTGCAGTAAACGTTTGAAGTGAAATTCAAGTAGCAGCCTGAGGCTCACAGTATGTAAAACCAACTACCAAAGTTTTAGGGGGGGGGTTAATCTATTTTTGCTTCTCAGGGGACCTCTGCTGTATTAAATTCTTTGGCTGAAGAGAAGCAGCCAAGCTGGCATTAGAACCGACTTAGCAATTTGCATCTTTTGAAAAGGGATTAGCAAATTTAAAATGTTCCTGGTGCCCCTATGCCAGTTGGCACTGACAGGGGTCTGTAACCTCACCCATCTCCACCACTGCCTGCCGTGGGTCTACCTGAAAGGTGTTATGGGGCTTGTTATGCCTACTTCATAGAGAAAGAGAACAGAAATTAGGCAGCAGGAGCATTTTAATGTCCACACATAGTGGCATCACTGCTGTTTATGGCGCGCACACAGGGAAGACAGGTTTGGTGCAAGCTCATCCCTGGATGTGTTGTTCAGGCTTTTCTTATCTGGCACCCAGGTTAATGAAGTCTTAAGAGCACTTTGAAGTGCCCTGATATACACGAGGCAGCATCCCTGGCCTCACAGCACCTCTAGAGTGGAAGTGTGAGCTGGATCTCACTGGAGACTCAGAGAAACAGAGGTGGGTTTCAGCTCTGAATTTTATCCTGATCTAAGTTAGTCTTCTAGTTCAGTCGTCAGTAGTTTTGGGGGCTGCCTCTGTAGAACATGGAGAAGAGAAAACCCTTTGACAGGACAATTAATCACACCTGTCTTAGGACACAGTTATCTCCACATCTCCAGTGACAATGGAACCAAATTGATGGTTGTCACCAGAGAAATGCAGCTACTTGTAATTTACAGGGAGGAATTGTCTTTTCAAAGGGCCAATTTTTGTCTGAGGTCTACAGAAGGAGCCCAAACAACTTGCTTAGGATGGATGGCTGCGTACGTGGACAACTTGAAGCCCACCAGAAATAGTCACCAGGGTGCAGCTTCAGATGGCTCAGACTTCACCCAAGGCCCTGCAAGTTATATATTTTAACTATTTTCTTCGGAAGAACCTAAAATCATCCAGTAAGAAACATTAGGCATACAGACATGGGTAGATTTTGCACGTTCGAATGTGTTCAAAAGTTTTCTTAGAGTGCAGGGCAATGCCTATTTTCAGCAAAATATTCAGAATTTCTGCAGTTTGTCCTCTGGAAAATTTTTTTGGGAGTCACATTACATTTTTGTGTATGTTTTTATAACACTAACGATACTTCCATGAAGTCCAGTCTTCCATTTTCTGGGACTTATCTTCCATTTCTCTTAGGTATATAAAAGGCTTACAAAAGGAGGAAAAACGCTTGTGCAAAATTCCCCAGATGATAGAAGAACAGCCACCTTCTAAACTCTCTTCTGAAGGCAAATTAGCCTGGGCTTAGGCATATCAACCAATAAGGGTGTCTTGCTATTGAAGATGCTCTATTCCTTATATCTTAAAAAGGTGAGGGTACAGCACTGCCACCATTGCAGTGATGTGGGGGGAAGACAGCAGATCATCAGGCAGTCATATCCAAAATCAGATTCAGGGCCTCCCACTGTGCCCAGAAGAATGGGAAACTCAGGACAGAACAAGCCCTTCTCAGGACCCCACTGGGAAATAATGGTCCAACTTCATGTATCAGGCATAGGACTGGGAGCTTATGTTGTAAATGAAAATTTGTTGAGTGTTTGCTTGCCTCCTCCCCATGCATGTTTTATATTTCCTATATACACTGTCTGATATTACGTGCCTATAAAGCTTCAGCTTTTTTTTTTTTTTTAATAAAAGGCCACCTGTTTGCTTTACTTTTAATGCTTCTGCAATATTTGAAGCCCTATAAAACTCTGTGGGTACTTCTGTTGGAATAAATAAGATGGGCCAAATCCAGCCTATACTGCTCACAGCAGATTTCTTATATGAGCTGGGACTGTGATAATGTGTGCACAGTAAATGAGGATCGGATGCCAAATAATTGTAGCAGATTTTTTTCTACCCCCCAAGATTTCCCTGTTTGATTTGACCAGGCTGCCTGCCGCCTGAGGTGTGTGAGGGAAGGAGCAGAGGTAAGGGAAGTGCATTCTGCAAGTTAGTCATGAAAGACCTCTTTGTCTTCCTTTCTGAAGTAAAAAAATTGTGCCAAGAACTTCATTCAACCACTCATTTGGATAAAACCAGACACCCTGGTGTCAAGTGAATAGGAAGCAATGGGAGGTCAACATTTCTCAGTGCCACAGGAGAAGGGGGTGGCCAGAACTCCACAGCAATCAGACCATGTGTATATATGCATATAGACTACCTATATCAATCATTAGATAGAACATGCATATGACACGTGTACACACATGCAAGGCTATTAACGTGCAGAGAGGGAAGTAGCAGCTTCCTTTCCTCTGCATACATGCCCACTCCTGAACTGAGGAAGAAGAAAGGATTCAAATTAAACATCCCAAATTACTTGAAAGTATCCTGAATTATCAGGAAGGCAAAGCAACAGCCCAGCAGGGAGTGGAAAATGTAATAACGACAAGTTTTGTGCCTAAAGGGAAGGCAGGAATGAAATCAGAAAGATCCGATGGGGCCAGGTGAGTAAAGAGTCAGCCAAGCAAGGGAGTGTGAGATACCCGGAGGCAGTGCAATATGCTGGCAAGGAGCCACACTGCTGAGGAGAGAGGAGGAGTGTGCATATGTGTGAGAGAGAGCAAAGGGGAGGGAGGGAGAGAGAGACAACACACCATAGTGGGCACTGGAGAGGTCCTTTGACAGCATCAGCCCCCATCTCCTTGGCAGTGGCTGTGGATGTAGGAGGAGGCACCCAGGTGCACAGCACCCCAAAAAGGTAGGAGCCCATGCTACCACGTTTGTCCGTCTACCAGGTCCTCACCCCTAGACACCTGGGTGGAAGCAGACAGCAGGATACAGGCACAGCAAAGCTGAAAATGTCAAAAACCTGTGTTCTGTGGGAAGCTGGGGTGAGCTCGCCTAGGGAGCAGGCACTGATGCCGACTGTGGCGATGTCGTTTCCATTAGCCCGTGAAAGGCAACTTCAAAAACAAGGTTTATATTTGCCATTGGCTGTTTAATAGGGGATTAGTTAAAGGGACTAAACTGGCAGTAGGTTTAGATGGATGTGACTACAGGGACAAAGGTTTAACATGATGTGTTTGAAAATGACATTTGCCCGTTGCCAAGCAGATGTGGCCTGCTCGTACCTGTTGCTTTGGCACAAGGGTGGTAGGCGATGCAAGGAGCACAGATGGAGGGGTACTCCAGCGAGCCCATGGCTGGTCAAATTTCCACCACAGCCACTGAGCTGCAAATCAATCCCTTATTCAAACATAGGGAGATGAGTTTTTTTGAGGAGTACTACTAGCAGAAGACAGATCAGCATTTCCAGGTTTCCAGAGGTGCATACACAACTCCTAAAGTCTCCTAAATTTTCTTGGCAGTGTGCATGGAGCCACAGGCACTTGGACTATAAAAACCTGACTGCTTTCCTACCCAGACACTGTTAGGCTATTCCCTGCTCTCTGCTGATGTTTTCCTCACAGCTCCAGCACGACCTTTCGAGAACATCAACTTTACAAGATGTTGCTGTGGCTGTTGCTCCACATGTCAGTCTGCCCCTGATGAGTTAGGAGATGCACAAAGGGAATGAGAGAGCTCTTCAGCCCCTTTCCAAAGCTCTGGCTTGTGAGAAAGTGATGAGCCTCACTTTCAGCCAAGTGATTTTTCTTTTTGGGAGGCAGCAGGAATGCCACTCAAGAAGAAAGAGCCAGGGCTACCCAGGCAGAGCAAGTGACCTGCTGAAGGCAGCTTGGAGCCAGTCAGCCAAGCTGGACATGCTTGAAAAAGAGGACAGGAAAGCAGTGCTGGGAGGGGATTAACTGTTTTTAGGGGGTGGTGTTGCTGTCTGGGATGCTGTTGTAGGCACAAAGATAGTTACTTCTTGGCCTTGATGGCATCTGGTGTCTCTGATCACAGCTAGCTAAGGGATCTGCAGAGCAGGTTGATTGAAGGCCTTAGGACATGTCAAGGGGAACAAGCACAGGACAGAGTGCCAGCTTGCTGGGCAAATGGCAGGAAGCCTCTTTTATCAGGATGCTGCAGGCAGGAAATGATTTGAAGTACACAGCCTTTTCTTGTAGAGTGATTGAGGGAAGGGAGGAGAGCAAGAACAGGAGCAGCTGTGGCTATATTTCAAAGTTGGTTTCCATCTTCTTTCTTGTGTTACTGCTCTTTCTTTCCCTACCAAAAAAAAAAAAAAAAAAAAAAAAAAAAAGAAAAAGAAAAGGGAAAAAAAGAAAACTACTAGACTTTTCTGGTTCTTCCCCCTTCTCTTCTATTTTTTAAGGGTGTTCCCCAGATTGGCAATATCTCAGGTACATGGAGAGAGTTGTTTTGAAGCCAATTTCAGCTCTATCTCTGGTTCTTATGGGCTGCTTAGGGTTGACTGTGGAGTGAATTACAGCTATTTAAGGGACACTGTGCCTGTCAGTGTGGTTGCATAGGGACCCTAAGATGACCGAGGATCAAAACAGAGTAGCCAAATTGCTGGTATAGAAAGCCCTGAGGGAAGGTGGTGTGTGGGTCTGGCAGAGGCAGCCAGGCTTCTCTTCCATGGTATCACCCCAAAATCAGAGGACATGGCCCTGTACTCTGTAGCTGCAAAAGGCAGCTACCTCAGGGAACAGGAGAAACCCATACATTTGCAGAAGCAGGGGTATGGCATCTACATTTGCAAAGCCATGCTGTTATTGCCACCCAGATTGGCCAGTTGAAAAGTTGACTTGGTTCTGTTAAACTGCAGACATGCATTCCACGCCAGAGATGATAAACCCTCAGCCTTCTTCATTTCACTTTTCCAGCGTGTCTTCTTCTTGCCTTCCTTTTGCAATAATGTAAGAGGTTTTTCTTGGCTGTCCTCTTCCCCCTTGGAGATCAAACACAGGCTCTGCTGCTGAGTTTCTGAATTTATGACAAGGACCAGCTTCTTCTAGCCTCAGTTTCCATTAACAACTAGCTCACAGGAGCTGCATTTGGACCATTTGTTTTGTGTTTTGGCACCAGCTATTTTATGAATGAGAAACGTAGCAAAGGGCAGACAATCAGAAAACTGGTTTCACTGTTCTCTACTTGGTGGGAATGTCTTTGTAGCCCTCAGGTCTGGCATTAAAACTTACAAACTCTACACTTGTAACTGTTGTGTAAAAAGCTGTTATTGCCCTTAAAACTAGTCATTGGAGTTGAAAGATAAATATTATTCCATATCTTATTGAACAAAATATATTATATCACAGGTGATAGAGACAGATTGTCTCAATAAATTCTGATACTGTATTCAGAGGAAAAGTGGCAATAAAAATGCTGATGACTTGACACGGAGAGAATATTGAATGTCATTAACATGTTATTTCCTCTGTTCTGGTATCACTGTCATGTTCTTCCCACTGCTCTAATCTCTATCAGTTGTGGGCTTTTATTTTTTTTTTTTTTTTGGCTTTGCTTGTTTGAATGAGAAAAATGACATTTTTTCAGTCCTTTAAATTAACCACTACTTGAGAAATGATTAGAGATAGGAAGTGACATCTTCAAATATAGAAATTAAAACATGGTTTGATATTTAACAGTATGCTATGTACGGGCTCAAGAGGAATCCTTAAGACTGTCACTATCATCTGATAGTTGATTACGACAGTCATAGCCATCTGCATAGTGATAACAGCAGTATCTTGCTTTTATAAAATGCTTTGAAAGCACTTAATGAAGGTAGTTGTTGCTGTTCATTTACAGAGGGGGAAACTGAGGGATGGGGAGGTAAAGTGAGTCACTCAAGGTCATTTGCTAGTCCAGTGGCAGAGCCAGATTCCTGTGATGTGTCCTAGCTCTACCCAGTAAAGATGTATTGCCTTACTATTGCTGTGAAACTTGATTTATAGCACACTGCAGCCACTTTTCCCAACCCATGCTAAACTGTACCTGCTGGAGCCACAGCCCAGCAAGTTTTCAATTGTTCTTACTAGAGATACTTCTGGTTTTATTTCCTGCTCCTGTCTAGATATGGACTATCTCTCTAAATACATATACTTCGCAATGAGGGTTGCATAGCTGAGAACATATTTGTGTACAGTTATGAAATGAGACCTCTAGGAAAAATAGCAATAATACCTGTCTTCATCCCCTTTCCCCAAACCAGAATAAACCCACAGCTTTTCAGAAAGCTTGAATCTGCCCAGGCATTCTCATTCTGTTACTCTGTGCCAGAAAGCCTGTTGTGATAGCCCTACGGGCAACTCAGATCAGCTTGTACCAAAGAACATTTGGATCACGTGGATTATTTGGCATCCTCATGAGAGAATATGCTGCTGGTCTTGAATGATAGCAATTAAAGGTGCAAAGAAGTCATCTGTCTATTTGCTAGGGCCAGTATCTAGTCTGGTCTCCTACTGTAATCTTGTGCTTTATCCACAACTAATTCTAAATTACTCCAGGAATAACCACCACTTCCATTACAGAACCATTTCATGCACTGTTATAGTTTATTGTCAGACGGTTTTCAGCAATTAAATTCTAAATTGATTTCACAGTTGCACACGCTGCTTATGTTATTTATTTTGGTCCTCACCTGTCCGAGGGAATGGGGTGCCTCTGTCTCTTCACAAGTAGATGCTGCTGCAGAGTTGAATGGAATATTTTAAGTGCCTGAAAAGTAGACTTTTACTTAGAAATAGTGTGCGAGGCAGGTATAACAGAGTTTAATTCTCGCAAACCCTCAACAATAATACTGATGGATTTTGAAAAGGGAAAAATATCATAGATCTTTTGCTAAGTGTCACAGTGCCTACATTTTTCTATTTGTTCTGGTGTCCTGTAGGAAGATGTGTTATTTCTCAACATAGAACAGAAGATGGAATTAACTCCCTGGTATAGCTGCATTACTGCTCTGCTATTCATTTCTTGACTTCAGCTCAAGTGCCTACAGGTCCTATCCTGCTAAGTTAATGGAAACCTTTCTGATAAGGCAGATATGGGGCCAATAAACCATAACAACTTTATGCCTCAATTTACCCAGGTGTAAAATGGGAATAAAATTCCTCATGTTTTGTAAGGCACTATGGAAAAAGCAAAAGGAGTTAGCTGTAGAGTAAAGCTACGGACTAAAATACTATTAGTACTTTAACCCTCACCTCTTTCAAACAGGTGCTGAGTACAAATCAGAACCCTAATAAAGTTCTCCTGTACTCAGCGTCTCCTCTTTCACCTAGGGTGCATGCTGGAGTATTTGCAAAGCTTCCTTTTTTTCTCTGTCTTTTTTTTTTTTTAACCTATGCTGAGACTTTTTGGAAACCATTCTGGTTTTAGGTGATAGTGTATGTCCTTTTTCTTGCAGAAAGTGTTCTCCAGGCCAAGATCAGCTTCAGGGCAGTTACTTTAGTGACAGGGAAAAAAGAGATATTCGTACCATCTTGGCACCACGTCATTATTATTATGCAAGCAGTTCCCCTTTTTTATTAACATATAAAGAGAACAATTGAATTTTGCAAGGCAGGACTCTTAATCTCCAGGATCAGATTCTTCACGGCAAGGAGGGGGTGTAAAAGTTTCTCTCTTGCTCTGTCTCTTCATGGCGCATGGTCCCAGCTGTATGACTCCATTCATGAATATGCATGAAATCAGATATGACATTGCCCTGCTCCCATTAATAATCTTGTCATCTGACTTGTGCAGCATTAAGCTTCAGCCCGTGGCTCCTCATAGTGAATGCAGCCTGAAGGAAAGGGAGGGAGGGAAGGAAAAAAAAAGACCATGCTTTTTTTTATTGGGATTAAGTGCTTGAAAATTTTGGCAGGGGGTTGCCAGGAGAGTAAGGGGAGGGAGCGAAAGAGGGAGAGACACACACAGGGACAGAGAGACGAGAAATCCTCTATGAATGTGTTGGCTTGTTAGAAGCCCAGAGCGGTGGGTGTAATGGTATGCGAGCTGACCTTGAATATAGCCACTGTGGGTTGCCCCAGCTTTTTGTAAAAGAAGCATTTGCAGCAGAGGTTTGGATTTCAGGCTTTGCAGTCATCAATCATCTCAGCCTATTCTCCTCTTTGACAGCTCTGTACAAGGCCTGACATTTGACACCCAAGACCCCAGGACTTACACAGAGGCACAAGCTGAGGCCCTGGGGAGGAGATAGGGAACTGGGGGAGAAAAAAAAAATCACAACAGGAGAGACATTTTTCTTTTTTTTTTTTTTTTTAAAGAAGCCACAAAAGAAGCTACAAAACAAATTGTAACTGTAATAGGAATTGATTTAACAGAAGAACATCACATTGAGTTCTGTTCCCTGCGTTGTGCAGTTCATGCTGATAAGGCTGATCTGAAAAGGTGGGAGAAGAAAGGCAGGCTGAGAGGGCTTTGGGGAAGTAAGATGAGGCTCACACCTTCGTTTCTGCATACCCTGGGATTGCTAACCTACAAAAGTTTTATTCCATTTTAATGCAGTTAACCTGTGCTTGAGAAATTCCGGTTCAAGCCAAATGGACTGACTAATTCCGTGAGACTCAGGGACCTGTTGGAGGGCAGGATGGACCTAAGCCAGTTGCCCAGACTAAATTTCAGCGAACCTAATTAGAAAATCAAGTGACTGGGTTGCAATTCTGGGGGCTCTGGGAGTCTAAAGGATGTGAAAAAAAGCAGATATGACTTGTTAAAGTAGATAAATGTTTTGGATTAAAACTTTTTGTCCAAGTCAGTGCTTACGTGGGCTGACAAGTTTCAACAGTTACAATCTTTTCAACATAGTGTTTTTTGTCTTTCAGAATACAAATGTAACAGCATCATTCCAACCCCAGAGACTTTTTTTATTTTGTGAGCCCACCCTTTGTTTTTCCATTAAGAAAAAAGGATGCCTGGGCCCAAATCAAACTTTTTCATTCTATCTGCACAGTCTCCTGTCCCTCACACCTGCTTATAATCAATAGCAAGAAAGACAAGTCCTATATAAATTTTATGTGCTTTTAAATGAGAGTCACCACCAATTTCTCGTGAAAGCCATCCATGGCTCACTACTACCTCCTTAGTCATAAAAAGGGAGGGATTTGGGGGTTTGCAGAGGGATTCTGTTGCAGATGAGTTTTGGCCCAAGGAAATTCCTTGTGAGCAGGGACAATCAAAGATGTAAGCATAAGTAGGCAGGAAAGGACACAGCAAAGTATTTTTCCTTGACATTTAACTCTGCAGTGGCACATGACATATTTAAATTGATCTAGAAACAGCTGATGAAGACTCTTCCCTTTACTGTAACTTGGGGTTCAGCCTGGAAGTATGTATCTAGCCTGTGAATTTTGCTGACACAGGAGGTCAGGTTAAACACTCTGGATGATTTTCCAGAAATGTCAGGCTGTCCCTCATGGAGAGTTTTGGTCATGGGATGGTTTATTTAAAAAAGTAGCACCCCTCTTCAGGAATTCCCCATACATTGGCTTTGATCTGTTGTGCATTTTTTTTATCTTTCACTTTGATTATTTGCCGTTTGGAAGCCGTGATTTCACTGCCTGAGTCGATGTGCGTATCATGCAGTGCTGTTTCTGTTTCCGGTGTGGATGACTGAAAGGCATAGAGATAAATGAAAAGTTTGAGTATGTCATTTCTGAAACAAACATTCAGAGAAGCACTTCCAGAGTATTTAGCAAACTTTTGTTTTCCATAAACAAAACTGCTTGCTCCAATGAACCTTCCTGGAAAAGGGTCACGAATGATGTCAAAGTCAATTAGTGGCTTTTTACGTGAATGAATGTTTGCAAATATTGTTCTGCTGTCCTGCTTCAAACTAGTAATTATAGTTGCAGCTCTGCATAAGGAGAACCCAAGCCCATTGCATAGGACACACATTTACTGCCTGCAGGGGTTAGGATGAATATTTTTCCCTCCCCCACCTACGGACTGAGCTAAGTGCTCTGCGGATTGTGAGGGTTGCCTTCCTCTGAAGTATCAGGGCTTAGCCACTGCTGGAGGCATGATACCAAACTTGATGGACCAATAGTCTGATTCAATATGGCAATTCCTCTGCTTCTTGTATTTTTCAAACTGGCTTCTGTGTGCACATGCCGAAGTGGATGATTTATCGCCTACTCTGAGATATGCTCTTGCATAGAAAAGGGCAGGTTCAAGCACATTTGCTGTGTTTGTGTGTGTATGTGCATATGTGTCTAGAGAGAGACAGATATGAAACAGCTGATCAGTATTGTTTTCTTTCTCCACTCTGGATTTAACCCAGTGTGTGACTCTCCTCCTTTAACTGGCTGCTTTTGCATTTCCAACTTTTCATTCAGTGGTGCATATGTTTCCAGGCTGTCTACTTTTCAAGTTGGCATTCAGGGTTAAAGAAAGAGTTAGAGGATAAGTATCTGTGCTTTGGATGTTTATTTCCTTTACTACTTTTCAGGTCCAAGGAAAATCCCACCAACACCTTTCCAGACTCCAAACCTGACACTTGAGTTTCTTCTTTTTTTTTTTTTTCCTAGTTCTGCACTCAAAATGAGGAATTTGCAATATTAGAAATGAGAAGCCTTAATCTATTGGGAAATCCTTTGATCCATAAAATAAAATAGGGTTGTGGTTGGGGTTTTTTTTCTCATCTGTAAGTTTTTGAAAAAGATTTAGTTTAGCTTAGCTGGAAAGACCTGAAAACAGAAGTTTGAAAATGTCACCCTGGGTGGAAATTATTATTTTTAAAGCAATGAGTGAGGTGCCATTACAGCCCATTGCCATAAATTTATTTTTGTGGCAAAGCTTCAGACTCCTCTGTTAGTGACCTAAAGGCAGAAGCATGCGCTGCTGGTGGTAGCACATCCATTGGCAAGAGTCGGGGTTGTTCTCCAGGCTCTTCCACCCCTGGTTCAGTTACAAAAAGACATAATGGATCATCCATCCCTTGAGGCTGTTCAAGAAAGAGGGAGTGTCTCCCATCTAAAAGTATAAGAAGAAACCACAGGCTGGTTGCAGAAATCCTGGAGGGCAGTCCTTTGGCCTGTTACGCAGCAGTGCCTCAATACCTTTGCTTCTTGTTAATCTAACGTGCTTCTGATCTGCATCCAGTACCTTCACCTGATTCCTGTCTTTTCATGCCCTCCTTGTCTGCAGGATTAGTAGGCTGCTATATTTGTTTATGTAGTCCTCTGCTATACACTTTTTAAAATTTGGAGTTCTGGTAATAAGTTCAATGTGTAGACCCCTATCAAATCCCTAAATATCCTTTGGAAGGTCACAAAGAGGAAGCGGCTGTCATTGTCCATGCGCTTAATTCATGGTTTTATGTCCAGGCCATGAAGAACTTGATGGATTTGCTTTGAGTTTTTACGTTTGTTTTGAAATCAAAACTCCAGCTATAATGTATAAACAGACATGAAAAGGAATGGAAGACAAGCAGTCCACTGACTACAACTAGCATCAGATGTACCGCACACAAAGAACAGGTGAAAATAATGCATGCGGTGCAAATAAAATAAGTGAAAGTGAAGAAGAGTATTATGGTCTGGAGTGTACCTGATTCTAAAGAGACTACTTTAAAAATATTAATAAAAAGTGGTAAGAATTGTCTAGCATTTAAATTCCTTAACTGAGACACAAAAGCTCAGGCAAAACACAAATCAAAGTGTAACTTCTTACCTTCGACAGAATACCATAAGAACCAATATGTTGTTATGTAGTACATCATAAATATCTAGAGATAAACACTGGAGACCAAAAGAAGAAAGGATGGATCATTTTTATTTTACCTCCTTTTTGTTGCTTTTTTTACTATTTCAGTTATGTTTTGCTCTATAAAAATGATTATTATTCTCCTCATACCACCACTATTGATGTGAAATTATTGCATAAGTGAAGACTATGGGATCCATTTCAGCAGAGAGGCAGCCTTGTTCTAGGTGCTATAGAGACTGGTGAATGGAGAGTCCTCACACTGGTGATGAGCACGGAGACAAGTATTTGTGAAACCAGATTGATAATTCATCTGCAAACAGACCAATGTGACTTCCCCTCTCAGGCCCCCAAAATGTAATAACTGCAGCTGTGTTCAGCTTCATTCAAAAGATTGCATCCTTTTCCCTCGCGCATGGGTGGGCACTTCATGATGCTAAATAGGACATTTTGACTGCTCATATCTGTACCTTGGGGCCTACCAGATCTGAGGGCAACGTAGTGCCTGCTCATTTGACTTGCACAGCTGCAAAGCTTCCAGCACAAATGCTACTCGAACGCTTCTGTGCGGGGGTTGGATGTGATGGCACACTGCTCAGCTGAAGAGGAAAAATAGAGAGACAACAAACTCCCAAGCCTTAGTGGAGTGAGCCACCCTCCCCAAGCCTATGAGATTAAAGCAATGGATTTTCAAGTAGTTCTTCAGAGTGACTAATTTATATGGATATCAAGGATTCAGCTGGAGAATTAAAAAAAAGTAGCTAGGGGAAAATATGATGCTCTTTAAGTCCCAGTGGTGTGCCACATTCATTTTACTAGAGAGTTTATTCTTTAGTACTTTCATGGATTGACATGAGGGAGGAATTCACATGTCAGGACAGATAAAATCTCCCTCCTGCCAAAGGAGTCTATTCAGACATGCATGTTAGTAGGTTGATAACTTATTCTGTATTGCAGAGGACTCAAAGATAGACATTTCTCCTTTTATCTCCATCTCTGCGCTCCCTGCATACTAAAGATATGGGGAAACAGCAAGATACATCTTAACTAGCCCTCTCTGAGAGGAGTGACTTTTCCTAGTCCATGCCAAGAGATGCAAACTTAAAGGAATAAGGTGTCACACAGACTAATAGTAAATACATTAGCAATGTTTATGTGCATAATTTGAGCCCTGTATGAATATTGTTTAAAAAATACAAACCCTGGACTTTGTGGTTAATTTTTTTTTGCCAAGAAAAATGCACAGTATTGCAATGCTGTTGTTCATGTTACTCTGCTAGAGGGATGGGGACTAGGTTGAGAAAGATGGGGGACCAGAACAAGTAAAACACATTGAAGAATCCATCTTTGACATGCTTTCCAAATACTAATGAAACCTTTGTGTTTTTCTGAAAGATAGGCCCACTCTCCTTCTAAAGACTGGGGAATTGAGTCAAACAACTTTATTCCTTGACCAGAGCAGTAGAAGTACGTCTCCTCTTTAAACTGGAATTAAAATTCAGGAATATTTAGTCTTATGCTTAATCTGATAATCTCTATTTCATATATTTTTGATTTTCTGGGACTATCAAATGGCATAATTTTAGGGAAACATTATTTAAGAGTATTAAATTATGTGGGTATCATTACTAAGGAGCCCTGTTTAGAAAATGGAGGATGAAGATCCTCCAGAGTATAACTCAGAGCACCTCTGAACTGCTCCCCCGACAGAAGGACTTTTTTCTCTCCCTCCTTCTCCTTTCAGTGATGACACTTGGAGAGTAGCCTTCTTCACTGGGCACTGTGGGGCTAAACTGGTGAGTATGAAATAAAGCAGATGTACTAGGAGTTTCTCTGAACTTTCTCTTGTCCTTCCAGCTCAGTTCCCAAAAGCAGATTCTTCTTATTTTTAAGCAGCTCATATACGCAGATTGAGATTAAAGTGGTGTAGAAAGTGTTATATATAGATGTGTATACATACCTCAGATGTTTGCCTAGATGTATCTTATCTGAACTTCTACATGAATCTAAATTTCCCAGGCTTGAACCATGGTTTGTGTAAATTGGTGTTGTCTCACTGTCTTTGAGTGAGCTTATTTACGTCAGTTCTGGAATTAGCCCCCTGTATCCCAGCCAGGACTTAGCTGCAAGAGTCAAAATAACATGGATATGTACTGTTTTCCTGTTATCTCTAGCCTCTCTAAAAACAGAAGCTATTAGAAATATTGTGAGAAAGCTATCTTGCAAGATTTGCTCCCCACTTAAGAGTTTTAGATAGATATCTAGCAAGAATGTGCAGTTATACCAATCCCTAAACTTCAGCATAGTTTTCTTTGGCTTAGTAGTAATTCATTTTGATTTGCATCCCTTAGCTTTGAGCTTTGAGATCTTGTAATTTCAGAGAACTTCAGACAACACTTTTTTCTTTTGCCCCACCATTTTCATATATTTCCAATCTGCCTGAATGGAGAAATGTAACAAGAAAAAAACTTCATGAAAATTACCTCCCACCATTTTTTTTTGTTGTGGTTTTTTTTTTTTTTTTTTTTTTTTTTTTAAATACAGTCTATACTGTGGTCCTTTCTAGAGAATGCTGTAATTCTGCTCAGGTCCAATCCAACTTGCTTCATTTTGGAAGTAAAAAGATTTTCCCAGACAAGGCTTAGTGAAGTAATGACTCAGAGGCATGACAGACCAAATGGACTATTTGTTTCATATTAATTATTAATGTGGTGTTATCACTAATGATAATATATAATGACACATCTTCCAGTGAATTTTTCTCTATTTGTGTATCACTTAATATGAGAGTGATTCTCTTTAGACTGTAGAAGATGACATCTCAACATGGATAATTATAAATAAAAAGGTAAGAAAAGGGGTACAATTGGATAACATAAGTGACCAATTTAAATTCAGTCATACATCATATAAATTCCATACTTGTTTCCCACTTTCTTTATAGAATACTTTTTTCCTGTTATTATTGACCAACAAATACATTCTTTAATGTTTAAGAATATTTTAGACAAAGAGATTTCAGCAAGGTGAGCTCAAAACTATGATTTCAACTTTGAATTGTTCTTTTCTATTGATCTTCCTGTGATTTACAACCATGTCCCATCAGAAAGTTCTCTCCTGCTTTATGTCAATGAAATTTGGGGCACAGTTTCATCCCTATGGAGCGCACCTGCTTTGTGTCCTTTGTGAAGGGAGATTAGTCTCTAGCTTTGAGAATTTGTTGCCTGTTGGCTATCTTCACCGTAAAACCAACCAAAAAGTTATGTGAGTTTCTAGGTAGAATTGCTTGGAGATTTGTAAAATTATTTTGAACTTGGATCTGAGCCTGCCATTAAAGTGCTTGACTTGCCTTGACCACTGTAATTTTAGAAAGCTGACCCTTCTCCCTTGCAATTTACACAGTGTTTTTAGCCTAATGCAGAATTTCCCTCTTCTGCAGCTGGGAAGGGCATATCCATCATTTTCAGATATGGACATATGATCCAGAGGCAATTGAAGGTATTTTGGAATCATATGGTTTGCCTTACGGTTTTGGATTGGTCAAGAGAGATTTGCCTGAAATCCTTGAGGGAGTGTGGCATCTCACTGACTTGAGAGGCATTTTAAAATAAAACTTGAAGTTAAATGCATTTTACAGAGAGGCTTAAAACGTCTAAAAAATAAATCTAAAATATTTATATGTGGGCTGCAATGGAACAGAAGTTACGACCTCATATGTGAATGTCTAGGATTTGTTTTTTCCTTCCACCAGCCCACCTGGAATGACTTTAGCTTTCAGCTTTACCTCAGGCTGTACCCAGGTTAGCTTCTAGTGACTTATGACTCCATCAATCTGCACAGATATGTGCTGTACTCCTTCAAGGGAAGTAGTTCATCTTCTATATGACTGCATCTCCACCTCTTCCAAAGTTCAAAGAACCCAGGACAATTGCTTATTCGAACGGGCTTCCAGTGAGTATAGAAGATGTTCTCCCTGCCTTCCTGTGTGAATCAGGACTTTCTGGTGAACTTTGATAGAGACAAAAACTTTCAGAGTAATCCATTCCCTGTTGAACAAGAAAGACATGTGATGATGGTGATGAAATATCAGGTGAGATTGCTCAGTATGTTTTAAGGAGCTTTGAACTGGAAATGGATCAATTTAGAGCTCTTTTCTGAAGTCAGAGGAGCACATTTTTTACGATCCATTTCCCATGAACTAACAACTGTTCCCTATCCAGCAGACAGTTTACTTGTAGCTATTTTGACTTGCATTATTCCACTTAATGAAGATAAACATAAGTCAGACACAGGAAAGCCACAGAATGAGTATGAATGGGAAGTGTTCCAAGTATTCAGCATTTACTAGACAAAATTGGCCAGTAATTCTTTTTGCTTTTCACTGAGGATAAAAATCCCTGAAAGATAATCATCATCATTGTTTGAACTAATATAGCATTTTTATCCAGCAATCTGAGAACACTTCCCAAACATTAACTGGACTAAGAACAGCCTTGAGATTAGATTCATATTATCTAAAATACCTGTTTTACAGACAGAGAAACTCACAGGTTACCTAGAGGTACCATGACTTCCCATGGGTCATAGGGTCAGAAGAGTAGAGAAGATTTCTGACTACCATTTCTATGATTTCAGTGACATTGCAAAGGATGCTTAATATTGCTTATTCAGTTGCTTAAATTATTCATATTACAGCAACTTTTGGCATGAATATTTTTTATGCTTACGTGCAGCTTTTTTTAAAATTGATTCTTTTTTAGTAATTATTTGCATGGCTGTACACCAGCACATTTCACCCTGTAAACTGTTCTTTTTTTTAATGCTCAGGATTGTTAACTGGCAGATGATTAGTAACCTAGATCACGTGTTATTTTTTCTTCCTCTTGATTAGATTACTATAACTGTTTTTGAACCAGAGAAGAAAGAACATCAAATACTCAATTCATGCAAGACTACCTTTGTGGGAATATAGCCGCTTCCCTGGAAGGAACATCTATTTCGCAGATCTTTATCTGAACAGAAACTACTTGCCTGTATGTTTCCATAAAGCAAATAGTAGGGTGGCATAAGCATGAGTGAAACAAATATTCAGAATGAAGATGGGTGCTCACAGATGCTGTAGTTCACCCAGTTCCAGTGACTGTACAATTAATAGGCGATGGTGAACGGACTTAATTAGAGTAATGCACTGGAAACAAATCAATGCACTCACAGCTCCTCACACTTTTTCTATATGCTACTGTCTTCAGTCATCAGATGACGACTTAGGGCAATTTTGTTTCTTTATTTGTAGATCCATGGTTTAAAAAGTTACCTAGTCTTCTCCTGTTTGTGTTCCACTAACGACAGTAAGTAGACTGTGATGTTCACACTGAAATCATTTACCCAGACAGGCTAAATAGATCATGCCCTTCCATGCCCTATACCCTACAAATAGTATCATATGGTTAATTTTTAAGCCAAGTGATCAAGTGTTTAATAAAGCAGAGGCTGGGGGGATGAGGGGGGGAAATGTTGTCCATAGAAGTCATTGTTTTGGTGGGCTTCATCTCTTAACCCTTTGTAGTGTGGCAGGAACAAATCCATGAAACGGAGCTTTGACTAATCAGACAAGAGGGGGAGATAAAGGTAGGCATCAACCTGTGGGCCAAATGCATCAAAAATGTTATTTAGGTGTTACACTGGGATAATTACTGATTTATAGATACAGTGGGTAGAACACTGATCTGGGATTAGGGTCTCCAGGTTTTATTCTTGAACCTGTCATATTTTGCTGTCTGACCTTGAACACTTCACTTTTCCTTTCTATTTTATCCACACATCTTTGGGCTAACATGCCTGCAGAGCATAACCCTGTTGATCAGGGTGTGCCCTTCCGAAAATATATTTGCAGATTCTGCCTCCACAATTTATATGAACCTTGACCTGAATTGGGAGAAGCAGGTTCTTTGAATTGCAGCAGCACACATGTTGACATAAAACTGGAAACACTTAATGGGCCAGGTCTCTGTGTTTTAATTAGATAGCTCAAACTACCTCTTTAATCTTTCACATAAAGTTAGATTTGAAGCAGATGATCAAAATTTATTTATGCATGCATTCAAACAAGACAACATTGTAACTGAGAAAGCTTAAAGTTTTGTGTTTAAAAAAACCCCAATGCTATTTGGGAAATGAAGTCATCTGCAGAAAAAATACCAGCACAACAACAAAGCAGTCTTCCAATTCCTGTGTTTTTGGATTAGAGCATGCCATCTTTAGTATTTATTTCCCTAAGAGCTTGCCTTTTTTTAACAGATGTATACTCCTTTCATTGGTGTTTATTTAAAATCCTGCCAGTATATCTGAAATCAGCACATACTGAATGTTGATGCACCACCTTGCCTAATTGACTTAGCTGGAAAATAAACAGTGAAAGGCTATTTTAGCAGCAAACTGGTTGATACAGCTACTCATTCCCTACCTTTATCTGTGTACCACACAAGCAGACAAGTACTAGCACCCGATAGCATGGACACAAGGTTGCTACAAATGTTTTCTGCAGTCTTTAGCATTTTAGGGACAAACTTGATATTGGTGTCACTGTCATTCTCTGAATCAGAAGAATAACATTTTTATCTCTGCTGCCCTAAAACCTTGATAACACCTGTAAGATGGCATCAGAACCATGAAAGCTTATTAAAAGTTATTATTTTAAAAACAATAGGTTCCTGAATATTCACAGTGAATAAGGATTATAAGGCTATTCACGCAATTTGAATAATTTGCTGCTAATAATATTGACACTCAATCTGTCTCCAAAATGTCTCTGTTAGCAAGAAACAATCATGCTGGGAGGTGTTAGGAAGACTTTGTAGTGGAGTGGCAGAGTGAAGAAATTAAAAACTGATTGGAAAATGTATTTGAAGTTTGAAAAAATTATTTTTCTGACTTTTTAATATGAAATATTAGAAATTAATTGTAATGTATTATTACAGAGAAAAATTGCTTTCTGCTAGTTTTGCTGCTTTTTTTTTCTTTTTAAACAAAAATATGGGTTTGCTTACCGAAAGAGACCCCACTTGGAATATACTGGCAAAAAAGGCAGAGAAATAAAACACTCCCACCAGAAAAAAAAAAAAAAAAATAAAAATTTTTGACCATGCTGTGGTACTGATCATTGAATGAAGAAGCTGAATGCAGTTTATTAGGAAGAACTGAGGAGACAGGGCTTTAGCAGAAAGGCATAAAGGGGCCTTAATTAAATTGGTATTTCAGTTTCATGTAGGATATGCTTTTTCCACACAAATCTTAATTCTGAAATGATCTTTTGGTCAACTTTTCACCAAATAAAATGATTATTCCTGCGAAAATATTTAGCAGATGAAAATTGCCATTTTCATTTGAGTTGGGTTAGGAACTGATACATCTTTTTGAATGAATACTTTGGGGGTTTTGCATTAAAGATTTTCTGTCACATATTTCAGAAGTTAATATTTATTTTTGTTAATTTAGCACAAAGGTTACTTCTCTGAAGTTGTTTTTGAGTTCTTATCCATAATATCAGGGTTTTAAATGACTACAGATTTTTGCCATTGATATAAAAGTGTCTTAGTGTATTTATGCTACACATGTCCTTTATTAGAACAGGATTTTTATACCATATCATTAAAAAAGAATAGAAAGTAACACAGTGACAAAATATGGATTTTTCATATGTCTTTGCTCAGGAGGAATTTTTAACATTGAAATAGTAAATCAAAAATAGAATGCAGTAAAGAAGGGCCATTGGATTAGACTGGATATGAAAGAACCTGATTATATTAGAACATTTAGCCTATTTAAACAAAAAAAAGTTTTCTCTGTCTTATTGATTATGGCTCAGAAATTTTTGGTAATAATTTTATTTTGTTTTTATTTTTTATTAACTTTTCCTGATAAAAATTTTCATTTTTAAACTAGTCATTAGGTGTACAGACAGTTTAGTTTGTGGTTTCTTCTCAATAATTCTCCAGCTTGGCATAGTCTGTACTTGCTTATTATCGGCTTGCTTACAGATACCATATACCATTCGTGCTGTACTCTTACCTTACCTTGGTCAGTGAATTAGGAGATTTTTAATGGTTGTTCATGTTAGATACTCTGAGACAACATGCATTGTCAGACAAAATAAAATCCATGTCCTAGGGCATAATTTCTAAGTCATACTCATATTAGCTACTCAAATAGTTAGACTTGTGTGCATTATATACATGTTAAATAAAAAAGGAAGAACAAGAGGAAAAGTAATAATTTTGTACTCTCAATATCAGTTTTCTAGAGCTAAGAATTGAGACAGAAGAGTCAAGGCCCAGAAAGCTTTTGTAACTGTAAGCTGTAAGGCAGAAAACTCTTGGGTTGAGCTAACAAGAAGAGTAGAAAGCTTTGCTGAACAGAATGACACTCCTGAATAGCTTAAATTTACGATCATCACATGAGTAAATCTCCCATTGATTCTAAGCTGAAATGGCTCAGATTTGGTGGCTTCAGAACCACCTCCTCTGCTGAATGGTGGCTCTGTAGATATACCTGTGTTTGAAACTTGCTTTGAACATATGGGCATGTTGCAGCCAGATAGGAGAAAATTGGATTCCATCAGAAAATGACCAGTGCAAGAGGAGGTTATGAGTTTATTAACCTGATGAATAAAAAAAAATAAATATTTGGTGTAAAACCTGTCAGAGATTACACTTGTAAAACTTCTAATTCAGCTATTTCCTCTTAGCTGTCAAAATATGTCTGGGATAAGTTAATACAACATTACACATTTTAGAAGGTTTTGCTCTAACCTGAAGTTCAATAATTTTTTCTAGCTATTTTTTTCCTTCCTCACCAACTTCTCTTATCAACAGCCTACCTTTTTGTCTGCAGGCTGGCTTCTCAACTGTTTATTTCCATAGCTATAATCTTTGCTTTGTGTTTTCAAAAAGCTTTCAAAATACTTAATACCAATTCTTAAAACAATAGCAACCTGATGGGCTGAATGCCACGTGGATAATTACTGATGGACTTAAGGAATGAGTTTTGCTCATGGACTGGAGTCTCGCTGGCGTCTCTGCAGCCCATCTCCGCTGTTTAATAGCATTTCTGGAGAAGGCTAGAGAGAGAATTGTGGCCCTGATACAAATTTCAACTGAAGGAGGCAAAAGGTAGAAAAGTAGAGCAAAGGAGCACCAGATAACAGTTGCCCCCCACCTTTGCTACCCTGACATGAGTCAAATGACAACATTTTACTATGAAAATTGAAGATAGTAGACAACCTTTGCCTGAAAAATTTTCAGCACCAAGGAAGAAAAAAAATATTGCTGGAGAAGACTTTTTATTTAAAACCAAGTACATCATATTAAATGGTTCTGTAGTGTCTCCCTTTCTCTCACTTTTTGCCCTCTAGACGAAGAAGGATTTATCTCATATGTTGCAAAAAAAGTCACCTCTCTGTAACCTACAGTTCATTCAATCAAGGCTTATCGTAAATAATCAGTATGGAAAACACCAATCGGCTTTGAAGAGCCCCTGGATTTAGGAGGTATACACTGCTCATGTCTGTGGAACTCCTCTGGGAAACAAAGAAAAGAGAATGTGTCTTGATTTACACTGCCCTGTTTCTCGGATCTGCCAGCTTCTCTGCTCTGTCCACTTCACTACCGTCAGATGCTGTGAGACAAGCATATGGTGTTTACTTCTCTGACTGACATCTCTCTGCTTTTCCTCACTCCTCGAGAGAATCCTCTCTTGCCAAGTCAATTTGCAAGGGCTTGGATGTAGCCATGGCCCTCTGGTCGGGATCCAAACTATTCCTCATTTTCCCTTGGCAAATGTCAGCAGAGGACAATCTCCCTCCTCCCTACAAAATCAGTGTTTCATGGAGGGAAGCTCAAATCCAAGGAACAGCCTGACCCTGAATGTCCTTCTGTACCTCATTCATTTAGGGCTGTATGAAGATGCCACCTGGAGACTGCAGCAGCTCCCCACGCTGTCCCTGTGAATGTGGAGCCTGGGGGCTGGAGGGGAGCGGAGCAGCCTGGGTCCCAGGTGAGGGACCGCTAGGAAAGCCTTGCCAAAGGGCTGTGGACAGCCACTGACACTGCTGCTGCAGCTGATGAAGACTGAAATGAAGAAGACGTGCCAAGCAAACGATTTACATTTGCTGTAGGTTGTGAAGCTTAAATGGAGCTTGGCTTGGGAGTGGTTTTAATAACCCAGGGAGTCCCCCTCCCTGCTTAGAGACACATTCTGGACATGTTTTGGGATGAAATTAAAAAGAAAAAAAGAATGAACTCCAGCCTCTTTTAAGATGGACTTCTTGCGCTTTATTTCTTTTCTTTTCCTCCTTCTATCTCCTCCCTTCCTCCCTCCCTCCCTGCCTCCCTCCAACACTTTGATCTGGTGGCAATGGCATCTTTATCACTCTTATCAGGTCCAATGTTCTTGGCTGTCCTTTTGAAGTGTGATTTCCTGCCTCTCGTGGTCAAGAAAGGATACTGGGCACTGCAGGTTTCCTGTTGCTTTTCCTCTGTATCTACAAGTTTGCTTTGCTTTCCTTCCTGTTTTTCTGTTTCATTTGTTTGTGCTTCCCTTTGCTGTCCAAACCTGCCTCTTTCCCTCGGACAGGTTCTCCCCCACCCATAGATCATTATCACTCATTTATTTTTCTTCTCCAGCATCTCAGAGTGATCTTACCCTTTTCCTATTGTGCCTCATCCTTTCTATCCTTCCTTCCTTCTCCTTTCATCTGTTTCTTAAGCTTTTTTTTCAACTCTTTGATTTTGACTCATGTTTTCTGGTCTTTCTAAGGTGTTCTTTAGACTTGTCTTAGACCCTTGACTAAACTGGAGAAAAGCCTGAAAATGAACCAGATGTTCCTTTGGGATTTTGTCCAAAGCATACTGGAGTCAGAAGCAACACTAATTGACTCAATGGGATTTAGGGCAAACTCCCTGTTCTTACATCTCCTGAACATTTGCTAGTCTTTCTAGCTCTCTTCTGATGGCAGTTTGCAATCTTTGACATGTTATTAGTTTGAAGGAAGATCTTCATAGAAAGATTATCTTTTTTTTTATGAAGAAGAAGAAGGCTCTGAAGAGATATTTAGCTTTCACAACCAGTAAATGCAGTTCCATATTTCACTACAGGCTCCAAATCCGTGTTGGGATTTTCCAAATCTATGATGTATGAAATAATTCAGATGGTAAAACATTATTCAGGGGCTTCCCAATTATTCCCACAATGCCTGTTTGGGAGACTGAATAGCGCCGAGGCTGTTTTCTCTGATTTTAAGCAGGTTTTTACTTTCCACAGGGAGGTGGTGGTTCAGTTAAAAAACCCCACAGCCATGAGTTTAGGCTTTCTCATGTACCAGCACTATCTGAGTGCATCCAGGCACAGGAGGAGTGAGAAAAACTTAATTTCAGCCACAATGCTGATATTTGGCAAATGAGTGGTTTTATGGTGCTTCATGCAGCTCAGTTATTTATTTATTTATCCTTACAGATAAAGCACAGTGACTTAATGGGTGAGCTGGGCTATCACATTAACTTCTGTATCCAGCTGGGCACAGATTTGCATCCTGCTGCCACTGGGCAGGGTAGGATCTAAGCTTGCTTGCTGGGTACAGTATAGCTCTCATACCCAGCTGAGCTGCAGCTTACCAGGGGATACTTCCCCTCTTGGAGGTACAAATGGCAGCTGCTTTAGGCAATAGGAGAAGGCCTTGGCATGTCCCTGCTCTGTCAGGGAACATACTGTACTTTGCTCTCACCAGATGCTCATGGTGCATTATCATCCCGTTTTCACTCTTGGAATCATTGGCTGAAAAAGCACCAGTAAGGCTGGGGGTGAAGTGAATACATATTTTATAACATGAGTTTATTGCAGCCTTTAAAATCTGATCTGAATCAATATCCTCCTATCCTAAGAAGACTTTCTTCTGAACTTTCTGTGTTATTTCAATCCAATAAACTGACATGCTTAATATCATGAATACATCAAGTCTTTGTTTCTCCCTTATCTTTAGAAAGAAGAAAAAAAGACAGTTAATAATTCTGGAAAGTTTTTTTCTCCTTCATTTAATTATTATTAAACTATAGGAAAACAAGCGCAAGAACAAGTGGAAAACAATGAAAACGAAAATCAGAAAAAAAGGAACAGATAAAATGGAATCAAAACTTCTGATTTCAGCTTATATGTCTTCCCTCCTTTGACAGTTAGCAGAGCCCATGAAGAGTTATTCTGTAAGATAACAAGTCAGCATGGAGGAAAGCTGAAAGACTCCTTTAAATAGGACGGTGGATTGCTGGGTGTTTTCAGGCGGTGAGTCTTTTCTGTTGTTGTTGTAGCTGTGTAGCAGCACAAGACAAAAGGGGACATTGCAGCTTTCGAGCTTTCAGGACTGGGGGCTGAGGAGGAAAGGAGAGAAGAGCATGATTGATGGAGTTCTGGTTGGCTTATAAAGGGCAGCCGGGAGTGCAGGGAAATAATCAGGGAAAAGGGCGTCCCGTACTGGCTCTCTCAGAGGGGAGAAATGAATCCTGCACCTCTGCATTATTAAGTTGTCAGGCGGGCTGATGATGAAAATCTGAAGGTCAGGCATAACAAGAAGCACCTTATGGGGGGATCATGACCTTTCTGGAAGTGCTACACTCATGTTTATCTGCACCTAACCCTTATCCACAATTCTTCATTTGATAAGAACACTGGGAGAAGGGATGGGGAAGGGGGGAGGGAGAGGGAAGTCCTCATCATATGTATAAGCAGTGTGTGAAATTAGGCTTCCTGTGAAACTGATTGTGGATGCTCAATTCACAGTGAAAGATAATAAACCAAAAGGACACACGAGGGATGCAGGCAGAAATTGTTCACTACAGTGGAACTCAATAAAGGGAACAAGAGCTTTCCTAAATGACAAATTTGGTACAGCGGTGCTAAAATCAGGATTCTCCCTGGCACCACTGCAGCAATTTGCTCTCAGCTCTACCACTTTTTATTTACTTTGGAAGTCCTAATAATGCTAGAGAGTGGTTTTTTCATCTATTTATTTATTTATTTCTCCCAAGCAATGTTTATTCTTTAACTGCTTACTTTAAACCAAACAGTCAAGGTGAAGGACAATGAAACGTTAGATTCCAATTGATTTTTCCTCTTTAGTTTCCATATCAGAAATGAGTATAAATATAAATATATTCCAGGGTTAGATGCCTGTCCTATGCGTGCCTTATTGACTGCTTTAATAAATGTCATGACCCCTTCTGCACGCATGTGCACACACAAACTCACACATGCTTGCAATCAAATAGGTAGAGGCATTGCTTGGATATAAATGCAGTAATGATGGCAATCACACAGAAAATATTCCAAACCTAAATCTGCTCTTAGAATGTGTTAATAAGCTTTTTATTTCACCCCAATTTACAGCATCTTGATTTTGCTTTTTAAATCCATGAAGTATTTAAAACATGACAAAGTACACTTGTGGAAAATCGAAGTCAAACAAGACTTCATAATTATTGCAATATATTCACTTTTCATGCATAATCCTTTAAATTAGCAATACAATATATCACCTCTACTGCCACTAGAGGCTAATGCACCTCTATTGAAAGCTATGTTAAGGAAAATTATGTCCTATCTTGAAAAGGCACATAACCTTCCAAAATATTAAATGACAGTAGGTTCCAATCCTGTAATTCTTGCATACTCAAGTAGCCTCATTAGCCTTGATTTTCTTACATCAATGGACAATAAGCTATTAACTTTAATGGATTTACTAATACACGCTGATGTGAGATCAGAATCAGTACCTTTGGGACATCTTATTTAAGGATTACCAGACCAGCAGGAAAAGAAATATAATATACAAACTAATGAATACTTTTATTAGATGAATAGTATGATACTGGAACCCATCAACTGCCTTTAAAATGACTCTTTAATGAAGAGGTGACACTGAAAAATACTATGTTGTCGATACAGCACATAATGAACCTACTGTATCACATAAAAATGAAAGAAAGGTTTTCTATTTCTATTGTTTAAGTGATCCAATTTATCTAATTTTACTCTTCTGTCCTCCCATGTGCTTCCTATAGCTGTGGTTTACAGACCACTTTTGGTATCCTATTAAAAAGCAACAACAACTAATAATGCCTGTGTATTGTGCAGTGACTTTAATCTTCAAATCTAGTACTGATCCATGGTGGAGGTTGATAGAACTTATTGCTGAGGAAACTGGGGCATGGGAAAAGAAGTGTCATGTCCAGAGTCACTGAGAAGACTAGTGATAGACCCTAGGTCATCTGGAATTAAATCTGGTGGCCTCCTCATTTTTAACTTTTTTTTCTTTAGGTAAAACCGTACTCTTTTAAAAGGGTGGAGCTGAACCATGATGTGGGTTTCAGTCTAGACTTTGGGACTGATTTGGTGAAGTAGTCATATGCCCTTGCAGAATTCAGCAGAAATCCTTGTGGAACAAACTCTTATTTAGGGTGAACAAGGGCTGCAGAAGGCAGGTTGCATCTTAGCTCCATTGCAAATCCCTTTTGACTAGCAATATTTGCAGTAGGTTTTGAATGTGAAAGCCCATGGGGTGTAAAAATATACTTTGAAGGTCATTGTGTGGGGAGATTTGCCTCCAAGCAACCAAGCCTATGAACCGCTCCAGTTTTTCTATACAACAGTGAACCTCTCAGAATTTCAAGGAAAATGGGAATTGCTGGGAGGTTGGCCTTTTCAGATTACTTGGCCATTCCCAAAACTTTGCCTTCATAACCAAGCCTCTACATCCACTGTGATGTGATCATCATGGGAAAATAAATTTATCTTGGCTCATGTGTATTCCGTCAATAATGTACTTGTTTTAAGTCCCTTTTTGCTAACCAGCCCTCATTTCCATGAAACGTAAGCATCTGTGACACTTGCTAGAGATTTTATTATCTTTCAAGACTTTTTTCCTCCTCCTCCTGTCATCAAAATTGAAACTGGCTGATAGATGAGACAGAGAGGCATGATCTCATAACATGGTTTGTTAGAAATGGAAGCTAACAGATAATCTGTGTAAAAACTGTTGGCCAAATCAGATTTTCTTACAGATTTCAGAATTGCATTCTTTTATAAGTTTATATGACACCTTCTTGTTATTGGTTACCTTAAAATCTCATGCCAGATATTACCAAAAATCAGCTGTTGGTTTTTTTTTTTTCTTTTGTGTTACTAGAATACATTGAAATGTTGATGTTACTTAGGAAGGGTTTGACTGTCAAGTATCCATACTGGCAGCATCTTATGAAAAAATTTGGAGCCAATAAAGCAGGGTAAGATACTGATGTTAGAAAAACCTACAACCAACCCATCCCCAAACACAATAGACCTTGATTTTATGCAGTGCAGAAGACAAAAGTAATGAAAAAAGAAGGCTACTTAATAGTTGCTGGTCAGCGGTGGAAAGTCCTATGGTAGATCTTAAACCTAGTGAGTCTGAGCTAAGGAATAAAGAAGCCTTTTTCTTCACAGCATCCAGAAGAATGAGTGATGATTTCCAGTTGAACTCTTTTAAAATTAGATCTGGCTAGAACTCAGTGGGCAAGTTTGCCTTACATAATGGATCATTTTTAGGCCAAATGCAGCTTTCATTGAAGTCAATGGAAATATTTTCATTGACTTCAAAAAATTTTGATTCAGGTGTCTCTATATATTAAGCTATGTGAAGTTCTGGAAAATCAAGGAACAGGCATTTATTTGGCTATTTGTAGTGGCTTTGAAGCTCTTTTAGGGATCACAAAAATGAGCTCAGTTTTCTGTTCAAAGCTGAGGTTTCGTAGCCTGTTAGTCAATAACATGGACTGAAACTTCTTATACTGTCCAAAAAAATACTAGATATGTTTAAAAATAACTCCTGAGAAAGGTGTGCCACCTACCATTTCCACTGTTGTTTTTCAGCTACACAAAGCATTACTATACTGCTTTAGTGATGGCTATTTTTACTTTGCTTACAAAGCCTGCATTTTAAAGTGTGATAATCCCCTAAACTCAATGCAAATCTCAGAGGGCTGAAAGCTGGCATGGGAGATGCCAATCCAGGTGTGGTGCTCTCTTCAAAGCATGATAGAAGTCATAGATGAGTTATAGGGTGGCAGATGCACGCACATCACTTGGCCAAGCTGCAGCTAAAAATGGCTTAATATGAAAACACAACAGTTTACAAGCAGGCAGTTAACCCTTCACATGGGCCAGGTGTCTGTTGTGAATAAGGAGGGACAAACCTGAGGGAGGGGACTTATTTTCCCACACATTTCTTCAACAAAACAAATAAAGAAAAAACCCATCAGTTCCTTGTTTCCTCTTTTCACTTCTTAAGTCTCTTCTTCTCCAGTCTTCCTATTACTCTTGCCAGTCCATTTCTTCTCCCTCATAATGTCTTCTCTTGTTGATGGTGTTTCCACCCATGTGGCTGCTGCTAGTTTAACTTTTCAAGGAGTCAGCAACTGCTGTTTGTGTTATGGTGCTCACTGCAGAGGTTTCTTATGCACTATGGTCTCAGTCTTGGAAATCTGTGGCCTCAATTTTATTTTTGGTTGTTTTTCCATAGTCAACAAAACTGTATAAACCCATTCAACTTGAAAACACTATTGCTATTTGTGCATAGGGTGAAATTCTGTACATTTCTGCCAGGAGAGTGAACATCAAAAAAGGGCAAGAATATTTAATGAAAAATGCCAAAGACTCTGTTGTCTTTTGAGTTTCCATGACACATAATCTCTACTATGTTCTTCTGTGTGGAGGAAGTTTTCTGTCATGGACCTTATTCTCCATTAGCTAGAGAAAAAAATTAGACAGGTCACATTTTCTTTTTTTTTTTGTTTGTGTATCTGCTAAATACACACAAGTGAGGGTGACCACAGGTTGTGAATTAATACAAGGTATGTAGTTAATGTAGCCAGTCACCTGTACGTTGGGTCAACGACTAGCATTTGTTCTTTAGGGAGTAGCTGCTAACCTTGGAAAAAGGTTTGGTCATTTCACCATGGCATTCTCTTCCAGCATGTACAATCAGGATGACTCTTGTAAGGAAAACCAACAGGAAGTATTCTACTGGAGACAGCTTTCATTTAGGTTACAAGTACCCTGGAAAACATGATCTGAATATTGGACTTGCCTGGGACAATTTAAGGCATTTCAGGGAATAGTTTAAGACTTGGTGTGATAATGACTTTTGAGTTCCAGGAATCTGAAATTGTTTCAGTGGAAATGTTTTCTTAAATTGGAAGCTCCTTTGTGTAGGGACCAATCCTGAGATTTCGGGAAGGGACACATGGGCAGAAGTAGAGCATTAAGTTGAACAGAATTCTAATAAAAGAGATTAATCTTATATCCCTGATGGGGAGCCTTTACCTGGATTTACCAGTCCATTTGGCTGTGGGACACAGAAATCCTGTGCCAATTTTCAAAATAACTATAACATCTATATTTTTTTTTCCTAAATGGACTACAATATTAACTGTGTCATTTTTTCCTCATGCCATTTCCAAGATGAGATCTTACTCATAGCCACAGCTCCAGTTAGTGGCAGTGTTTGGATTAGAATTTCATGGCAATGTCATACAGAGACTGACATAAATTCCAAAGAGAAGAAATTTGGATTAGACATAAGCAAATATAAACAGAGACTATAGCATAAACTACTCCAAAATCACACCCACTCCTTCAGAGGTTATTCATTAGAAACCTGTCTGACTTTAGCATCTATAATGGAAATGAACACTGGAATTTGTACAATACTGTCTCATGGAAGAAAATTAGCTCCTGGCCATCCTTAGAGGAGTGGAATAGTTTAAGCAGCAGTTTCATTATTGTGCTTTTACTGGGCATTATTTTTACTATGGAAAGTCCTTTAAAATTAATGGGAATTGATTTCAGTGGCCTTTGACATATTACTGAAAGCAATATGGCAAAATACAACCTTTTCCCTCTTACCGCTACGTAAAGGCTTTAACTGGGAAAGCAGTTTACAATGGTGCCCCCATGTAAGGCTTTATTCAAAAGATTTTACGCTTGATAACATCTGAGCCATAGGAGCTGTATGTGGGGTTTAGCATCTTAGCAGCTGCAATTCTTAATCCTGATTCCGTTGCCTCCATATTAAAAGCTCCATGGTCACAGGACGCCAGCTTTGGCCATTCTACATTGTCATTCATTCCTCCCCCCCACACGCGTGCCTGCCCATATAGGAAAATGAGTTTACAACTGACTACGCCTATGGGACTCCCGGAGGGATACAATGTGAGAGCCTTTACTAGTGGTGGATGGTCCTCAAAAGGTTTGAAAGTTTGGTAAGTACATCCTTAACCAACCTCTTTTGACCTTTATTCAGATTTGTTTTTGGAGAAGGGCAAAGGGTTGGGCCAATTCTTGTTTAACCCAACTGGCTTGTGCATCTGTAGGCTGTAATTAATCACTAAATCGCTGCCATACTTTGTTTTGGAGGCTAGGTTCCAATACAGCAGGGCACTATACTTAACTTTAAGCACATGACTAATTCTTTAAAGTCAAAGGGATTACTCATGTGCTTAAAGTTAGCTGCATATGTAAGTAGTTTGCTAGATCAGGCCTTGAGGAGTTAGGGAGCATTTATATTTCTTGTACAGCAGCGCCAAGTTCCTCAGTTTGCCTTTGCGTTACTTTGGTCCTCCTTGTTGCCTTGGAATTTTCTTTACAGCAGTGATGCAAAGGAACAGCAGGGTATAGTTTGGAGCAGGACTTCATCCGCTCCCAAAGTGGGGGACTGAGGACTCAGTTTTCAGTTTTGTGGACTTCTGCAAAAAGAGGTAGGTTCAGAATCTAGCCACTTTCAAAATTAGGGAAGTTTCCTATTTATGTTATTTCTATTTCATCCGGACTCGGAGCATGAGTAGCTTATGTTAGGTCATGCATTTATTTCTTATTGTGAAGTTGCTTTGTCATATCAAAAATATAAAGACATATAATAATCAGTATCCAAGAAAACCAACAGAAATCTCCGTGTTTGCCTCTTTTGCAGTATCTGATCATGTTTCTTCAAACCTAATTCTCAGCTTGCTCAAATAGGTAGCGATAGTAGTTTTACACCACTTGAGGATTTGTCTCAGGCCTTGCAAATATGCTTTTCATATTGTAAAATGCACAGGGCAGTGAACTGAACTACATACCACAGGCTGAAACCTCACCAGAAAATTTGTAATACTAATTTAAAAAAAAAAAAAGAAATCCTGTCTTTTTTAATGAAACTAAGACTTTCTGAGTGTACGTCAAGGGTTTTATTACTGGTTCTACATAATAAAGTAATTGTGTAATTAGTAATACATTTGTCACTCCTTTACTGAGGAAAAAGTAAAACATGTACCGCTTTTGTGTAAATCCTGACAGTGGTGATTTTTTTCCCGAGAATTATACCATTATATCATAAAAGTGTCAAGGCATGAGTTTACTGTTCCTACTAATATTCTAAAATATTCTCTTAGGCTGACATCTCTGTCAATTAAAATTAAACAAAATTGCATTCTGCCATATACACTTCAAATAGGAAGCTTTCAAGTTTATGGCTGTTCTTTGAATTGATTTTTAAGATGGCATCTGTAAAACTTGGCTAGTACAAGATGAGGTAGGATGTAGTTAAGGTTCAGTCAATTTTAAAAATGTTTTAAAGATCGTAAATTGACAACTGAAATAGACTGAACATCCCTGGGATTTTGGGCTGTCAAATATAAATCCAGGGTTTTTTAAAAACTGAGCTCTTGCAAAGTGAAAATTTTATGAAAACATGTTCTCCCCCCACCCCTCCCCCTTTGATATTTTTGCAATAAGTTACACAAACAAGAGGGTTTCTGGTGTTGTTTCCAGTTGCTCGGTCTCGCGGGATTTGGAATTCTTCTTCTCCTGGTGTTTCCCACAGAAATAGAGTGAGAACGTGCTTTCTCACGGGACTGTATTTCTCATGGAAAATAATAGGGTTGCCGGCAGCAAACGTTTTCTGCAGTGATACCCTGCCAATAAAGTCTTCAGGGAAATTATTGCCCTCAATAAGATGAAGACTAGTAAATTGGAACCCCCATCCCTACTCCACAAAGATATGTCTTTAGGAAGCTTTCTCCTTCTACTATTCCCTGGAAACCCTGACCCCAAGAAAATGCTGTAGACAGTAATGCTTGGTTTACACTTAATTTTGTTCCCCAGAATAAAGATGTCAGTTAGTGTGTAAAAATAAAAAAAAAAGAACAATCTCCCCCTCCGTACACCTCAACCAACATATTTATGCCAGCACAAGTCCTGGTGTCAACAGTTACGCTGAGAGAAGTTATTTTGCAGCATAGCTTTATTTTGTTCAAGGAACTACTTCAAACTATAACAGACAATGATCCTTTTTGCTGTTAAAAACTGCATCTTCTGAGAGGAAGGTTTCTGACACAGCAAACCCTTGTGGGTGTAAACTTGTCAAAGATGTGTTGAATGCATACCTGAAATCCAAGAGAAATTTGCCACATTAGGTTTTATTATTATTATTCTGAGAGGCAGAAAAACCTGGCTTTGCTATGTTTCCAATTCCATCACAGCCCAGATCAAAAAATGGACTGTGTTCATTTAACACATACATTTTTGGAGGATGATCTCCTCGCCAAAGGGAATTCAAAGTTGAGCGGTGTGCTTTCCTCTGTTGGAAATGCAACAGGTCTCTCTGGAGTGGCTAGGAAAATCTGATCGTTCTTAGAGAAATATTTTCTGGGGACGATTGAAAAAAAAAGAAGAAAAAAGCAAAACTTCCCCCATGGAAATGTGCACTGAAAGAAATGCAGGTGTTAGCCACCAAGGAGTTCATGTCAACAGAAATATTTCCCCAGGGTCCCATGAGAGGAAAGGGGAAAGGGGGGGACTCTGTGGTGCCTGACCTAGGGAGTAGGGAAAAAAAAGCAGAGGCTGGTGACAGAAAGACCTTAATTCATGCACCATGTGCTTGAGTGATGTGTTTACTTTCAACCTTCAAGTCAAATTCAAGCAGCAGCCAAAAACCACAGATCAACACATTTTTAGTACAAAGTGAAAGTAGGGTCATTGGCCCCCTCAGTCCTCCACCAATTTCTGAAACAACATTAAATCCGTATTAATACTCACTTTTAGTTAACCATGTCAAAGGAGATGGTAATTATGGGTAAGTAGAAGGTTGGGATGAAACCAAATAATTGCTGCTGAAGGAGGTAACATAAGCACAATTAGTTGCAAGGGTTATTTTTAGTCTTGAAGGAGACTTTAAAGCCAGTTCTGTTCTGGTTTAAGTCACTTGTTAGCTTGGAATATGCTGGAAAAATAGGAGTCTGAAAAATCAGAATCTAACTAAATTCATCTTCGTGCTATAGGGAAACTTATTTTTTTAGGATACTGTTATCATAATTACGCCTTCTGGCAGTGTTTTGGTTGTTGTAAAGAAATATGCATCCATTGAAGTTCGGTGGATCTATGCTGACTTACCCTGGCTGAGAACATGGCTAAGCCAAGGTAGAAAGGGGCCATAGTTTTATAGAGGCAGAGTGAAGGAAATGGTTCTGCTCCAAGAAGATAATGGTGTATTCACCAGAATTTGGCCCTCTTTATTAGTCTGTTCCACCAGGGTGGGAGGTTGCCAGATACAGAAATGATCTCAAAGCCAGACTGCTGGGGTGAAGTAGGATGCATCAGAGAAGATTTTGTTTTATCATGCCTTGTGAATCGGTCTAAGTGCTTGCTCTAGCCCTGCTGCCTTGCTGGGTTCGGGGTCCTCAAGGCACCTCACATATTTGCTTTAAAGAGGTGGCAGCAATGCTAATGGCATCTCATCTAGGAGCAGCTTTGGCTCCTCTCAGGTGTTCAGGGCAAGAAGGGGCTTTCAAGTCTGACTTTCTCCATGGACTGGAAAACCCTACTTAGTGCCCTAAGAAGGCACTAAGCCTGAGCAGTCTGAATGAAACCTCTTCAAGCAGCCAATGTTATCTGCAGAGGAGGGTAACCATGCTCTTAGTCCATGCTGGGGCATATTGGGGTTTTAGTCAGTCAATAATACCATAGAATTAAAGGGTCATGTTTATGCCACATCCTGATGACTGACACCTGTCACAGCAAGTTTTGTTTTCAGATTTTTTAATTAAAATCCATAAAGTAATTCTATTACAACAGTGATTTGGCAAATAAATATATTTTCTCAGTAAATCCAGTGTAGCCAAAATGGACCAATGCTTAAAGAAAACAGCTATGCAAAGATGGGGGGTTTTTTGTCTCACCTTTTCACATTTGTGCGAAGGTCTTATTTTAGCTTTATTTCTGTTGGCTCAGCCATCTGTGCATTTTATTGCCTGTTCTAAGGAACTTTGCAATGTTTTTGTGAAGAGCAGTAGGAAAGCACTGAGGAAAAAATTGAGTAGATATAAAGGCTTAGAGAAGTGACACAACAGGCAATTTCTCCATTTGCTCCTCCAGATATTGAGCTGAGCTGGGGAAATTACTTTAAGTACATAAGGTGACACAATTACTACAGTTGGGTCTTTGTTTAATTTTCAAATAGACAGTCCAGTACACTGAATTCAAAGGTGATTGGTTATGGGCCCTCCAGCCCTTCACCTCTAGGTCATCGGGTTCAATACTATCCCAGGTTGTAGCTCTGCACTCTATCCTTTGAGAACAATATATCTAGGAAATTTATATCTTTATTCTGCTTGTGACTTATCTATTGACAAATTTTGATTTTTACAAATATGTTCACAATTCAAAATAATTTGACATGTGGTTTATGTTGTCCGGTTTCAGTTTGTGGACTAATCACAGACTATTCACCATGACTGTTGCTTTGAGTATTTCCTATTCAGGATGGCTGATTAAGATGCATAGCTACGTTTCTGTCTTCATTGGATGACACCCGTATTTCAAAGAGCTTTTGACTGACCTTCTAACCCTTTTGGTGAAAATATATGTGCACGAGCGCCCACAAGGCTCTCCTGCAGCTTTTTTTGTGGGCAAAATTTCATGCAGACAAGTGTTAGTGAAAAGTGCCTGATAAAGAACAGAAATGATATCGAAAGAGATGTATGAAATTTATTCACACTGATGTTCTGAAATGCTATTTTTGAACAGTCTCCCTAGATCTTGAAGTGAGCAAAAAAATGTTGTGTGAAAACTTCCCATGTGAAATAAATGAATAGTTTCCCTCCATTTCTTAGTGAACATTGGAAATACAGTCACAGCATCCAGCAGTAACTGAATAACTTTGAAGCAGTCTCCACAGCAAAGTCACAGGATACTTGGCATTCAGTAATGCCCTGGCCGTATTACTCCTGGGTGTAGTACAGGCATAACTAGCTGGTAATATATTAAGGCTCCTGCACTGTCATTTCAGGTGGAGCGCTTTTACTAAGGACGTCAATCTTTACATCTATTAACCTTTAACCAATTAATTTCACTTTAATTATTTTTTTTAATTAAAAAAAAAGAGACAAACCCAAAACCAGTACTGCCCAGAGATAAGAAATGACCAAGCCTCATCCTGTAGTTCTAATGCCAAGGAGAGAACAGGGATACAGTCCAGGGCGAAAAATTGGCTCATTTAATTACACCTGCACAGTATTTCAATAGTATGCCTTGGTGAGAGGGGCTTTTAAGAGTAAAGTGCTTTGAAATAAAGCTATTAAATGCATACGGAGACATTGATCGATACACTCGAGTTATGGGGGGAAAGGAGGGAGAGGGAAGAAAAAGAAAAGGGCTTTTTTCTTCTCTGTAAGAGTGGATTTGGAATCTTCAAGGGCATAAGGATGGTAAACGATTGCTAAAAGTCCAAATTAAGAGGTATTAGTCCATTGTGCGGCAGTCAGTCACATCATATTCGCATTGCTGTTTTCTTGTCGGAGGTTTTGCCTTGATCTACCCCGGACCACATTGACAAGTCACAATTGAAGCATTCTAAATAATCCACAGTGAAATAAGGCATAGGGTGTCACTCTCTAGGCTACAGAAAGCCTGAGTGCACTGAAGTTAGAAAGGGTAGCAAAGCCCTTTTCAGTCGTGTTTCTCAGCCGATTAAACTCATTCAGGGCCAGGCTGCTGGAACGAAAACAGAAAGATCACCTCCTGTTCTCCAGTGTTTTGTTGGCAACAGCAGACAGATGTAGAAAAGTAGAAACATTTTTACTATAGCAACAAAGGGGAAAGGGGTGGGAGGCAAATAAAAAAAGAAGTTGGAATTTGCAGGCTTGTTAATGTCTCAGGTACTTTGGGACCGTACTCCAGGTTAAGAGATGTTGTCAGCACAGATTGGGATTCAAAAGATTCATGTGAAATGACGGTTCAGTGCAAACCTGTGTCCTCTTTTCTCCCACCTCCTCCACTGGTACAGTAATTAACCATAAAAACAGATTGGCACATGGACATCCAGTTCATTAATATTTTTTTTTGGTTGTTTTTTTGGCTTTTCAGAAAAACCCATTTAAGAGTGATAACTTCTTTAAGAATATCCCATCCACCCATGCAGCCACACTGATGTGACATATTGTGACACAAGATGCCACAGAAAATTAAGCTGATCCCTCCAACTGAAGACTTGATTTAGCCATACATTCTCCACAAGTCACCATTTAAATTAGCTGTTGTAGGTGAAAGCTAGGGAAACGATAATTCATTTAGTTTGAGTAGTTGTGCAGGAATGGTTTGTGGCTACTGGAAAAATAATCTGCAAAATACATCCGTAAAATATGGTACTTTTCCATTTGTATATATAAAGGTAAAAAAATTCAGTTGCAAGAAATGCAGAAAATTTTTAAGCGTTCACTACAATGATTTTTTACCTCCTGCGTGTTATACATTTGTGCATATACAACATATAGGTCTTAGCAAATGCAGATTTGCTTGTATAAAAGTGCAGATATATGTATGTTCAAATAGATATAATTAAAAATTTTTTGCTAACTTTCAATATAGAAATGCTCATACATCTAGTTTGGGAATAAATGAAAAGGATTTTATTTCTGTGCAATGGAAAAAACAATCAACCCAAAACCTCAACTAAAGGAAGTACGGGAATGATTCTGTAACCGTGCGATTAGGGCAGTAAAATGGGGACCTGTGTACCAGCCTCTCCTCTAATGAAAACATCTGTATAAATAATAGTTACAATGGCAATACTGAAAAAGACTTATTCCCTACCAAGACCTGTGGTTAGGGTAGTCATTTCAGATGTGGTTGACATAGATTTTGCTTCTGGAAAAAAATTGGGACAGAAAGGATTTATACTGAAATGTTACTACCTCCTAAATAAATGTGCTGCTGATGAACGTATTCAATCAAAAGTTAGCCCTCACAAAGCCATATATTACCACTGCCTTGGAGTGTTTAGTTCCTTAGAATATTTGGCCGTTAACCTTCGTATTTACATGAGTGTTGAGCCCTTTTGAAGATCAGGTCTTTGGAGGTGACTGTATAGTTAAATGTTTCTGGAAAAAATGACCTTGAATTCCTAAGTCTCTTAAACATCTAAGATCCACTTATTTTCACTTAGGTGCTTTTGGAAAACCAAAACCAAAACCAGTTGCTTTCAGTCTCAAAGCAGGCAATAAGTGCAAGGCAGGACTTCGCAGTGCCTGTTGGAAGGGGGCAGGAGGATGCGCAGTGTTTCTGCAACAACCTGTCCCGGTTGGGATAACGAGTTCTGACCCCTCGGAAAGCAGAGGCGATTCCTCTGAGGGCACGTAGAGCAATGTCAGGCACTTCAGCAAGTAGGCTAGCCTACATCTGAAGCACTGAATGTTTATGGGCAATGACTGGTCCAGAGCTTTTTTGTAAGCTCTTATCTTTCTGGGCTTAGATCTGAACTTTGATCTAATGGCTAGCAGGTCCTAATATTATATACTTCCTTCTCCAATCCTCATTTCCCAAAACCTCAGAGACTTGCCAAAGCTCTTGTGCTCTGCATTTACAAGAACTGATCTAAAATACTGTGCTCATTTATCATTAGGTTGTATTTTTGCCATGCTTTAAAAATTTGTGTAATATATATCAGGTGTCTATGGATTTTGGCATGGTATCGGGTCATCTAAGCGATTTGGCATTGTTTAGACTGCAAAATAACACACAGGGTCAAGAGCAGTCAATATTGGTCCTATAAATTATTATCTAGGCTCTCATAAATTGTCATCTAATTTGTAGCTTGAAAAAAAAAAAATCAGAAGTCAAATCTCTTTGCCTCTGCAACAGCACTTGGTTTTTTTTAGTGAAAAGGGCTGTCCTTCCCAGTAGTTCAGTGAGGTGTTTGCTTCTGTTGTCCACACTGGGCCAAAGTACTAGGGACCAGGGCGACTTCTGATGTTGTGCTTCTACAGGGAAACACAAAACTAAATCCCCAGGCAGAATTTCAGACAAACAGTCATTTTATTTACTTATATTCATCGCTTCTGGAAAAAAAAAAGGGAGAAAATAGCTTGCTTAATCCCAGTACTAACACAATATTAATTCACATTCATGTTCAGTATTTATTGACGTGCATTGCATACAATGGAGGCTATCAATTAGGCTACTCTGTTCAAGGGAAGGGGCAATCATATTAGAAAACAGATGAAGCTCATCGTTTATATAGTCCTAATTTTATGTAATGTAAACCTTTCAAACCCTGGGCACATGACAGTGAAAATGCATGTCCTGATGAAAAAAGCAAAAAACAAATGGATTTACTCTCCAGCTAATTACTATGGGTGACTGTCCACAGAGTCACATCATTATTTCCTGAAGTTCTGTAATGTAATCAAACTTCCCCTACTACAAACTGAATTTCTGTGTATTTTATTAACCAACATTAAATACATTTGTACAATAGCTTAGCACAAGGTTTTGTTTTGTGAATGGGCCAGATACATGGAATTTTAGAAGTGGTGCGTAATCTTACCGTATTCCTTCTGTACATTTAAGCCGGGGTTCAGCATATTGAGCCACTATTAAAGATCAATGTCAAGGAGAGCATAATGGCATATGGGCAGTATTCAGGAGACCACGTTGTTGCATGCAGAAATCAAATATAAAACACTCTCTTTTTTTGCCCCTTGGAGGTTTTATTGCATGGTCACAGCTGGATTTACACTGTATTTAATAAAACATTAGTAGCCACCAGGGATTTAAATATGTAACGTAATTCTTTTTCAGTAAAATAATTCCATAAATCCAAATATGAAGCTTTTTTTTTTTTTTTCCAAGTGCTGTATGCCCATAATTAAATTAAACCCTATATATGGCCTTTTTTCACCACGGAATTTAATGGAAGCAAAATCCATCTGCAAAGTTGATTTTGGATACATATTCACATTTTTTTGAGCTGAAGTAGGCCTGGTGGCTAATAAGTTTTGGGGAGAAACAGGGGTCCTGCCTCTCCATGCTGGCTGAGCTACCTTTGATATAGACCTGTGGCAAAATGTGGGTCAGTATTACTTGACAGAGGCAGGTGAAGGCATGCCTCATTCTATACTAAAAAAGTGCAGAGTTGGTGTCATTTTCCCCTAACTCTGTGGTCTCTATTGGCATCTGGACTACTAAGAAAACAAGCACAGCACAGCTATGCTGCCTTGGCCAGATAGCCTTTACCTTGTGCAGTGACCAAGGTGACCTAGCTACATTGTCCATATATTCTTGTGTGTCATATTTTCAGACCTCAAAGGTTTTTGGTAAGACGATAACTGGAAAAAAGAGATGAATCTATATTTTATTTAACAAATTTAATATTTTGGATGCATCTTGAGTGTTTCTGGCAAAAGATATGGTTGGTCATACATTCAGTTGGATAAAACAAGTGCACTGCGGTTTGCACCGGCTACAGATGATTTTCTTGTAGGCGTAGCGTTAATCACCATGAAGAAACAGGCAAAGGGAAAAGAAACAGAAAGGCTGTGCAGGGAAATATAATTAAGGTATTATAAAATGAAACTTGATGAGATACCTTGAGAGCTCTCAAGCTAGTTTGCAAAAACAAAAAGTTTGAGTAGTGGCAAAGAGCTATTTTGTTACTTTTTAATGAAAATAAAGGTAAGGAAAAAAGAGTGAATGTTCCTAAAGACACATATTCTTGGCTATTATGATACAGAGTCATTTTCCAAGCAGAATGAAGTTTTTGCTTTGTAATTTTAACTGGGGCTAACTGCGCTAGGAAGGGAAGATGACTCCAACTGGAATTTGACTAGATCCATAAAGTTGCCACTTTTATACTTCTAGGTGAAAAATGATCTTTAAAATTACAAGTCAACAGTCTCTGATGTCACAACTTTTCTGTAAACAACAATTTTGGCAGCAAAGTACCCATGCTGGAGGATACAGATTCAGTGTCTTAGAGAAGCTCTGCATCGTTTTGTGAAACGCCTGAGATTTTCTCAACTACTTTTCTTAGAGATCCAGTGGAATTAAATTAGTGATCCAGTCCAGCACCATGACTGAGTTTGCATGGACTAATGATACTACAACATGATGCAGAATGGATAAAGGCAGCTGTAGCATTTAAGCTCTGTGAGTAGGATGGGTAGAGAAACAAGAACATCTGAAGTGGGAATTCTTAATTCACACTTAATACAAATTCTTTAGCTTTCCTACACACACTAACAGCTACAGTAAAAAGGCCCATCATCTCCCACCCTAACTAAGCTGCCTCTGACTTTTTTTCCCTTGTACTTCAGATCAGATGCCTCCTACACTGAAGAGCTGCACCTCACTGAACTTGGAGATGTTCATGAAACTTCACGAAAACACTTCACTCAGGTTTTTACTTTCTTGAAAAGTTGTAGATGAAAGTTATCATTGTGTTTGAAATTGTGAAAAACTCCAACCCTTAAAATATGCAGCTTTGTGCTTTTTAAACAGACCAGTGTTTTCACTTTTTTTAAGTTTTTCTCCACTGTCTTCCATTTACCCCTTAATTCTTTCAATTGTTCATTTTCATTTTCACGTTGTCTCTGAAAAAAAAAAGGCAAAAGAAAGTATTAAAGGTGTTACAAGTGTTTAAAGGTACAGTTTTATATTGTTCCATTTTTCACATTTAGTATTTCTAATTAAGCAAGTGTGAAACTCCTGGAAAATAAATAAAAAAAAAAAGATATTTGTCAGTTGGGATAAATATTGTTTTCAGTAAAAATACTGACCAGATTCCCCTTTTTTGGTCTTGAATGGATGCAATACCTTATGTTGGATCAGGTGGGAGACCTATTTCTATTTGTTTTTCTGTTTCTGTCAACCATAGCTGAAGATTGAAAACACTTGAGATGTTCAGCACAACAATCCAGATGAACTTTTAAACACTGGGATGCGAACCAACCTTGTATTCAGACAGTGGATTCGCACTGCCATCCAAGTGGGCTGAAAGGCATTTGCCACAAATGTCTTCAAACATGGGTCAGAAACAGATTTCGCTGTTGCTGTATTTTGATTTATTATTTTGTTTTCTTTTGTCCTAGCAACTCCAAAATAAGACAAGAGTTGCTAAAAAGTCAGTATTTTCTTCTAGCTGCTGGTAAATACTTATCGAATCTTTCTTTGGGGTCAGTGATTTTTCATATGTCTTAGTACACAATGGAATTATTTAATTACTTTTGCTAGCAGGTTTACAGACAAGTATATCCCTATCATACTGCATATCCTCAAATAAGATTATTTACAATCCAATCTAAGGAGTGCTGACTGGTGTCATTGGAAGCGAAAGCTGCATCAGCATTTAAATTTCTACTTTTCTGGGCAAAAACCCAACTGGCTGATTCAATTAAACTCTTTATGTTATATATTATCCAGAAGTTCACAATCTGAAGTGATTCTGAGAGTCTGAAGCCATGCCTTTATGATTGCAATTTGGTAGCAAGACAATTTCTGAGGACTATTTTACTTGAACTGCAATGAAAATGTCAGGACATAACACACTTTCTGATGTGGGTTTTATGAAAGGCACTCCAAAATCAACCATTATTTCAAGCACAAGCAATAAATAACCTTCATTATTCATTAGAGTGTATATATGCATTTGTGTTTGCAAATATGGTGGTTTCCTCAGCAAAGAACCCTGTAATCAAAAGACCCTTCACTCATTTAAGGAGGTAACAAATGGGTAGGCAGGAGGCACAGAAAAAGACAGTCTATTTAATCGTTAATGGAGATAATCTATAGAGTTCCTGCAATACAAGTAGTCCATCTTCCAGGCATAAACTTTAGATAAGCTATAGGATGTGGAAAGATTCATGCAATATTGTGAAGGTACTTTTCATAATAGTCATTTGGATGAATTTTGTTTATGGTTTATATTGAACAAAGAGAGTAGACCTTTCCTATATCACGTAAATCACAGCCCTCCTGAAGGATGTCTGGAGTGGTGCTCCGCTATTACTATTCACAAGAACATTAACACCGGTGAAATAGGCTCTGTGAATTTACTGCTATTTACCTGTTCAGATTAGGAGCTAACGCACCTCTGCAAACAGCCAACATGATATGCCAGACCTGCAGCAGCCCCTTGCATCCTCAAACACTGTCTGAGAGTGCTAGAAAACAGCCTCTACACACTGATGTCATTTGCGTGATGTTTTTTTTTTTTCTTCTTAATGAGACTTTGAAGGAAGGTGATATTTATGCTCAGGTACCTATGTTGATGAATTTCGGACAGGCCAATCAGAATTTTAGAGTCAGAAACAGAGCTTGGCCAAAATAGAGTGATTTATTGGAGCTGTTTTCATTTTGAAATTGAAAAAAAAAATTGTTCATAAAGAAAATTAAAACTTTGAGTATTTTTCTGGCAATTCAAAAGCATAAATTATGGTTTCTAGAATGGCTTTGTTTTGACAAATTCAAATCAAATTTCAATTTCAAGTGTTCTGATTTTTGGGGGGTTGAAAATTAAATCAGAGGAGATTTTGAGAGAAAACCAGCGGACCGTTCATTGTAAAAGAGACTGAGATGATGCTTTTTGTTGTTTCTTGTGCTTTTATACAGAAGGGCATTCGTTTAATGAACTCTCTGTTTTTGGTGAGACAGGTGAAATCAGGAGAAAAACTGTGCCTGGTAGTATTTCTATAGTTATTTAAGAAAATGGAAAAAAGAGGCACCAAAACATAACGACCAAGAATTTCAAATGGAGGTTTTAGGAAGATGTTGGAGGATCCGATCAAACCAGTTAAAGCACTAGGGAAGGACACTGGCTCCCCAGCCCCTAGATAACAGCTAGAAGAGGGGGGGAGGAGGAGGAGGGCTTGCTCTCTCCTGCCTCTTTCTTTTTCCCGCTCCTGTTTTTCATAGTGGGGGCACTAATGAACTTTTCAAGTCCAATGAAGACAACCCTTGTGTTCTGATTAGTTGCCTTACTTTTAATGAATTGTTTTAATCAAGTTTCAAAGCAGGCACTCTATGCTTCATTGCAGCAGCCCAATGACAATGAGCTGAATGTTACCAAGACAGTGCATCTGATGGACTTTAATGGATTTTATGTGACAGTGTCTAGTGGCCTCATATTAGACATAGCTTTACAACAGAGAACCCATGGGGTTGCACTATGCATTTAATCTATACAAACTGTAAGGATAAGGGAGAGGGAAGCTGGGGAGGGGGAGAGACTCTGAACCTTGAAGACCTTCAAAAGACATGCATTTCATACTAATAAGAAACATTCTTCGGTCATTTTATTTTTTGCAATAGTAGAGTCCGGTTGTGTTTTCTTAGGGAAAGTCATGAGTCCATATCTCCAGGGCTTTTTGCAATAACATTCTCGAAACAGAAAGTTATCTGGAAAAATTAAGCTCTCAAGGAAATCTTGGCAGTGCTGTAACATTTCCTGGATTTCAGGTAGCAATTCTGAGTTGTGATCTCTTAAGTCCGTAACAATTTGCTATTTCTAATTTATTGCTTCATTTGTGACTGCTGCTACAGCAAGGTAAATTTATTCTGATTTGCACAACCTAAGTCTTAGCTCTGACAGTGACTAATTATTACCTGAGTTAAAATAATGAAAGTGTCGGAAAGTGTCCGAATGCAATTTGTTAGGAAAACATGTGGCATGCTGTGTTACCCAAGCCCAGAAAAGCCTAAGTGATCAGAAACCATGGAGAATTAAGAATTTTCCCCCCAAAGGTTACAAATCAATGTGGAAAATTTTCAGACAATTGGAGTGCTAAGGGGTTCCATTCACTAGAATATAAAATGCAGACCATACCTGTGTGATTTTTTGCTTAAGGGGGAAAAGTCACTTTTTCAGAAAGAATCTAAAAGGATATTGTGATGGTAACCGTGTCCAGAGAGCTTGCATCAGTTATAGATTATTTGATGCTGATACTGTTTAAAGTATGCAATGGATGAGGATTATTTTGCAGCTGTTCTTTTTCAGAAAAATCAAAAAAACCAAACCAAACCAAAACCAACATACAGAAAACAAATTCTGTCGCAAGAAACTCCAAAAGTGTAAGCACCTTTAGCCGATGTAAGTAACGCTTTTTTTTTTTTTTTTTTTGCTGGCTCAGGGTCAGTCCTGTGTTTTGTCAATTATAGGCATGTCTTATTCGCAGAACAGCTCAGCTCCAGCTGTGTAAAATGAATCCTGAAATGAAATGGTCAAATGATGTTAATGACTCTCTCTGTTTCCAAAAGTTTCTTAGGAATGTTAGCAGCGCTGGGTTAGAATTAAAAAGCATCTGACAGCTCTGTAGTTCTGGTTGTTCAAATAGCTCTATGCAAGCAGACAGGGTATCAGTAAATTAAAATAATAATAACACAAAAATAATAAACAGCTCTGTGGCTGAAATAATAAAGCAGTACAGACGATTTGGGACTGCTTCATTCAGGGCATTTGTCACTCTTGTGAGCCATTTAAGCCACACTTTAAATTAAATTTATCTTAAACAGGATTTAATTTAGATTTAATAAGGCAATTGTTTTATTGTTAAGTACCAATTGGATGTCAACGCATAATGTTTTCTAGAGTGATAATTCTACTGTACTCTGAAAAGATGCTGGGACTACATAAAGGCTAACAATTTCATGGTCCATAACGATGTACCTGTGTTTAATATTGCTTAACATATACCTGTATTTACTGTCTGTATTTCAGGCCCTCCTACCACATGAATGTCCTGTTATATTAAGAAGCTGTACAGTCTGCACCTCTGTCTATAGCTAACACACCTGCTAGACCTCTAGAGAGATACGATTATATTGATTACAATATATTGATTGATTTCTACTTTACATGGACTGCCTGTATTTAATTTAAATATACAATTAAGCATACTGAGGACACACTTTGGATTGTTACTGTGATAAATAATTGCTAATTGTGTCATGATACATCATGTATTTTAAGGCAATGTTTCTCATATGCTAGTAGCAACTGCAAATATAAAATATGCTGAGAATCTGCTTTAATTATTCATATTTGTTCACAGCCAGTGCTTTTCTGTTTCTCAGGTCTGGAAGGAACAATACGTAACTTGGCACTTCAAAACAATTGTTGGCATAATTTGCAGGGGAACATGTGTACCTTTTCACATAGAGTCCATGCATGCTTTTATGATGATTATATGGAAAATATAGGTGTCAGTATGTAATTCTGCTCTCTGTTTTGCTAAATTCTAGTGTGCATACAATATATCTACAGATCAGGCAGTTAAATCACTAATGATATTTGTACTAATTATTGCTATTAAAATCTATTGGTAGTATAATATTAGTGTCAGTAGTATTGCTATCACCCAAATATATTAGATTTAATTTGTCATTTTATATGACAACAATAAAATTATTTTTGAATCTTCCCTACATCTATAACAAGATTAACAACCAATTTTCCAAGAATTTTCATTCAAGGGAAAAAAACCCCAACAGCATTATCTTTTCTTGCCTTCACTCCCATTTTGTATCTGCTTTCTACAAATAAAACCAAACTTGTACAAGTCAGTTTGCTGAAAGAAGTCTCCATGAAAACAGCAATTTAAAAGGAGCCCGGAGAGTATTTGCAAATTATGAATTTGTAAATACAACATTTATTATTAAAAACTTGGTTCTAAGAGTCATTTAATCAAGGAACAGAAACAACCCTGTGTGATTCACACACCCAATAAAAAATAAGAGACCCCAGACATATAATTTCTAATCTATGACTACACTGAAAAAACTAGCAGCTGTTCAAAGAAAATTCATGTACTGAGAAAGAGGATGGGGTCTGGAGTCTGAAAAGCATTTCAGAAGGACAGATCCTTTTGTCATTAAGGTCACTTGGAAATTTCTGCCCGGGCTGGGTCACTGTCAGCGTGCACTGACCCACTCCTCATGCAGGGGAACATTGCTGTTTTGCTGCTGTTTGGTACCTTTTTGGAGGGCCAGTGGTTGGGTTGTCATTACACAGCCATTTCCAGTGGCACTGAGCCCAGCTGAAGAAGTTCCTGCTCTTCTTCTCCCTGCATATCACTCCCTTCCCTGAAGCACATCCCAGCCCCACAGCTGGATATCCCTCTGGTCAGGCAATTCTTTGTGTGGCATCTCTGTACACTAAACCATGGCAACAGCGTGAGCTGGGACCACAGAGTTTTCCTTCTTTTTCTCTTTGGAGAGAAGCACCAGGAGGAGATTTTTATGTTCTTAGGTCCAAGACAAGAACCTAATATGATGCTTGAGGCAAAGGCTGCTCCAAAAGATGGGGAGATAAGGAGTGCCTGAAACACTGCACATCCTGTTCAACCTGCCACAGTATGTAGAGCAAAATTTAGGCACTCAAGCGTCCAAGGACTGCATTCCACAGTTGCACGGGGCCTTTTCTGTCCAGCCCTGCTGTGAGGTGGTTCCCAGCTCAGAAGGGATGATGTGCACCTAAAGCAGCAGGCAGCGGCCCTGCACCCTCTGGACCGATGGCCCCAGTGTGCAGGGCGGGATGCTCTGAGCAGTCCAACACCCAGCACAGAGAGGGAGTGTAGCCTGAAAGGCTGCAAGCAATCTGTGCTAGTAATGAGCAGCCAATTAATTGATTACTGAAAGTATAACTGAATCCTATGCCTCGGAGAAATCTAAAATATAGTAACTGCTTACTTTATTGACAGCATTCATGCCATATTTAGTAGCTGGTATGTAAGAAGTAGCTGGACAATTTTGTTACACTTAATATGTTTCAGAACACAGCATAAAACATGTTTTAACACTATAACATCTATTGAGCAGTACCTCTGGGAACAGGCTTTATTATTAGATTACATTATACAAGATTAGACTAGTCAATAAGGGATTTCTTTCACACAGCATGCCATCTGAAATACCTGTTTTCCTTCCTTTTTTTTTTTTTTTTTTTTTTAAATTACTTCAAGACCTTCTTTGTAGGATCTTAGGTACAATATACCCATGAATCATAAAACTGACAAGCCCCAGGGCTGAATGGTCTCTGTACGGGAGATACGAGGCCTAGAGATAAAGGTGCACTACAGGTATACAGTGACAGGGGTGGATTATAGATAAACAAAAGGCGCAGTTATTAGATGGGAAGTGCCAGGCAGGATTGTACACTGAGAATGCAAATTGTAAGGACCGAGACTCAGGGACCTGACTTTGCTTGGACTGTCAGGCAACAGGAAAACAAAGACAATATATCAGTCTGGGTGCGATCCTGGGTTTTTAAGATCTGCTCTAGCTGCTAGCTGCAGAGGGGAGAGGGGAAGCAGGCACGGTTTCAACTAGGTTTTGGCAGCTCGGTAAAGCCCTGGGGAAATTCAGGCTCCTCATAAGGCTAATTCAAAACTATTTTCTGATCAAATAATCTGCTGATTAGTTAAATAATAATTAGAAAGGCAAAGAATAAGTGTATTGTGAGTTGGCCTGAGTCAGGGCAGCAAACTGATGCCTTGATCCTCCCAGGATCTGGCGCCCCAAATCCTCTCCCCCGCATATTAATCTTTCATGCCTTTGTTCAGAGCAGCACAGCATCCAGGGGAGAGGCAGGTGACGGAGTCCCACCTGCTCAGGTTGGGGCTGGGCAGAGCTCCTGGGGGATTTTCAGGACAACTCAATCCCTGCTTGGGCAGGAGATCCCAGCTTGTGGGTTTAGATTTCTGACTTCGGTGCCTGCAGAGTGCTGAGGTACTATTTTGGTACCCGAACCCTTTTTGAACATATGTGTGCTCAATTACATTGCTGAAATATAGTGAGAATCAGACACACTATTTGCTTTTTTGAAATGATATCCGGTGCTATTCACACATTTTTCCCCCGTTACATTCCGCGTTGCACACCAAATTGGATCTGTTGCTGGCAATTTCTCTCTCTTAGTCCTAAATTAAAAATCTCCACTGAACTACGCAGTTGCTGACTACATCCGTATGAGCAACTTCCATTCAAATTTCCTAGATGGAGAAGACTTGTGGCCTGCTTTGCCGCACTAACTGGAAATGAATACGAATTGAAAGGACTATATTTAAAAGCAGTTTCCTTTTTTTGCCTACGAGGATTTTTCTTCTTTTATATAACCAAATTTCCCCACAAGATTGACATTTCAGGAAAGGGGCAGAGGCAGACAGGTGACTACAGATCAAATTGGATTTCTGCAGCCTTCCATTGTAAAGGTCAACCTTCTGCAGTGGGTTTTCAGCTGGCAATTCCTCTCTTAGTTTCAAACACGGGTGAAATATTTCACATGCCCAGGAACCCTTTACTTTTATCTTTTTTTTTTTTTTTTTAAATTATTATTTTGGTCTTTTATTTCTTGGAATGTTTAATAGATAAAAAATGTTAATTATGCTGTTGGCTTTGCTGAAGGCTTTCAGTTGGCAATGCAGTGACCTCGACCAGGTATGGTGAGAGAGGGGACTGAGAACAGTCCCTCGTTTCCCACAGCATCCTGAACCCGCTCAGATTTGAGCAATAGTGACCACGAAAAATTCCTGGAAGTAACAACCTGTTGCAATGTTTGAGGGAAATGGAGGATCTTTAAGTCAGAGACATAAGCAGGCAAGAAAATCCCAAACTGGAGGGCAATATTGATTACTTTGAACAGGATTTGGCAGCGACTTTGGTGAAGAAACTAGAGAAATAACTCCAGTAATTACCTTTCCCCCATGTTGGCCAGTGGGTTGCCATGGACACTCTGTTCTGACCAAAATACGGGCTCTGCTGCAGTGTTAGCAAGCTGTCGAATAACCAATTGGGTGTCAGAAATTTATAGCCAGTAATTAACTGATAGGTTTATAATTAAACGGAGATGCCCCTGAACAGCAACGCTTGAATCTGAATTCAAATTCTGACTTTTTCCAAAATTCAGGGGCAAAAGACAGTGACAATTTGGGTCCAGTCCCATGTTTATAATTAAACAATGATTTTTGACAGGAGGGGAATCTCCAGCAGTTAATGACTGACTGCAGGAGTTGAGGGCCTGAGGCAAAGCTGAGGGCTTTTAATCCAGGAGGTCATTAACTGCCTGGGAATGCCTGACCCTGAGGTTAATTGTTTCTATTTTAAATCATGAAAATAATACACACATATACAGACCCCCCTCCTTCCTTCTTTTCTGCTGTACACATGTGTTACAAATATAAATACGCTGCCATTTTATGCACTGAAAAAGATGAAAGCTGAGCTGTTGGGATGTTCCTGATGTGTTTGCTAAAGAGTTCAGGTATCTCATGGCAATCTCTTTCCATCCAGAAAATCTGACCCGCAGCCCGGCCAGCAGGAACCGACTAGGAAAGGCTCTGGGTTGGGGTGTGCAAGGAACAGGAGTGCTCAGCAGGGTTTTTAAAAGTATTCAGGCTGCCTCTGATTCACAAATCGCAAAATCTTGGGAGCTGATTTAATTTTGATTTAATCTGTTGATTTAATAAAACCTTTCTGCAGTTCTGCACATCCTGGGAGTAAGGCACAAATCCACTTGTAAAAACTCATTGTGCACTTTTAAATATCTGATCCTTTCTTGGCTTTTAGTGCTGGCTGCTCAGCACAGGGCAGGATTAGGCCCTTAGAAACCAGCAACAGTTTATTTTCAGTGCTAACTCTGGATCGTGCAAAAGAAGCCATCAGGAGTTAAGCACAGCCTGTAAACCCAGGGAAAGCCAGAAACTCCGAGTAGGTTACATGCAGCACTGCAGAACAGGCAAGCCCAACAGCCAGTGGATACCTCTTTTGAACCAGAAAGAATTACGTTGTGGTTCATCTAGATGTATTTTCTTCCCCAAATCCTTCTCTCTCTCCCCTCCTCGCTTTCCTTGTTTTTAAAGAGACATATGTCATCATTGCCAGTTCAGTTCCCTGTGTTTAACCCTTGCTATATCTAGCCTGATTACTCCTAATAAAGCTTGACAGTTGGAGGGTTAATCCAACCCTTGGTCTCATGGTTCCTTCTCAGGAAACAATCTGTCCCTGAGAGCTTTCTGGCCTGTTGCAAGGTTATATCCCCCTGGGGTGCCATCAGCGCCAGCCAGGGCTCCTTTCCCATTGTCTGCCAAATGGCCACCAATTAAGTCAACTGTTCCCCAATTAGAATTTTGAGGAATTTATCTTGTTCCTCCTGTGTTCAAACTCCCAAGCAGGGGCAGCTCTTGGAGTCGGTTACAAGGGCTTTTTTTTTCTCCCCTTCCAGAGTGAGAAGGGGGGGAAATTAAATAAATAAATAGCAGCTCTTTCCTGTAATCGGAGACTCCTGGGTTTTTCCTGTTGCCCATTCACACAGCTTAATCCTGGGGTATGTGATGAGAACTTGGTAATATTTAGGCAGTGTATTTTATTATTGTTCCATTCACCTGAACTAGCGTGGCTGATTTTTTTTTTAATTGATGCTGCTCTCAGTAAAAGTTTTCTCTGTGACATCAGCTATAAACATAATGATATTTTCTGAATTAAAGGAAGAACAAAAATTTTAATTTCCATTGGTCTAATAGCCAAATGTGTAGGGTTGTGGTTCTTTTTTCTTTTTTGTTTCCTCCCCCCAAAATTGCTTAAGTGATTGTTTACATCCTTTTATTGGTGAATTAAATTCTGGGCTCTGGGTCACCTTTAATATGGGAAATGCAAAGTCTGGCAAAGTTATCAGGATAATACCCTTTAAACTAGATATACAAAGATCCGATCGATCCATTCTAGGCAAATAGGACCTTTGGCTTTCTTCCTGAGAGAGCGTGTGAAGGTCTTCTTTAGCAAATTCTTTATGTGATACCTCAACTGCCCTTACCATGAAGGAGTACAACATTTCAGCTCTAGTGTCATGGGCAGATCGTGCCAGGCGAGGCATGGTGTCACCGTCAATCCACACATCTGAATTTATCTTTCAAGAGAAAGACAGAAATTACATTTTTCTGCAAGTTAACGTCCATTCTTTAAAAACTGCTAAGAAAAAAGAAAGAATTACAATATGTGCCTGGAGGTGGAAACATCTCCTGCCTTTCATTTGCACTTTTCAGAAGTTGGTGCACAATAAAACTTTTTTTCTTTTTGGCTTCGTTGCATGTGGACCTCCACTTCTGGAGTTTGGCTTTAGAGTTGGGTATGAATAAAGTCAAGGTTTCACAGCAAACTTTGGGATTAAAAATGAAAACTTACTTTTTCACAAGCTATTCACTTTGATGCTGAGATATGGTCCTGGGTCTTCAAACATTTTGGTGATTGAGCCACCTTACACACTTTTCTCCTCATCCTTTGCTGTACTCAGCTCCATAGTTTCTGACTTCCTCCTGGCGCTGCATTAAATGATGTGACTAAAAATGTAACCCACATCTGTCATGTGTATGTTGTCTACTCTTTTTTTCCAGAGAGACTCAAAAGTTTTGTTTGGGATTGCTTAGGGAAGATTTTTAGCTCTCATTTTCACACATTTCCTTCTTATTACTGCAAATAAGGCCAATTCACTCAACTCACATCTGCTTCTAAGTGTCACCAATTTCCTACAAGTTCCAAAACATGAGGCAAGATGGAGATAAAGACCATACATAAAATTTAGCTGCCAATCCAGTATTCTCTAGGGTTTATGTATGATTTTATCTGAAGTTGTGTGTTTGGCCATCCAGATTTGCTTTCAATCATTACACAAAATGCAGGTCTGATCCTACATGGGGGAAATTGCAGAAGTTATTCCAAATTTACACGAATGAAACCGACACCTTTAGCATACTTCATAAGTCCTGTAGTCTTCTCCTATTTGAATGAAGGAAAATTGCGGTGATGTGCATGGAAAACTGAGACCCACAAAGCTTCACAAAACATTAGGGATGCATTATAATTTTATTTTTTTAATATTTTTTGATCCAAGATACACAGCTATTCCAGGAAGAAGGGGTGAACACGTCCCAAACATAGAGTAACTGTAGAAAGCAGAAATATATAGACATGCTACCCTTGAGGGTGGGAGGAGGAGGAAGTTAGTGAAAAAATATAGCACGATAATAATATCAAAAGAACAGGACAGCAAATTATAGATGTCCCTGGTCAGATTTAATTGGGTGTTCCTCTATATAGTGAAGAGTGGTTGAGGAATTTCCTTGCTTGCCATAAAGTTCCCAGCAGCCCTCCCAGACTGCACTCAGCTCCAGTCCCATGGAAGCAAGTACATAATCTTTACCCACACATCAATACCCAGCTCCCGCATCATCCAGAAGGAAGCACACACCATTAAAGACGTTAATTCCCTTGCGTTAAAATAGACTGTATTTATTGAGGAAATGCTAGTAAGCATTTTAATAGAAAATTTAGAACCCATTCGGCCTGATTCTCCTCACATTGGTTTTAAATCAACACCACTCAGTTTAGTTAAAACTGTGTTTTTTCTGGTGTTAGCAAAAAGATGATGCAAGTCATTTTCCCCTTGTCCTAAAGAAATCAATGATTTCGCTAAACCTGTTCTTATCAACCTGGGCTACATAAACTCAGTGAAACTGCAAAATGCTGGTGCAACTCCAACATTAAAGCACATCTTCCCTGTCTGGCTTGCACCTCTTGTGCATCCTGGCAAAGGCTCTGTGCACAACTCAGGAATGTGCAAATTGCATGTGATTGTTTTGCCTGTCCATGCAATCCTCAGGTGAAAAACCAGTAATCATTTTTACAGATGCAGGTTTTATTTTCCTGTGGCCATGCTCTGGGCAAGCTCTTTGGCATTTTCCATCTCTCCCCTAAGGAAAAATGAGCCGTGGAGGGAGGCAGGGGACACAATGCACATACACAGTGAGCACACAGTACTGCATATGCATCCCAATTCACTTGCTGCTATACATGTATGTAAAGGATCTGCTGTTGGGAAATTCTGTCAATACTCTGGCTATGTCAGGAAGATTAAAGGCCCTAAATTTATTTCCTTTCTTAGTCTGGGTGTTTGATTTTATATCTTCTCTCTCTTTTTATTTTTCTTTGGAAAATACTTACCTACCATGCTTTACTTCAAATAATGACAGAAATCTCCTCATGTTAGGCTGTGTAGGATGCCCTCATCTGTTAAATAACCAGTGCAAATGATGTCCTTTAGCTGTTAGTAATAACTGTTCTACCAGAACATGCCCCTTAGAGAAGTGGTTCCCAAAGTCCTGTTCATGTGGCATCATGATGGGACCTCCATATGGGAGCCAGCCTAGTGGCGCCCTGGGGAATTGAGACTCCTTCTCTTGTCTTCCTTTTCCAGGCCTACTGGGGACACGCCACCCTTTGGAGGGGTCCCAGCAAGTCATCCCCCTTGATGCAGCCCCTGCAGGGGCTTTTGCTGATGCAGGGGGATACAGGACCTGTCAGCTCTGGGTCTCTGCACCCCACCAGGGCAATGCTCAGCCCGGTGCCGCCATGCCTGGAGGAAAGGCTGCAATTGCTGCAGCATCAGCAATAAGCCGGCTGTGTTGAGAAGGGCTACAAATAAAAAGAGCCTTTGTGGTTCCCATACAAAGGCCTCCTGGTTGCTCTTTAAGAGCTCTGCTTGAGCGTGCATTGGCCCGGCTGGCTGCATCACTGCCTCCTTGGCACAGCGTTAATGCACGCAAGGGCAGCAGAGATGTTGTCAGCAGCAGGAAGAGCAACTTAAACACAGATGTTTGTGAGCGAAGCAGTGCGATGTACCAGTGGTGACACAGCTCTGCTACGACAAATAATTTAGCAGGCCCAAGGAGGCCCTTCTCAAGCCCACGAACATCATTAACTGTGACAAACAGAAAATTGTTCCCCAGCCAACAGCTTAAGTATATTTACAAAAAGTGATTTATTTCTGTGCAGTTAGTAACAGCCCCAAAGGATTATATTTTTATATATTTTTATATATATATATTTTTATATATATATATATATAAATTAAAACCCAGAATTTGGCTCAATTGCTGTGAGAAACAAAAAGCCTTCCCAACCACTTTGGCAAAAAGTAGGTCTGGCTTTTAACAGGCCTGCTGTGGTCAGGAGCTGTGCTTCTCCCGCACATCAAAAGTGCTGTTGAATCCTCCAGGGAAGAGGCTGAAGCTCCTCTTGGGTGGCTTCAGGACACCTTGCTGTGACTGGCATGGGGTGACGCTGATCTCAGCACACCTCCTCCTGGTCGTGCGAAGAAGTGGTGTCAGTGACATCCTCTCAGGAAGTCAGATGTTGCTGCCAATCTGATAAGGCAAGAGGTGTCCGATGTACTCCCGGGGAGTTTGATAATTCACATCAACAAAAGGAAATGGAGAGTCTGAAATGATGGAATGAAGAAAAGAAAACTCAAAACCACAGCTGCAATTTCCTACGTTGTTTGCTGCCTCTCACCTCTCACTTGTCACTAGAGCTTTAACACCTTCAAAGCCAAATTTGCTTTTTCCTTTATTTCCCTATTCTACTTTTCTATTTACTTGCTCTGAGGCTACAATCTTTTTTTTTTTTTTTCCCTTCTTTTTTTTTTCCCCCAGGGAAGCCAGGTAATCATTCTCACAAGATATTTTTTAACTTGAAAAAAAACCAAATAGACAAACAACTCCCCCTTAACCTAGAAGGATTTAAATAATCAAGCAAACCCACAAAACAAAGGACATGAGTAGATACTTATTTAATTGGAGTTATTTATCCCTTTTGGTTAGTTGCTGAGCTTTTCATTGTACAGACTCAAATTGTCTGTTTGTGGAGTTCCTAATACAACATGGCCTATTTTCACTTACTCCTTCACCACTGTAATGGTAAGCATGAAAAAATAAACAAATGTCAGTTTTAGACTAATTTTAGACTAATTTTCTTTTCTGTTCTTCCTCCTAAAATTTACTGAAAGACCTTAGATTTCCTCTGGTGTTTAGCAACCTGAAAAGAAACTTGATATAATACAATTTCTACTAAAGCATTATCACTTTGTGACATTCAGCTCATAAGGAAATGTAGGAATGTGCAGTCCATTCATGGTAATTTAAATGGATGTTTTGATTGGATTATATAAGTATATTTGTGTGCGTGTGTGAGCGTTCTTATATGCCATAATTTGTCAAAAGAGGTTACTCCATAAAAGTGAATTTAAACTTAATTTTACATTCTTGGTAAAAGTTCAAAGGCTAAATTCAGTTTAACCTTGGCTCAGCAGAGCTTTTGCTTCTGATTTTTCGGTCTTATATGAAAATTGCTTGTGAAATAAAGACAAACATAGGTTTGCCTGAGAAGGCATTAATAATCCGATCCTTACATGTTTGTATAGAAGACAGGTACAATCCAGTGTTGATTGCTTCTTAGCTTCTCTTTGCTTTCACAGAAAATCCTGGGAGATAATACCAGGTCATCACAACCGTGCACTGGAGCATCGTGCACCCACAAACAAACATTGGCAACTCTGAAAGGCATAACTAGCGATGGTTCGTATGTGTGGGACGGATATATCTAGCTATACAAGAAGAATCATCGTTGCAATAAATCACTTTTGGCATTTTAAAATCCTCATTTGACCGTTTTCCCAAACAAATTATTTAAAGTGTATATTACATTACATTTTTAAAATTTTGTTTTAAATAGAAGACCTTTTACAGGATGCACAGGAAAAAAAGATTATTATATGACATAAACTTACTGGTGAGTTTTCCAGTCTAAGTAAATAAGAATCCCATGGGAACTAAGAATTTGGGATACATTCAAACAAACACTGTAAAGTTTTGAGAAATGCCAAGTTCTTTGGAGATCGGTGTGTGTGTACTATGTGTTTGTATAGTCAACAATCTCAGAGCAATATGGTATGCCAGTTATTAATTCTGCTCATTGCAGATGGCTTCATTATGTGTATTTAATTTCAGTACTTAAGCAAACATACAATAGTGGGGCTTACACACTGCTTTAGGATACGATGGTTATGTACAGTCAAATGAAATGGAAACGAAACGGAAACAACTGATACTGCTTGGGCTGGAGGTAAATCTATATTGATGGGATTAAGCCATTCAGAAGCATCCCTCGACTTGAATAGCCCTAAAACCACCAATTGCTTTGTTTGCGGTGTAGAGAAGGTACTGATCACTAGAGCCTTAATTTGCTGCAGCAGTTAAGTGCTCCAATTCCTCAGCGCAATAATTGCCACATGTTGAGTGTGCAGATGTCTAAACACGTGGGAGCACTTCCCTTTCCTAAAGACAAATGAAGATTTTCATTTTGTTTTGTAAACGTGTCAAGATTTATCACTTAGTCATGTGTCATGCATTAGGGTGTTTATACAATACGGCTTTCCACACCCTGGTTCTGGACTTCTATGATTTCAACAACAAGGCCGTGGAGTAATGGGGGTTTGCCAAACCTTCCCCTTTTAACCCAAACCTTTGGCTGGGCTAAAGAGAAGCGTGAGCTGAGAGTGCCTAGTTAATGGTAAATGGGGTTATTCCCAAGAGCGAGACAAGTGGGATCCATCTATATCCTCAAAGACTGCTTGGTAAAAGAGCCATCATCATCAAGACAGGTGGACACTAAAAAAAAAAAAAAAAGAAGATTAAAGTAAAATTGAAATTATGTCTACCACCAGTAATTATGCGCGTCTGTTTGTATTACCCCGGCACTGTATTAAGTTGCATTGGTACCCTCTCCTCCGCCTCCATGTCCCACTCAAACACTGAATATCTGACTTTTTTTAACTTTCCTTTTCATATAAGTAGCTACATTTTAAAGCAATTTGTTTTGAAGTTTGAATATGGAACATCTTATCAGAGACAGGCTGACTGACTGGAATAATATTTCTGAAATAACTGTACCATAGTGGAAACAGGAATTGGCACCAAGCCCAAAGTTTACTTCATTTCAGTTTGGTGTTTCAGGCTGATGTTGATGCTGCAGGTATGGAGCTGCTCGCATTAGGACCAAGGTTCAGATCTGAACATTCATATATAGCGGTGAACGCGTGGTTTGGGGTCCCAGTATACAGTCCATCTCTCAGAAAGACTTTACAAACAAAGCCAGGATTAGCTGCTAAGATGTCAAAATAGCTAACTGGTGTTTCTAATGAGCTTTTGACTTTTTTGATCTGAAAATAAAGGTGATAAAAAGTGTCCAAGAAGGAAAGTATCTCACTCTCTACTCTGTTACCCTTTTGGGGGCTGATATGCCTTTTTTATTTGCAGAAGGGAGGGAAAAAAACCCCAAATCAACAGTTATTTATCTGTTACCAGACAAAGACTGTAAAGAAATCCAAGAAGACCATCCCAGCACAAAAGCCTGAACTCTTTGACCCCTCAGGCCTCAGGCCTGGACAATTGGCCAAGCTGGGCTTTTTCCTGAGAACTGCCCGAGGGCAAAGGCTGAGAAAAGATGCACATTGTTCTCCCTGCACCATCCATTAAATGCGAGGGCTGAAAGGCAAAAGGATCTTACCAGGTTATAGCAGTGCTGAGAATGTAGCCTGACACTCATTTTCAAGGTAATGTAATAAAGGAAAAAAGTGAGTTGTAGAGATCTTAATTCTTTAAAATTTAAAAGCTAATTTTGTGTCTTTTAGTCAATTTCCTATGCAGGAAGGAAGAATTTATGAACTGACTTCTGATGTTAAATGGAGTGCTAATGGGCAAGTACAACAATTCAACAGGTGCCAAGTAGAAATATAGAGACATTATATCAATATTAATCTTAGAGCCTTGCAAAAGCCTTGGTGGTGGTGGGGGTTTATTATGTAGGTTGTGATGGGAACATCCCTGCCATCTGCAAAGTGAAAAGGGGATTTAGGTCTCCTGCTTAAAGCATTTGAATGCTTGCATTGCAAGGTGTTTTAATGGAAGATTATGAATTCTCTGCTATTGGAAATTGCTGTGTGTTGGCAGAGGTTGTCCCGAGCTGGGAACTCCTCCTGGAGGAGATGACTTCAAGCAGCCGTGCTCTCTGTGCATGCCTCTGCCAGGGCAGGCAAGGCAGCAGTGCTGGAGAGCGAAAGTATTTCCAGCATTGAACACTCAGCTGGAAACCTGAACACCCATTATTAGTCTGGATAGAAGTCAAAAGAATAGTTGAATCTGCTAAAAACCTACACAACCACTATTTTGCAGACTAATCTTCTGCCAGTAAACAAATGCTGACTCTAATGTACTTCTGATTTTGACCCGTGGGTTGAAAATTTTCTGTATAAACACCAGCTGATGAACAGGTCACTTTGTTTTCAAGAGAAGACTCTCAGAGTCGTAGCCCACACAGCAGGTCCCTGATCCAGATAAAAGACTTCAAAATGTCCAGCAATAATTTTCACTGAACAATTTTTTCATTGCTCCAAGCTGTCAAATCATTAGGGGGTAAGGATTAGTGGTAAAGGGAAAATGTTTTTGTCTAAACATCTTATTCAGGTGAAAAAAATAATAATCCATTTTGATGTTTTCCGGTAGAAAAGTTCCACGTTTTACAGAAAAGAGAGATTGAAAAATTCAAGATATAAGCTAAATGTAATTTTAAAAATGACAAAGCAAAATCAAAAGTATTTTGATGTTTTACAGTACAACTTTTTTTGTCCAGCTGCACATATTTTCTGGTTGAAAATGTGTTTTTTGCAGACTAACAACTTTTTCATTTCACACCAAAACCAAATAAAAAGGAAGACACAGAAATTCCCTGGAATTGGAGAACTATTTGTCTGTGGCTCTGCTCCTCTTCACTAATGCATTAAAAATAACAAATGATGGGGATATCTGGCAGCACTGAAATAATAATACAATTTTCAGTGGAAAAAAGGGGAGTCAGTTAACTGGAAACCTGCTTCCCAGGGTTTTGACTCCTGGGAGATTTACCATCAACCATCTTACCTGCCTAGGTCTATTTTTTAATGTTGGTTTTTAAGGAGCAGAAATAACCTTGCTAAAAGTGCCCCACAAATTGCAAAGCAGGTAAGGAATTATACCATCCCTGATACAGCACAAATAGGCAATGTGATATCACAACATCAACAGCCCCTTTTCTAAGGAAGGTTTTGCTGTGTGACAGCCACCGGGAACTTCTGAGCCTGTTGCTGTGTGTAGTCAGAGAATAAACTGCTCCCAACCTTTCATAGTAGACTTAGCTGAAGCCACTGTGGAGATTTCACCTTCCTCCAAAAGCTCAGAGCCCCCCGGCCCTGCCTCGGTGTTGCACTGAGCTTTGTGCAGGAGGATGCTCTGAGCATCGACAGCAAACAGTTTTTGGCAAGTCCATCCCTTTCCAGAGAAGCGGTAGCAATCCCAGCCCTCTGCTCAGCCTCTTTCGAGAGGATGTTGCACAACCGGGCTGCATCATGTTCTTACTCTGTCATGTCCCTTTGCGAGTGATGTCGTAAACGGCATCTTATTCATTTCAGCGGCATGCTGCAGAGGAGAAACATCACACAGTAATCCTGCGTAGCTGGGGCCAGAAAAGGAAATAAAAACTGCGCAATGTGAATGACACAGACTCTGGGGCTGCTTGGCACAGGGTTGGTTTTTTTTTTTTTTTTGTGTGTGTGAAAATGGTAACAGGCTTTATCTCACATGAAGAACTAGTTTCCTGCTCTAATAATAGAAATAGTAATCATAACAATAATCATAATAAAAATCCTGCAAATCAAATGAATATTTTCTGGGTTCCAGCATCATTTAAGCATTCCCCCCACCCCCTTAACTCTACAAATCAAAAGTAGCCCCAAAGAATTCAGCTCAGTTTTATATATGTGAAAATATGCTGAGTGGGACTGGCACCATCTCCCATTGCAAGTCCAAAATGTGATTTGAAAAAAACCAAGAAAATTAAACCCCCAAAATCAGGGAATACCAGTGCTGGGGTGTGGGGGAGTGGTTGGGGGTCGAGATTTGAACATGCAGTAGTATTGTTTCGCAAAATTTATGTAAGAAAAATAACAATGTCAAGTTCTGTAGCTGCTAGATGTATTCAATAATTTTTTATTCAAATATAAATTTTTAAGATACTGAAAAGCTGCTTTTTCTAGTCCCTTAAAAATTCCAAACTGTACAACCAGTTCCCATAAATGACTAATCTTATTTTAGATGAAGCTAATTTTTGGCTAGGTCTTGAGAAGAAAAAAATATTGGATCTGCAACAAAATCCATATTTTCCCCCCACACTGTATCTTAAAAATGCATCCAGACTAACAGCTTGTTTCCAGATGATATTGGATGCTCCTTTTGGTTTCCAAAATAAGGTTTTTGAATCTGGTTATGTGACACAGAGATTGGGTACAGGTTCTAGATTTTTACGCCCTCCATTTTCCAAGGTTCAGGCTGAGGTACCTGCACAAGCTGCTGGGGGGGGGAAAAAAAAGGAGAAAAAAAGAGGGTTTGCAAAATCTGGACCTGGGATTTTAAGTGGAAGAGCACAGTCCTTCCCCCCTATGGAGGGTGGATTTATTGGGTGTCACGATGACACAATGTGTCTATTCGAAGCTGAAGAAAGCCCCCTACTTAACCTTCATCTTTTTGTGTGTGCACGTACCAGAAGGCACCACACTGTTGCTGGAAAGCAAATAATTAGTGACATGTTCTGTAACACCATTGCTATTTAAAGCTAAATCAGTGGGTTAATGCTTCTCGAAATGTGACATCCATGAGGGATTCTTGCTCCAGTACTGTTAGTCACTTGGTGGTCTCCGGAGTGACAGGATCAATGCCCTGAGTTTTAAAAGTCTTGGTTGCAGCAGGAAAAAAGTGATTATTGGAGAAATTTAGCGGGGGGTGAGTGGGTTTTGGGAGGGAGGAATCCTGCGGGGCCTGACTCTTTCTCTTCAAAAAGCCCCACGGGGATGCCGGTCCTCAGCGCTTTTGCTAACCTTCACCCCAGCACACGGCTTGCTGCGGCCCCTCTCCTTGCAGGCTGGTGGGGTAAGGAAAAGCATGTGAGATCAACTTCTGAATTGTAAAATCCCTGAAGGCAGAGCCCAGGGCATCTGCACAGCACTAAACACTCTGATGGGCTTGAAAGAATGAATCCCGAGAGTTTATAATTACACGCCAAAGATATAGAGAGACTGTGCTGTTGATTTTGCTCAAAGAACTGAAGCAAAGCCATTCTTCATTAGGGCAAATGTCCTGAACAAAACTCTTTGCATGGGTAAGAATAAAATCCAACAGCATTGAGGAAAGGGGGAAAAAAAAAATAAAGGAAGAAATAAAACAGTCAAATCACATTTTACTTCTTCTTACCCAGGAGATTGACACAGTAGCTTTTTTTTCTCCTTCCCATTTTCCATTAAGCTAGTTCTTTAAAACACATCTGAACTTTTCCCATCCTGATGATTCCCACGGACAATTGGCAGAGAATCTAGGACAACTTGCAATACTGGGATTTTTTCCAGGCATGAGTAACTTGTTAAAAAGCCACTATTTCCCTAATACTAACAGTAAACAGAGTTCACATCCACATGAAATCCTCTGTGACCCATCGGGGAAAGTTTTTTGTATATTTATATAGAGAGATATATGAAATCATTTAATTCCTTTATCCATCAAGCACTTGGAACTCAGCATGTCCGTTTATATTTCACTTATAAAAATAAATATACACATGCATGCCAGGCTAGATTTAAAGGTATCCTTTTTTCCCAGTTGACAGCTCCATGCCTGTAGTTTTATAAGGGAAAGCTTTAGAAAGAACAGTATTTAAAATAAAGTCACTGAGCCATGTTTTATGTCACATTGATGAAATATAACTCCATCACACCTGCTGCTCCTACTAGTTTGGGTGGGAGATAACTCTGTTGAGTAGTTACTTTCCAAATTTCTGAGCATTTAGGGATTTGTGTTGTTGGGCAAGCAGAAATTACAGGCAGACGTCCGCTGTGTAGGTGTATTAAATGTACAATGATTTCAAAACATCCCCAAGTGATCACTACCTTTTGGGACCTGTTGATGTTAGCAGGTATCTATCTAAACTAAATCTATTTTAGAGTATGAAGGCCAAATTGTAGTAACATTTGAAGTCCTGCCCACACTGCGTCCCACCACAGAAATGAGTTCTGCCTAGGTAGCTCAAAAAGTTGAAAATATCTAAAAATAGATATGGTCTACTTCAGACTATTTAATAGCCTAAAAACATCAGGCAGCCCTTGTAAAGGGCAGGGAGAGCAGCATGTGAGAGGGCTGGAAAACTCAGGTTTGCCTATGGCTGAAGCGGGGGTGCTGTATGGGATGGACCAAATAGATGTTATCAGCTTGAGTGCAAGCACCTGGTGGACCTGATTCCTTTTTCATGAACGGCTATCAAAGGCAGTGTAGGTGTTTCCAGTAGGATCATGCTCACTGTAGTAACTGGCTCTGTATTTTGAGAGCTGGACAGAAATCAGGAGCCCTGTGCTCTATTCACAACCCTGCAACTCTCTTGCTCAAATCTGTTCTCCTTGCTATTCCTCAGTTCCCCTGCAGAAAAAAAATCCAGAATGAGAAAAATATTTTTTAAAACATTTTGAAATTTGTTTAATCCTAATAATAACCATGTAATCCTAAATCATATGGCTAGAGTTGGGTGATGTGCAGTTTTTTCCATGTTTCTGACTTTTTCCCATCCAAAAAAAGTGTGAAAAGACAAAGCTGTGATTCCTTTCCAGAAGGGATTTCCAGAAGACATTGGTTATTGAAAGAATCAAAAGAAAACACACTGGCTTGGGACTGCTTTCCTTTTAGAAGGCTTTGTCAACCTCACACTCTCTGCAAGTGAAATTAGGTGTGCTTGCCCAGTATTTTACGCACAGACCTGATCTTAGCTCTTGGGTCTGTCCACACAACACCATTCTCATTAACAAAAACCATTAACAAGCCTCTTCCATCAGACTAGATTTCCTCAGTGGGTTGCGGTTTCTTTGTTGGCAAAGCGGACACTTTCCTTGGGAAAATGCCTCTTTAAAAAAAAATGAATTATCTGATCAGAAGAGCATTTTGACTTAAACATTCCCAGTCGTGTTTACTATTTAGTGCTGATTTAGGTAGGGAGAGCAGGCAAGGTTGAACATTGACAGTGCCACAGACCAGAATGATTCCCGAAGAGCCCAAATCCTCCAGCTTTCCTGGCTACCTCTGAAACCATGGGCCTCAAAGCACAGGGTGAAAGTGGAACAATCATAGAGACTGGAGAAAAGAGGCCATCACCAAAACCATCCAGGACCTGAAGATTTCTGTCTCCACCTCCTGCAGAGGGAAGAGAAACAAAGGTCTGGGTGTTTATTCCATGTGTTCTGTCTTTGCATCTCTAGGCATCAAAGTAACTTCCCTTGTTTTGCACAAGAGAAACACTTTTGGATTTGGTTTGTGTTTAGTGGAGCCCTTCATTTAGACTCACAGGATATTCTGGAAAGCTTTGAGGGTCTCATAACGCATGTCAACTAAGTGCTTTTGTGTTTCCCTTCAGTGTCTATGTGGCAAAATGAATATATGATAGTTCAGTCTTCACCTCTCTATTTCAGGGACACCTTTTGGAACTGATTCCAGAAACAAATCAGCAAAAACACATGAGGGAATGTCTGCCCTGAATTATTCCTATGACATACATGTTTAGAAGCAGCAAACTGATCACCAGCTCTGCATCTGAAAAGTACCACTAAATTCATAGCCAGGCTTCTATACAGGAGGATTCATAGGACTCCTTTTGGCATTGTGTCCCTACCTACTGTCTGGTGAGAAACCCTGAGAAACAAGGCAGATCCTTCCTTGGAATTATGATATATGAAATGTCCCATCACAATAGTGATACAACAATAAAACAAACCAAAACCAAACAGAATTGGTTCCATCTCTGAAGATTTAGTGTGATACATTTGCTAGAGTTTTATTAGTTCTGGCATAATGAAAAGTATTCTGCATTTAAACAAAATAAAAGTATGGTAGTTACAGCAACAGGCAGCATTTTTGCTGTTTGGATGATACGTTTCAGTCCTGCTGGGAATAAGGTGATCACTTTTCCCAGCTCCTCAGGAAGTCAGTGCCAATCTTGTAAACTCTTTCAGATCTTCTCAAAGTACAGCTGGGGCCAGGATCAGGTTTTTTTCTATGCAGTTACATTGCTAGCTTTCCCCATCTAATGGGTATTCCTTTGACTCAGGAATCAGGAGCAGGCCCAGAGAGTAAAAAACATTTCACCTAAAAAACCCCCACCCTTTGTGACTAAATGCGGAGAGCAGTTTTGAACCCCTCTTTTCAGCATTAACAATGTCCTCAACCCTCCATTACATCATGTTTGAGGATTTCTATGAGAAGGAATGGGGAGCTGTTCTGTGGGAGCTCTTTGCACTTAATTCTCATGGAGCTCAAGTCATTTTAAAGGATGAGAAAGTTAGTGTAATGTTTTTCTCTTTATTTGTGGTGTCTCGAATTATTTTTTATGAAGTTATTTGTACACATTTTGGCACTTCCTGTTTGGAAGCAGACGTGGAGGCTGAAATACCATGAGAAAAACTTCTTATCCTGATGGCAATTTAGATCTGGTTAAAAGGAGGATGCACTTAAAATCCTCACAGAACTCCTGTTTTTTACCCAAGTTCTCCCCCGATTTACAGACAAAAGATGTATTCTGACTGGTGGACCAGATATTTTCTGATTTTTAGACCACACAGATATTGAAAGTTTGGATCCTAACTGGACTTTGAGGTTTGGAGTTTCACTAGATAATATCTAACAACTAGAATGTCAGGGTGAGATTAAGTGACTTTTCTACCAGGCAGATTTTAGGCTGGTCTAATCTGAAAGTAAATCTTGCTTTAATTTGTAAAAATGGTATATTCACTCCTATGACCCCCCAACCTATTTACAATTTGTGTTCTATATGCTGCAGATGTTGTAAAAAATGCTGGGTTTTTTTTTGCAATGGTTTCTTATGTCACAGGTATTTTTTTTGTTGGCTCAGAGCAAATGAAAGAATGCAGCATTGCCATCAACAGATGCACCACCAAACAACCCAGTTCTGTCTGACTTGGTTCTTGGCATCTGTGTGCTATTTCTGTCAAACTCAATCAAACTGAGTGTTAATTTTTGAAGCAAACCCCCTATGATCATTTCACTTGTGATGTAAGCCAGATCTAACCTCAAGACTGTCAAAGGCCAGAAGTCAATGACCCAATTTTGCATGCCATGCAGCCCACTATCAGTAGCCAGTGTTTTTCATGTTCCTCATTCCTACTCACGTAGGTTGTTCATTCTTTGTGAAAATTGTTATAGATGTCAAATACAGTATTTATATAAAATGCAGCCTGGTTGCAACTTTAAGAAGCTTTGTCTGTAGCACAGTGTGGCAAATAGATCCCAGAGTCCATGTCAGGTAAATATAAAATCTCATCCAGACAGGATCTAACTTTGCAAAGGGAAATACTTCCACTAAGCCTTAGTGCAACTGCAACTGAATGCCGAGAGTCCCCAATGAAAAGCTTTAGTGAGAAATTCGTGCTTGGTTAATGCAGTTATGGAGCTTTCTGTAATTGCTCACTCACTTGGAATATAAAACGGAGTAATCTGAGTATTTTAGGACCTTTCCACTCTGATTATATTGTAGACCCTAGTGGGACAAGATTTTGACCTAAATTTCTGCATTCACCTGAGCTGAACTTGGGTTATGATGGTTCATCAGTGTTGATCTTCTTTGATTTCTTTTCACTTTTTTTTGCTCCTGGGGCAAGGAATGCAAAATCCTACCAGTACAAATTTAGCTTGTGTTTTGAAAAACTAGTATATAGTAACCTAGGTCAATTAGAGAATTTTGACATACTGGAAAAGAGCCATGCTAAATAAAAAAAGGGGAGGGGAAAGGGCAGAGTGGCTTCATACATTGATAATATCTTCTTACCTTTCTTTTTGATCAGCAGGAGCACTGTGTAATGAGGCAGGGGAATGTCTTCTCTCTGGGAATGCATTTATTCAGAGTTGGTGACAGCATGAAACCTCTGCATATTTGGTCTCCTGATCCCACAACCGCTTCTGCTTTTGCAGACTTCCTCTTCCCCCATGCATAGACTGACTTTAGGGAAATGTTCCTTTTTAGGACAGCACGAGGTTCAGAGCCATCTGTGAACCTTAACTTGAGTGGAAGAGATGTAGAGAAGATGCAGTGAGACAGAAAAAAATAGACTTAGTTATGTACAGAATTATAATAAATAAATGCAAGACAGCTAAAGAAGTATTAACTGAACTGTGAAACAGTTGTTGGCTGAATTCAATTCAAGTTCATTAAAGAATGCCAAGTTAACAGAATTTCATACTGAAATTCCCTCTAAGGTGCAGGTCTCATTGAAAGTACTGAAAGAGCTCAAGTACCTTGTTAATGCATAAATTACTTAGTTGACCTGGATCGAAAAGTAAGACTAGGAAATAACTAATATGTCCATGTTTTCGTTCCTTGCCCCGTCCCATTTTCTGACGAAATTTGTTTAAGCAACGTATATTTTGACAGATTTAACTGCAGTAATGATCCAGACATTGTCACTCCCCTGCATATTTTCCTTTTGTTGTTATTATGTATCCCAAATCCATATAAATAGAGGATATTTGCTTCAGCTGGCTTGCACGCAGAGCCTAAAGCATGTGAAAAGTTAAGAGCAGTCAGGCTGTGACGGTATTGGTGGTTGCTGGTCTCTGAACGCAATTCCTGCACAAATGCACAAACCTATTTTTAGAACACTACATTCCTTTTCATTTTTTTCTTTTTAAACCATAACCTTCATGAAAAGGCTGTGATGTATATTACAGGCACACAGGGCTGAAAAAAAAAATCGCATTAGCGGTGAAACAATAATCCTGCTGCCAAATGTACAAATATTCGCTAATAACTGCCGCGCTCCTGCAAGCCCGGAGGAGTGCTTCATCTTATTCTTCTGGCCTGGCTTTTGACAGAGGGCTTCCCTTAAATCCATCCGCCACTGAGCTGTTCACAGCTCTCTGATTCATACCAGCCCGCTCTGCCAGAGCGAGCAGCTCGTGCTGGCGCGGCGTTGCGTGGGGTCCCACAGCTGGGGTGATGCTGTACCATGGGGTGCTCTGGGCTTGGTGCTGTTACTGGTCTTCAGCACAGGAGGTCAAGTGGGGCACCAGGAAGGAGAGTGAAAGACAGACAGGCTCCCACTTTTGCTTTTATTGAGGTGCTGCTCACTATATTTGCTTATTATAGTCAAATAAATGCAATGGATGCTCATGTATGAACACAAACGGCCGGTGTTCCCCAGGTGAACCTGGCTGCGGCAGAAGACCACCATAAACTGTGCTGCTTAGACCTAAAGGGAACATCTATGAAATTAATTGGTGCTTTCAAAGAAAAGGCATTTAATGTAAAACTGATATATCCATTAAATGCTTATTACGACTGCCGTTGCTTTATTCAGGCAAAAGATTTATTCGTGGAACAGTTTGCTATTGCCTGGGCAGTTATCAGTGAATAATGATCTGGCGGTTTCATGCCTGAATTCCAGGTAGATAATAAAAACAAAACAAAAGGATTAATGCATTTTATCTATTTCTTTTCCATTTCTATGTATGCAACCCCCTGCAGAGCTGCAGGCATGCAAATAAGAGCAGAGAAATTGGTCTGATACTGTAACTCCTGTGTGGCTGCGTATGCAATGTGCTGATGTTTGTAAAGCTGTGGTTGTTCTATCACTGTAAGTGCAGAGGAATTGTGCGAACATGCAAAGCCCATCATTAGGAGCTCAAAGAACATATTTGCCAATGTACAGTTTCCCCAAAAGAGCTCAGGAGTCCTAAAATCAAGTCTCCGACTGAAACTCCACAATGCGCCCCACGGCTCCCTGCAATACTTTGCTTTAACTTTTGGGTCTGCAGTGTTCGTCTGCACACAGAAGCATGTACTATCCGTGTGGGTAAACCCTCAAAACATGCTCTTACTCTATCCACAAGTCAGGGGAGAAGCTGGGAGACATTGTGGTTTTCCTCTTTTTTTTTTCTTTTTTTTTCTTTGTTTGCTGCCCCATCTCTGACTTGGAGGGTCAAATCCATGGCAAGTTCATTTCTGGGCCAACTCTGCCAAATTATATGATGTGAATTAATGTCTACTAGAGCTTAGAACAGCAAAGTCTGATTTAAGCTCTTAGGTTGAACTTGTCTACAATTGTTGAGGTGAAAGGCCAGTTCATAGCCATTAATTAACCTAATCCATCTCAATCTACTTTATTTTATACCTTTTAGGGTTTGTGACTCTAAGAAATATATTTAGATAAAGCAATGCTGTTAAAATCCAGGAACATTGCTAAAGACACTCACCACCCACCATTGGTTTATACTAGAGATCACTTCAAATATTTTTTAAATGTTGGGAACTGATTTAACCATATATTTATTAGTTAGGCCCAACACACTGAGCAGTCTTCTATCCAATTGATTCAAATAAGCATTCCATTAATGTCAGGGTTATTTTTGATTCTGACTTTTAGTCCGTTTGTAGTAATTTCATTAATAGGTAAGCATTATTGTTAGACTCCCCCTGCTTTTTTCTTCCACCTCCTCCCTTATTGTGGTTCTAGTGCTAAAACACATGAAAATGAGGGAGTGCAATTACCTTGCGAAATGTAAACCTAAACACGACCCCTAAGTACAGCTTTTAGGGGCAGTTGTGTATGTAGCAGCAGGCAGAGAATATTCAGAAAGCTTAGCAAGGTTCAAGTTTTATCTAAAAGCATATGGGAATTTCTTAAGAGGATCTAATCTAAAAATAGGATTAAGACATATTACCAGATGTCTGTCCCCTAAATATTCATTTTTAAACTGAAGATATTTAATGACTGAGTAATATTTAATAAGTTATTAGTTGACCGTAGAGGCTTCTGAAATTGAAATTCCTTGGAAATGTCTATCACGATAATAATTAATAAAGATTTTAAAACAGCATCTTCATTGGAATGGTTTTCTGCCATATTATAGAAGCCCATTTTTTAAAAGTATGGTCTGTTTTAGATTTTTGGGTTTTTTTAATAATATACAGAGAACAGAAAATCCTGTATGCCCTAACATTAAGATAGCTAAAGCTAAGTGGGAATGAGCAGAAAGCAGTCATGAATGGTTTGAGATTTTATTTGTAAGAATGAGATAAACATCTACATATTTATCCATTTTTATCTGAATATTTTTATCCTGGAAAACCGTCCAGAACTACAGAGCATCATGTGATATTTAGGCAAGATGCACTTAGTGTGTTTTGTGTGGCTGTGCCTTTCATGTAGCCCCTGTGTTACAGGATACAGTCAGGCAGCTCATTTAAGGTACAGCAGATCTTATTGATCTCAGCATCTATGAAAACCTGAAGCACATCTGAAAGAAAGCATTTGTCAAAGATTTAAGTTTTCTACAGTCAGATAAATGAAGAGAAGCTGCAATAATGTTGGTACAGGATTTTCAGTACAGTCAGAAATGTGGGAGCATGCAGATAAGCCCTGATCCACTTTTACATTTGGATTTCTGTCTCAAATTTTCTAATACATATCCACACCTGAATCTTGGCTTGTGGTTTTCTTCTGCTAAAAGTTGCGGTAAATCTGAAGGTTGGGCTCAGATGGAGATTACCTGTTCAAAGTCACGAGGCAAGCCAAAGTCAGAGTTCTCCTGAGATATCTCATCGTTAACTCTCCTATAGGCTCGATGTCTTAAGCTAAGTCAAGAATATCATCCAAGTATGTTTCTTGTGATATTTGGACACATGTTTCAAAGAGGAGAGGAATATCTGAAGGATATAATAGCAGAGGTTTTTTATTGGATTTCCTTCCGTCTTCCCTGTTGAAGTTTTTTAAAAGTTCCAGAGAGCTATAATAAAAAAATAAATATTTTAACCACTTTTATAATTCCTAGACTTGAACCTGAGAGTTATATGTACCTTCAATAAATTCTAGTTGCACCAGTTCCTCACCTGGAGAAATCTGGTGTCCTTCAAGGGGAAAAGAAATATGTTGTCAGACAGAGAGTGAAGAGCTTCCTGCCAGGGTGACAGAGGCAAAAATGTTGGATTTACGGAAAACCATGAAACTCCTAATAATTTCCAGGGTTTTATCCATTGCTGTAGCTGAGGAGAAGCTCTGGAAGGTGAGAGGGAGGAATGGTGATGGGAAGCAAGAGGACCTGTAGCAGTATCATAATAACACTTGGAAACAGTGCTCCCTTCTTCCTCCCCTTCAGACCTGCTGGAGGCTGGCACGCAAAACCTGAGACACAGCTATGCCTAGGGGGGAAATTTAGCTGACGTGTTTTACAGTTGTTGTTTTGAGTCACTGATAAAGCCAAGCACTAGGGAATAGTTTGTTTGTAGTGTGTGCATGCTCCATTCTGAGCAGGATGGGAATTATCAGTTTATACGCCAATCAGATAACCACAGTAGAGAATAACTGGCAAGTGTGATGTTGATATTTTGGCTGAGGGATGAAGAGGACCATTTCTTCTTCCCCCTCATGTACCTAAAATTTTGGCTCCTAGAAAACTTGGGAATCCAATACACATCCAGGTTTTTATTGTGCTTTATTGTGTTTTATTTTATTTTTTGTCCAGCCAGAATAATTAGTTATAGGAAAGAAAATATAGTGGAAGCAAACATTCCTGGAGAGATCTTTCCATTCTCTTCTTTTTTTTCCTTCATCACTTGCCAACCGCAGGCTCTGCACTTGGCTTCTCAAGCAGGAAGAAAAAAGAAAATATAAAGGGACAAAAAAACTTTCTACACCTCATTCTTGAAATATTTTTGCTTTCCTTGGTAAGAGGTAGAAGACATCAACCTAGGACTGGACTGAATGCAAACACTACATGTAATCTGTGTGTCTCAGTGCCCTAATAATCAGCAATACAGGTTAGCTAATAACAAAAATGAAGGCTAGTCCAGCATGCTAGTCTGAACTTGATAAATGTGAATTCAAATCCTTGTTCTTGTTCTTGTCATATTTGTAGATTGCACCAGAAAGTTAGCTGTTTGAGACCAGATGCACAAAGATACTTATGAACCCAGATTTATGTTGAGATTATAACTAGGGCATTTTTTAGGGATGGAACATTCATGCCTGATTTTCAGCATGGACCTGGCCTCTAGTCTCTTGTTACTTGTCTGAGTGCAAATAGCCCTTTTCCATACCAAAGCAGTGCTTTAAAGAAACAATAAATTAAAGATTACACAGGTATTACCGTAAAAGAGACAGAAATTCAGCATCTCTGAGCGCTGGGTCCCATGTTAGAAAGACTTATTCTCCCAAGACCCAAAAACTCATACCTATATATATTTATGAAATATGTAGCAGATTGTTTTTCTAGGCTACCTTAATCCACAGTCAGGGACCTAAAAGGTGGCCATTTGTATAGTATTTCAACTTTTATAGTCACCTGCTGAGGCAGAGAAGTTTTGCAAAGTGTGTATGCGTGCTATGTGATAGAATGGCAGTGGCAGTGACCATAGTGGTACCACACACACTCTGCAACAGTTGGGAAGGAGAAAAGGTGATAAAATTCTCCCATTCACTGGAAACCTAGAAAAATTGAGTTTTCTGTGAGAGAGCTTTCTGAGGTAGGAAATTGCTCTTAGAGCTCAGAGCAAACCTCCAAACATAGATCCTTGAGTATGCAGACTTCAAGTGGAGCAGGAGGAGACTTTCTACGTAGTAGATATCTATGCTTATCAGGCAAATCCTTTCTTCCCCTTGAAGTTTCCTTCACTGACCTTCATAAAGACCCTCTGCTCCACATCGATCACAGCTCTGTGACAGAGATGGTTTCACTTGCAGTCCTGTAGCCCTTGATTTCTAGTGAATTAGACGCTTTGCTAGACATGAGATTCAGATGGCACAAAGTGGGAAGGAGCAGTGAATTCTGACTGCGATGTTATTTCATAAAACAATCCCCTCCTCCAATGTTAGCACGTCTGGGTGTGTACGTATGTCTGCCTCTGTGTACACTCAGAGGGTGATTCTGATCAAAGCTATCCCTTCTTGGCCTGTATCTTCATGCTGACGCAATTTTGTCATGGCTAAGATGATGTTCTGGTATGGAAATAAAAGCATAGAATAAAAAGGCTTTATTTGCTCTCCAGATTCCATACAGTTTTGCCTTACACATTCTTTACTCTGGCCCTCTTCTTTCCATCAGTTGCCAAACTAAAGTTTTGTACCGGGCCATTAAAGAAAAAGTGAAAACAAAACTTTTATTGACATGACCACTTTTTTTCCTGCCCCCCCCCTTCGCCGTTGGGGCCTCAGCTAAAGTGACCTGAGGCTAAATAGGCTCTCAAAGAAAGCTTTCTTGCCAAAGAAATGTCATTGCTGTTAAACAGTACTAATGAATGCATAGATTTAGAACCTTATTTACATTGAAATTTGTTTAGTAAGCCAAGTTAGGTCTGAAAATTGGGACAAACTGTTTCCTCAATAATTTAATAACTCCAAAGACCTCGTCCATTTGGAAAAGGCAGAGTTTCACCATCCACTTACAAATGCAAAGTCACGTTTCCCAAAATTGAATAAAATGCTAATAATACAACAGATCCACAGATCAGCAAGTAAAGTGGCTTTTAGCTCTGAGTTCAGCTGGAGACAGAGTGAATAACAACAGTCAGCTTACTCTGTCCTAAGCAAAATGGTTTTATTCCATCAATTGCCTGTGTTTCAAGTGTTTTGAAGGGTTCACATTTATTTTTGTAACCTCACTGAATTTGGCACCCTTGCCAGTAGTGCTGGAACTTTCAAATCAGGAGCTTTTCATTGAAACAGGCCAATTAACTCACTCGGGTCACATTCCCTATATGAACTGCTTTTAATGCTGAGCCGTACCACCCATTTTGTGGCAAACAAAAATCCATAAAGAAAAACCAATTAATTCCTTTCAGTGAGTGCTTCCCAGGGGAAAGCATATATCAGCTAGGTAACCAAATATGGGACACTTGGACAAATAAATAAAATGTCCCTCCATCACACATCTCCCTGAAAGTTATTGTCTCTGCTTTGTGAAAACTGTAACACTTATTCCTACATCTTGTGCATCAGTATTTCTGCAAAATCTAGTCTTGGTCTTTTGAGTCAGGTAGCCTTGGTGCAGAGGCTTGAATTTTACCCAGAGAGAAACTCCACTACAGCATGGGAAGGGTGGAAACTAATTTATAGCCTGGGTCCAGGCTGAATTACAGAGCAGTTTTCTGCTCTGTCCCTTAGAAACAGAAGTGAGTTTTCTAGAATAAAGACAACAGTTCCCATCTAAGGCACAAGTTGGAGGTAGCATTGATTTGGGAATTTATTCTCAGACAAAAGTTGAATACTTAATATATTATGAAATGTGCAGGGCCCTGTGAAACATAAAGGTACCTATGCATACCCTATATTCCATTGTCATAGAACAGGTATAAGAAACCCTACGACAGTGACAGATGCTACAGAGGTCAGACTTTGATGTCAAAGCTTGGACAGTCATCCATCAGTTTGGGGCTTGTGCTTTTTCCACTAGACTACACTTGTTATGCTGAATTCCAGTCCCAAAATTTATTCACAGTCTCCTGCTACTATCATTTAAAGTAGTATTTTAAATAGAAATAAACAAATGCAATCGAGCCATCACAACTCTTGTCCTGAAATTGGGGTAGCGAGGAAACAAGAGAGAGACCAGTAATGTCTAAATATTTGAAATATGTCTGAAAAGTGATAATCTGCTCCCATCCAGCAAACATTTTGTGGAACATGGCAGGTCTCAGTCAAACTAAGAACCCCCAAACAAATCTACCTTTCTTCACTACAAACTGTTAGGAAATACATTTTTGAAGCTGAGCCTCTATCAGAATATGATATTACATGACACTGTAACCTTTTTCCCTCCAGAAAACCACCCTTTATGAATAAAACATAGGTGACCTTTAAAAACTTAGCAGTTGTACTAGGTGATTGCATATTAACAAGCTTTTTGAGGAACTAGGACAGGCACTGTACGTTTCAGTTAAGGACAGATAATAGAACTATTCAAATAATTTATTATTTTATACAATGTAGGGAAATGTAAGAAAACTACCTCAACAAGAGTCTGCTTAAATTTTTGTAAGTATAATTTTATGTGGCTCCCCCCATTCATCTAAATTATACAGTCACTGCTAAATGAAAGACTTCCTTTTAAAGGACAACTCTGATTCTCCTTTCCTTGAAGTTTATGAACAGCTTTAGTTTGAGGCCACTTGATAGGACAAGTTGCAGTGACTACTAGGCATTTTTCATTCGCCATCAAAGGTGTCTAAGCCTTTCTGTCCTTCCTTTGCCAGGTTAAATCAGTAGATTTAGATTTAAATCAGATTTAAATCAGTAGAAACGCAGGGACATCAAGGCATCTACAGCAATATATGTGGGTAAAGAGGACTCAGTCCTTTGGCTGACTTTCTCTCTCTAAGAAAGGCTCTTGACTTTATTTGATTATCTCTATTGAAGCCAAGTGAAGAAAAGAGAGACTAGGTTCACACCAAAGAGAACATTTTTACCAAAGGGATCACTTTGGAAATTCATGACATTTATAGATTTGAAATATTATACTAATCTCATCTTGCATGGGTCTTCCTTCATTCCAGCCGCTCTCACTAGTTCTAGAGCCTGGTTATCTATGGTAGAAATTTAGGGTGTTATTCTGATATCCTCCAGCTCTTGATTGGTCCATCACCTTGCCATCTCTCCTTAATTATACATTCAGTACATGGGGACCTGACAGATGAGAAAAGTAAATTGCTCAGCATTTTTTCTCAAGATATCTTTTTCTACCTAAAGTACATTCCTATTGCATGTGAGCAAGATTCCTTTTTCTTCTGAAGGATGTAATGGTCTTATACTTCGTACCAGGTAAGCAGTCAATTCCCCAATTTAGCAAAGATGAAATAACAGATTAGCCATTGCAAAAATCCAAATGATTATTTTAAAACCCAATACCCATTGCATCACTCCCCTGAATTTATCAGCTGGAATCCTATAAGGCTAAATTCAAATGAAAATATTGATAAAACATGTCCCATTGCTTGTTTTCGTTGCACCATCTCAGGTATAATTGCCTTAAGGTCACTAGATGTTACTTCAACCTTTTGCTACATAAGCTGCTTCCTCTGAGTATTTGAACTATATCCAGGTACAGAAGAGGAAAAAAAATCACTGGCATTTGTCATTTTAGCATTTAGGCTTCTTAGGTTGGCTGAAAAGTTTGCAAGTGGGAGTCTTGGGGGTGTTGAGTGTGTGCAACTTTCCCTGGTGAAGGCAAAGCACACGGTGGTTTAATGTTTGAGCCAGTGGGAGGAGAGAAAAGGAAAAATGTTCCACCAGGCCAACCTGATAGGTTTTCTCCAATGTGTCATTACTGTGTTTCAGAGCATCTGTGTTGCTGCCATATGAACTGGATAGGAACACAAAGTAATCAATTTCAGTTGAGAGCACTAATTTATCACCTTGCCATCTTTTATTGCAAGGTAGAGAATCTCTCTCTCTGTTTCTCCTCTACTTTCTAAATGCAAAATCAGGACAATAAAGAGATACCCCTGCATCTTCCTCTATCTCTTCCCTCTCCCTATTTGTCTATAAGTCCTTGTAATTAAAATAAATGTTCTGAGAAGCAGAAATATACATGATCATCTTCTATCATTGCCTGGTAAAGGGCAAGAACCACACTGGTTCTCACTGGAAAATATACAGGAAAAGTTCAAATTTTAGCTGCTCCTGCTTTACTAAGAACCTCCTCTTAATACATAATCAGCTATTCACAAAACCATGGCAGATACAGAAAACAAGTACCATTTAATTCTTTCCTAAGAAAATGGAAAAAGCCTGTTTTGTTGTCCTTGGCATAAATATGCTCTATCAAAACTAGAAAAAACAAATATCAGTATGATGGACCCAGGCTTTGTGTGTCAGAAGCAGCCTGCATTTTGCAATCTCATACCCAAGAAAGATCCTGAAAGAGGGCATGAAAGAAGGGCAAAACCTCCCCTAATGGTATGTCTACATGGTCTTTTGCAGGCAGACATGAGCTACCTCTGTATGATTCCAGATGACTGGGAGCCGTTTGACTGCAATACCACAGAACCAAGTCTGAGTATGCTGCCAGATACTTGGCTTCTACCTTGTTGATGTTCAAACTATGGGTTGAACAAGCCCCTATCTGCATGAAAAAGACTCTGTATGGTTCTGGTTTAGCTCTTGTCTTATATATTCTTCCTAATGCCCATAACTGCACAACACAGTACAAAAAGAAGGAATTCAAAGTCCATGGGTTTGTTGGTTTGGTTTTCTTTTGGCATTTCTGTCAAACCTGAACTTCCCAAACACCACCTATTTTTAGCATAGCTTTCAAATCATATTTTCAACCTTCCCAAGAGTTTTTCTAGCCTTCAGTGAAGTGAGGCTGTCTAGTTAAAGCCAAGGAGGTTCTGGGTGCACACATGTACATGTGGATAGATGTTTTTTCAGGACTATTAGACATATATCTACTAACTGCAGATGATAGGGTCAGCCTGAACATAGTGAAACACCCAATATGCAATCCAAGATACTAAATCTTGCCCTTACTTGGTTTGCACATTGTCTTTAAATATTATTTACCTGAAACACTATTAGCTAACAAGTTCTATCTGCATTCACACACTTTCAATTTCTTTGTTTGCTATTCTTTCAGTCTTAGAAGCATTACTGTAGATGCTAAAGTATTTCATCATCATTTTCCTTAGAAAAAACACCATGGTTTATGCACACACATGGATATATATATATATTCTTGGAACCTGACATTCCTCTGCCATTCCCAGTATATCTTTCTAGGCCCCAATTTCCTAACCAAAAGCACATTACAGATCTGATGCTTTCCTCAGCCTAGTAGCACATCAATAAACTAAAGATTATTGTGCTTTGTCAGGTTTTATTTTGTAACATTATGGGAAATTCTCTGCTGCTTTGGATGAGTGCATAAACTCTTATTGCTTGACAATTAACAGAGCTAGTAATAGAAAATGCAATGTAATTTACCTTAGTACAAGGGATTTTGGTTAACAAAAATTAAACTATTGAACTCTCCTCTTGTAGGAGAAGGACATTGTCTCATTATGTGTGCTTTTTTTTTTTTGCAGTTAAATAAATAAAAAATCCCTGTACACAAAAGCAAGTGGGTGCTGGGCCTTGGGTGGATTTATTATGAAGGCTATGCAGAATTCTTCTAATGTGCTTGCTTTGGAACTGGACAAAATGATCCCTTTGCAAAATAAGCATGCTGTAGCTTTTTCTGTGATACAGAGAGAGTTCACCCAAACAAATAATGCTGAAGGGGGAGTTCCTTTATGGGCTGTGTAATTTCACTGTTCTGGAGACTTCTTCTCACCTCTGTGGCTGAATTAGGAAGGTCAGAGTTCAATTCTGTCCCTCAGGAACTACATACTGTAAATGTCGAGGGGCCACCCCATTACTCTGAGGACCAGTCAATCTTTTCAGGTTGACCTCCAAAGAGGTGGCTTGTACGCTTGTGATCTCCCTGGCCTAGGAAGGCTGTGTTTCTTCCTTCCTTTTCCTTTTCCTTTTCGTTTTCCTTTTCCTTTTCCTTTTCCTTTTCCTTTTCCTTTTCCTTTTCCTTTTCCTTTTCCTTTTCCTTTTCCTTTTCCTTTTCCTTTTCGTTTTCCTTTTCCTTTTCCTTTTCCTTTTCCTTTTCCTTTTCCTTTCTCTCTTCCTTCTTTTCCTTTTCTCTTTCCTTTTTTTTCTTCAGGAATAAGAAGGAAACTAAATCTAAGGACAATGAATTTAAGGTTGACATTTACCCCATCAGCTGGAAATTTTAACCTGTTCAAAAGGAAATGGCACATAAATGAAGCCATGAGAGAAATGAAGCTGAGGAGCTGGGGTAGGGAGCTGGCATTGGGGGTTCAAGGCACAGCCTTAGTTTCCATGTTGCTTAGTGAGTTGCCTAAATGAATCCATAGAGAAATTGCTTTGTGTAGACTATGGGAATAGGGAGTTTTGCATTCACTGTGTTTTCCTGAGCGTACCTAAAGAAGAACCTCAGTAAGAAAATATACCTCAGCACTGCAAATTTTATCTCTGTCTCTTGAATAAAAGTTAATTTTTATATTTTAAGAGGCACACTTTGACCCATTGCTATTTTCAGGCCAAAGAAATGATCTAATAAAATTTAAGGCTATAATAATTAATTCTTTATGACCTCCTCATTTTGCATAATTTCTTTATAGTGTCACTTATATCTTGAGCCTTAAATGAGTGAGGGGGAAAGGTTAGTGTTTGTCTGTGCCTACCTGTCTGCCTCTCCACCCATTAAGGCTTCCAGCTAGAGGGTGGATGATGGTGCTCATGGTCATTTTTCCTTCATTGGCTCCAAATCAGTCTGATTCAAATACAAGGGTGAGGTTTGGTCTTTAAAAATTGGAGAGGCTTATTTAGTTAAGACATTGCATGTCTATTTCCTATCACATTTTAGTGGGTTTTATGTTCTCGATTTTGAAGGCAATTTAGATAATTCTAGCCTAAGGTAAGAGTATTGGTCTTTCCTGTAACCATAAGTGTTCACATTGGTGAAAAAGTCAGAAAGGTTTCAACAATGGAACAGCCCAGTTGAACATGGCCTTTTCTGGGGAACTGGGTGTATTTGAACAGTGGGCTTTGTAAGCAAGGCAATAGCCTCACATAGACAGATAATGATGGATGTTATGGAATTGTGAATTGGGTTTTAAAATTGTGCCCTCCTGCCCTCAAACCTCCTTACACATACAAACAAAACAAAGCGGAGTTTGAGATGGAAGCATTAGACTGGATTGACTGAAAAGCTTTCCCCTTACTGGAGGGGGTAAGCCTGTATCAGATAGTGTTGAAATTGCCTACTTGACCCTGTCTAACCTTCAATCCAGAATGTACAAAGTAGGACAGATCTAATCCCAGCAAGTAGGTTTAAGCAAACAGACTAACAATTTACTACCACTGAGAGAACATCACTTTCTGAACTTTCTGCTCACACATGATTTTGGAAACAAGAACCATTTAAGGCAGAGATGCATTACAGGGAGAATATGAAGCTCCACTTCAAATCCAGTGAAAACTCATCACTATTAACCAGCACTGAAGAAGTCATCTGTGTCTTTACTAGTATGCATGGTGGAACATACATGATGTATGACTTCCAGTGTACAATATAGTGATTCTACAGCAGGGGTTTTCCCACTCTTGTCATTTACCTGAAAGATGTCAGGTCTTCTGTCAAGCCATTTGCCATGATATGCAGCATTCTCAATAGCACAAATAAAAACAATTACATAAAATGTGTGTGTGTGTGTAGTTATTGATATTTATGAAGATTTTCTTCCTATAAAACTGCTTACAGAGGAGTTGTTTTAGGCTGGAAACCTCTAGACCCTTCCTGCATCACCTTGGAACACAGAGGAAGACTAAGAAAAATGAAGTGTGAGAATTCTTCAAACCTAGCCTGCCAATTGCAAAAGTTTGTTTATTATTTTGTCAAGGCCAGACTGTGCTGACACTAGCTAGGTTGATCTGTCCCTTACTTTCCAGTTAGTTCTGACAATTTAAATGGCCTTATCACATGGAAAAGGTACAATGCTAATCAAGCAGGAAAGTACTATTCAAATTGGGCCAAAATGCAGGATCATACTCATTATGGAATGGACTCTGACGGTCAGAAGTTACTTTTGCATATCGCACAGGGTCAAATCATGATGACTTTTTTTAATGGGATATTTATTTTTAATTCAGTAGAACAACCTGTGAGATTATCTTTTCTCACTCTTGAACAGAAAATTTGTGTTGTTCTGAATATATATTATAACCTTTCGGCTGAAATCAACACCTCAGCTTTGTGGTTGCCAGCATCAAAGTCCTCTCAAATTTTGGGGGAGTTTGGATCTGATTCCATAGCAGGACATTGTGGCTTAGATTCATTTTTGATGTTCCTTATATCCAATAAGACATTGTGATGATAGAGATTATGTACCATGTGGATAGACACTGACATGGAGAAATTACGATGTCAGGGTTGTTTGAGAGGTTTTTATCTATTATGAGGCAAATATCACATTCTTTATATATTCTTTTTCTGAGATTTCTCACTATAAATTTGCCCTACAGAAATGAACTAGAACTTTGTTAGAAGGTTCATCAAGGCCAGAAACAATTGTGGCTAAGAAATAAAATACATTCAAAGGCAAAAGAAGTGCAAAACTAGCAGGCACTGCCATAAATTACTGGCAAAACCCAAACTGTAGTTATGAAATTCCTTGTTTGCCTTTTTTTATCATTTGTTCCAGCATGAGAGTCTCTTTTAAAAGAGAGCTAGTGAAATACTGCCAGCCTGAAGCAGGAATGAGGAGACTGTGAATGTTTCCTACTGAAATATAGAGTGAGCTCATTAAAAATACAGTCAATTTTTTTAATAATAAAATCATTTTAAGTTTGCTTATATGGTGCACATAAATCCGAAGGCTTGAATTATTGACTGTTATTAAGCCTAATGCCTTGAAACCTGCACTATTGTTCCCTCTGCATTTTCAAAGGCAATGCTCAGCTGCCCACAGTCCCCAGAAAGTTTTCTCTCAAATGTGTGTGCTAAAGCCACTGAGACCCTTCCTGACTCCCCCATCCTTTACTCAGTCCTTTCCTGAGCTTTCCCAGGTAATGGAGCCAAACATCCAGCATTTGGAGGTGAGGTCAGATTACAAAGATTATCCCAGACAAATGAAGGGGAACAAAACCAAACCTGTAAAGGAATGTGTGGAGTGTGGAAAGCCCGAAAGTTTGGATCTCCTCTTATCTGTCTCCTTCTCCCACTCTGCTTCATGCTGAATCTGCTGTGTTATCTGTTTCTCATTTTTGGTATGTGATTCTGTTGGCACCAACAGGGATTTTTTTTTTTCCCTCTCATTCTGGAAGACATGCCAAAGCGTGCACAGAAAGCTCATATGACAATCTTTTAATGGTATATGTGAAAGCATGAGGAATTTAAAAGGAAGAAGGAACACACTTGCAATTAAAATCACATGCTACATCCTGTAAATAGACTTTCACTGAAAGAGTCACATCTCAGGCACATGCTGCAACAGTTCCTGCACATGGCTCTAACTGTTATGAAACTACTTGCTGGTAAAATATTTACAGTTCCTCAAGTTATATACAGAGGGCACTTTCTTGTGAAGCAATGGCAAAGGAGGGAACTCAGTGGATGCTAATTCCTCTCTATCATTTAAGCTCTTTATAGTAAATGAAAGCCAAAACAATCTTAACATTTTTTCAGTTGCCAGATTAGTTTAGTAGCATCATGCTTCTGAATTTGTGATGCAGTCTTTCACTCTTACACTTACACAGAGATCTGCCCACATGCATGGTGGCACCCCTCATTTCCTTTCCCAGTCCTGCTGATTCTGGATCAAATCTGTAGCTGAGGACTGGACCTGGCATACACACTCAGTTTGCTTTTGGAGGCACAGCTATTTTTAGCTGAAGCAATAAGCTGGAGTGATCACAATCAGGTAGTTAGAAGCAACACCAGTTCCATATTCTTGCATGGCTCAGAACTTTCCACCTGCTACTTCTGTTCCAGGAATGACAAAACCTCATCCCACTGGTGTTCATTGGTTTTCAGTTGATATTTACTCCCTTAAAAATGTGACTTCCTCCTTCGTGTAGCTCTGGCAGGCATTTGTTACTCTTGCAGACAACACAGTAAGCATGAGTGTGTCCTGCAAGGTTGGCTGAACATGTGGGCTTGCATGTCTAGGACTTCTCAGAGTGACTGAGAAGCTTTGCAAAATGGGGTTTGTTTTAACTGTAGCTTTGCTGGGTTTTGCTGGCACAAAGACTTCTCCTAGACCTAATGTTGAAGAAATGCTAAATTTTATTTGTAAAACTAAAGCAATTGTATGTAACTTTGCCATAACTGGTTTGACTTTGTAAAGACATTGTTTTTAAATGGTCAATGAGATCTGTTACCAAACCACAGAATGGTCTGGTTTATGGTTGTCCCTGAACTGGAACTATTTTGAAGATTTACACTGTCCATATAAAATATATTAAAAGGATATTTACTCACTCATTTTATAAAGTATAGCAGGTTAGCTGAGGTAAGGTTTAGCATTAGGACTAAAGAAGCTACTCTCACATGTTGCAGAGAGCATCAGAAATAATACCTCATACATCTTTCTTCACAATTAATTTTTATCTTCTGTGTCTTAGGCACTTATCCTAAATTTTCATGTCTCTGTCCTTCACCGAGATCTTTATCAATTGGAAAAGTACACCAGTCTTGAAGCTTTAATGTTAAGCACATTTTCACAAGAAAGTATTGCTTTAACAAGGGTGGAAAATGCTCTCCTTAGAAGAGCAATTATCATTAAAGATTCATTATCAAAAGAATAGTTACCTAACGCAGAAAAGTATGAACAGTCCCACTGATTCATTCTGCTGACAAAGTGTGACAGCAATCCCAAGATGAATATATTTCAAAGACTAGTACAAATTTGGTCTGTCTGTCTATGCATATAATATGCCTATTGCTATATTACCAGATTGAGCACATCTTTAACTGATGCCAACAGGCTGATACCTTTAATGATGATATGCTGTTTTACATCGTGTGGGGACCTGTTTGTATATTTTGAACCAGTGGCTGAATTTTCTTTTTGGTTTTCTATTCCAGGTCATCTTCTTGAAAGGGTTAACTTCTTCACCAACATCTTAGAACTCAAAGTGAGCCTTCAACTTCACACCATAGGCTCATTTGCCTTCAAACCTTTTGAGATTCAACCACTGCTAATCTCTAGGCACATGTGGCACAAACTGTGATTTGCTTACGTCTTTATCATGAATCATTTACATTCCCCTGCACCATATAAAGCACTCAAGCTAGAGATGACCCACACTTGCTTTGCATATGATAAGGATTTATTCACTCCCTGCCTGAGACCTTGGGAAAAGGAATTTTTTTATAATTGCTTTACTCCAAAGCAAATCTGGGAGGAGCTATGCATTAAGATTTATAGGGGTCTTTAAGATTTTTAATTTAGGATAAAATAGAGATGCTGATCTTTTAGAGTACGTATCTGTATACACTCATTAAAATCTAATTACACAGAGACTTATGTGTATCACTTTTAAATGATAGATTTGGCTGATTTTAGTAGAAGTTGAATCCAGTAGATTGAATATTTATTACGATTATTATATTAAGTCACAATGTACCTTTTAATGTGAAAATAATAACAAAAAGAAATTCCATTTTGCCAAGAAAAACAATATAATGACAGTAACCAACTGTGTTGGTTTTTTCTCATGTTGGAGTTGGGCAGGAATTCCAGACCAAATTATAAAGTCCTTCACCAGGTACAAAACTCTCAACAAAATCAATGGGAGTTTGTTTAAACATAGATTTAATTAAAACCACAGAATCTGGCCACTTATTGGTAACTTTGGTCAGGATGAAAATCTTAAGGAGACGGTTGAATCTTTCCCATCTCTGCCATTATATAAATATTATTTTTGCTAGGATATCTTCCTTCACTCCCACCCCCCAAGCAGTTCAGAGACAATAAAACACCAGGAATCCCTGAAGAGTGGTAAAACGCTGACATGATTTAAGGAGGAAGACTCTGATAAGAAGATAAAAATCTAATAAACAGAGTCTGGAGGACCTTGGCAAGTCTCAGCTGCTTGCCAGTGTAAGCAAAGCCCCTCCCAAGGAAAACAAAGGGAACCTTAATCTCAAGGACATTCCACTCACAAACCATCTGAAAGAGAAAGTCAAGGCCATGACCTCTGCAGTCTGAAGTTATGAGCATACTGACAAGAAAATATTTGACTTGGTTCAAGAAGCAAAATCAGTCATTGGATTTTTTAATATCTTTTTTCTTCAATAAGAGACAAAATAATGCAGTGCTGTGTTATGCGTAAATGTGTATATATACACACGCCTCTTCTCACTATTAAATGGAAGGGATATTCACATGCACATGATACATGTATATTATTATCATCTATGATATATACATTGAATCAAATATCTACACCCCAAGACTTCCCCAAGATAAATAAGCTAATTGTATATGACTGCTGTGTTTTTGACCAGACAAGACACAATAACAACAGATTAAAATGTTGCCTTTGTGTCTTACTGTATGTAACTTTAGGCCACTTAAAAGCTTCTAAAAGATACCTAGGCTGTAATTAGTTACAAGGAGTCTAAACTGGTTCAGATAAATCAAATGGAAACACAAAATGACAACTAACAGCCAAAGTTTTCTCAGGCTGCAAAGATTCATTATATCCTTTGGGCACCATCTACTTACCCTTAATACTCCCTCTCCTGCCCTTCTGTGGACGTTTCACATGTTTTTAGCATCAGAAATGAAGACATCAGCAATATTTGGAAAGCGTCGTCCTCAGACTGCCTCACAGCACTTTTCTGAAATTTCTATTCTGATTTGAAAGGTTGGTAGGGTTTAGGCACTAAAGGTACCCATAAAGGTGCAGGAACTTCTGAGCTCTCTGGATGGTGTGGACTTTTCTCTTCATAGTCATCATGTCACTCAAGTTCAAATTTAAGAAATACAGGTGATCTTTTCTGAAGCTGGCTCTTCAAATCAGCACAGCATCATAAAAACTCTTTCCTTTTCTAGTTATTTCAGTTTATTCCTAGGAATCTGTGTAAACTTTCCTTATCATGGAGGAAATTCTCCCCTGGTGCAAAGGATTAGGACTTGGCCCATCACATTCCACTCACTATGAGAAGATCTCCAGCTAAATATTTCATACAGATTTTTAATGCCCCATTTGTTTCCAGATGCTGGTAAATTTATTAAGGTTAATTGTACTGCCCTGAAACATGGCTATGAAGCACATTATTCACACACATTGCTGCAGCTCACTAACCGTGTGGGTTCCCTTACCAATGCCTAACGCTTTGATTTCATCACTGGAAGTTGTAATCTTCTCAGACCTGCTTTGCCAGTGGGGACCAGCAGAAGTGTCTTGAGATGCCAAATCACTAAGACATAATATCAGATATAAGTAAACCTCTGCATATTCAGAAAGGGTCCAGGCTGACCCCAACTCTTCCTAGAAAAATAAATAATGCAATCCATGGATAAGAATAATAATTTTTTTTTTTTGCCAGTGCTCCACCGGAAGCTGGGAATTTGAATTTTGAGCTGTGAGGGAGTAAGTTGTACAACATAAAGAGAAGCAAGGATGATCTGTTAGAGAGATAAGCCTGACAAGCAGAATTTGGGTTCAGTCTGGAACTAGGCTAGCATCCGTCAGAAGTCTGAACTAATCTGAACTGAACTCTGCCCCTCCAATAACCTGCCTTGTTGTTGTGGCACCTGATGACATTTTCTGCCGTGTTATGTAATGACTTAAGGGCTGTAATGGGTTGCATGCTGTTAAATGTCATCAAATGCCATGAATCATAAACAATCCTGGCTTCTAAACCAGAGATTAGGGATATTTATGAAGTTTAGTCTCAGTTTGGGTTTTCCAGACTCTTGAAGTTCAGAGGGTTCTTTTTCTTCTACTTTTTTTTTTTATTGCACAGACTGCTTCCTGCTGCTGTGATTGACCCTGCTGCTAATATACCCAAACTGCAGAGCTTGATGTTAATCCAAAGGAGTTGAACGTCTGAACTGATTGCCTGCTGACAGCCATTGTAAAACTCAAAAGCATGACTGCAGATATTGAGCTTAGATATTGGAAGACCAAAAAAAAAAAAAAAAAAAAAAGAAAAGATGCAACTGTTTTTCTCAGCAGAAGCATTAGGAAACAATCCCTATTATCCCATTCCTTAAGTGCAATTTCTGGTTTCCAAAACTTTGCAATGTTACAAACCTTTTATTGATCCTATAAGAATGAAAGCAGATACAACAAAGAAGCCATAAAGCACAAAGATAAAAACAGGAATAAAAGGGACAAGGCACTTACTGTTGTTTGTTATAGTCTTAAAAGGAATTAAGTTAAAAAAAAAAAAAGGAAAGAAAAAAATATAAGCACCATAAAAAGTAGTGAGGGGGTGCAAATCCAGATCTGGCTGTAACTGGCCATATGTACACTGAATCATATTGCCATGCTTATATAAGAAGATGCTCCATGGGACAGTTCTCTAGATCCTCACTTTTCTTTTATTTTCTATGAATTTCCAGGAGAAAGGACTGAAGATTAATTTATATTCGGTGCTGTATTTCTGTTCACCTCTGGCTTTCCTAGAAGAGACAAGGGAACTACACACACACACGCACACACATGCACACACATGCACACACGCACGCACAAATGTTCTTCAGTGCCATTGAATGACTCTTCTGATCATGCTGTGTTATAGTGTTTGATACTTATGCACACACCTTACTGATCCCATTTGGATTTGTTCTCCCCATTCTTATTAATAGTTGTTAGATAAAGATTATTTATCTGTAAGTGACAAAGATCTCATGTTGTCTGCCAGGTCATCTGATGCTGTTCAAGATAAACGCTCATAAGTCTTATTTGAAAGCTCTTTTGAGCCAAAGGGAAACACTTTGGTGAAACCCCTAAGAAAAAACCTGACTTAACTGGTCTGTAAAAGACCTGATTCTGCCCAAACCTTCAGCTGGGGAGCTAACCTTCTTAGACATTTATTATGGCAAACAGCACTGACCTGAACAAGTGTAAATATTCATTAATAATGACAAATCATTCTGAATGCTGCACACAAGCAATAAAGGAAGGGGCTTCTGCATAAATAAACAGGCAGACGTGCCTGAAGGTTTAAGGCTTTTTTCTGGTATTTCCAAAGCACCTCAATGATGTGGATGTTCTAGCCTCAACTCCTTTGGACCCATTTGGAAATCCAATATTTGGGTAAGTCACAAACACCTGAGAGCATCTGCTTCAAACCCAGGCTTAAAAGCAAACATTTTGTGTTTATATGCTACTCTACTGCTGAGCTGAGCTATCAGAAACATAGGCAACCATCCATCCCTCTTCAACTCTCCCTCCCCAGCACACCCTAAACTTGTATTAGGAGTTGAGGAAGAAGTCAGAGGTGGTTATTGTGCACAAATCATCTGCTGGCTGAAGTTTTTGGTGGCAGCCAAGAGAGAAGAAGGAAAAAAAATTAGAAAAATTTCAATTTCAGGACCATTATTATTTTCATTAATCATAAGAGGCGCTGTCACCCCTGTCCTTATTCTTTAGAGGGAGATCTATTATACGGTCCATTTAGTCCAAGCCATATTACCTCATATGTTTTCCTGGCTGACCAAATAAGACTTAAGAGATAAAACAATTTACTGTTCATTATGATCCGTGTCACTGGAATCAATCTATTAACCTACATTAACTGGATATGTGACGATAGCTCACATACACGCTTCTCCGATTTAAAAAAAAGAAAGAGAGGGTAAGGGAGGGGCTGAAGGGAGGGGGGTGGAAAGGGAGAGGGAGAGAGAGAGGGGAAAGGAAATCAAGGCCCATAAAGTGCAGCAGACGTATAATTTGCCAAGCGAATACAACTTCATTTTCCAGCGGCCACTGCTGCGCCCTCCACATCTTCACGCAGCCCCTGACCTGTGAAGAATTCTAACAAATTGGCTTCTATTGTGAAGCCAAAAGGTGCCATCAATGAAGGGATGGTTCGCTGGTCCTAAAGTATGATGGGAAATCGCAGGCTGGAATAAAGAGCTGCAGTTTTATGAAGTTAACCCATTGAGGTTAAATCCAAGCAGGGAGGCTGGAGCGGGTTCTTGCCCCTTCCAATGACTTAATAGGGAGAAGAAGATTTATTCAGATGTGTTGCCCAAACGCAGGGAAACATCCTGTGCCGAGCAAGGCAAAAGGAAGAGTTTCTCCCTGGCATGCAGATGAAGCAACTTCTGCTGTGCCACGGTGCAGATTCATTCTCTCTCTTTTGCTCTCTCTTTTGCTCTCCATGCTTGATAGATTGTAAGTGTCTAGAGGGAAGAAAGCGAATCAATAGGTGGTCTTCCTGATGCTCGTTTGCACAGCAAAATAACTTTTGAGTAAAAAGCCAATGAGTTAGGGTAGTGCCACCTCTACACAGCTCCATCAGTCTATTTACTCCAGATTTGCACTTGCTTATTAAGAGCTCATCTGGATGCAGGTCCTTTTTTTGTTATATCCTCCTCCAACAAGCTGGGGTCCTGCTGGTGGCTGATAACTAGGAGATGTTTCCTTTGTACTGACCGCCTCAATGTTTTCTGACCCAGCTGTGCTTGCACAGAGAAGGCTGTGTGCACCCAGACCCTGGTAGGGACTCTGCCCTGCTTCCAGTCACTCTGCACCTGGGCTCCAGGATCACATGCTGAATGTACTGGAAAGAGGTGGGAATGGTTTGGTACCACTTCCAAGGGGTTTTAATCTGCTTTTTGCAAGTATTAATGTGGCAAGTACTAAACTCCATATTGTTACTACAGCTGCTTTAATTGGATACTGGAGGTACTTTGCTTGGAAACCAGGAGGTTGAGACCTACCTTATTTGCACTGGTGCTCCTTTCTTGGGTTGCAGATGCCTCACTCTTATGCTGCTATCAATCTTGAGTTACTCCACTTTGTCCTCTACATACAGCCCTTGTGGCCATGACACTGGATTTCTCTGAAGTGACAGAGCCGCTTCTGTCCTCTGCTGTGCTTGCTGGTGCTGTCCTTGTGTATGCCAGTAAAGCGTGGGCATCCATGAGTATCTAGATTCTCCAAAGATCTGGCCCATCTCCACTGGCTCTAGCAGCAACTGTATCAAACTGGACTCACTTTTCCCACATAGAGATAAGGTGGGCTTTAATAGTGGGGACTAGTGGGGTAATATTCCCATCTGTGTAACATCTGCCTTAACTATTCCTTCCAGCCCAGAAAATGACAAATACATAGCTACAAACCCTGTGCATAGTCCAGGACTTGTTTTCTCATTCTTCTGTAAAAACAATAATGAAGGGTTGCAAGGGTGCTTACAGTAAATGTAATGAATAGTAGAACAAAAATAATATTATGGTTGTGCCTCTATGCCATAAACCATCATGTTAGGAACTGGACTAACATTTTGCAGAGGCTGTCACTGCCCCACTGTGCCTTCAGGCAAAGAAGAAGGATGTAAATTAACAGTCTGAGGAAGAAAAAAAGACAAAAAGTCTTGCCAGAGGCCATCCCAGAAACTAAGTGGTAGAGCTAAGGATAGAATCAAAGCTACCTGCTTTGCCCATTTGACCACATTTTCCTTAATCTTTTTAATGATCCCATTCATTGCAAAATATAAAAAACTAGATCATAACTTTGGGCTGTTGAGGAGAGACTGGGAACATGGTCCTTAACCAGGTCTCGGATTGGGTCTTTTGACTCGTTCATGCTGTGTTGGGTCAGGCACAGGGCCACAGATCTGGCCTCTGCTCAGTCATGTTCCCTCCTCAGCCACGCAGCCTCCAGCACTTCAGATCTTCATACCTCAGATTTCCCACTTGCAGCAGGAAGCTAAAAATATTTTGTTCAAGTCAACGAAACAGTCTGAGGTGCTTCTGGAAAACTGCAGGGCATGAAGTTCACTGGGGTCAAAAAAATCAGAGTCACTGACACTAGTTAGATCCAGAGTCTTCTAAGAGAAAAGGATTATAGGGGTTACAGAAACTATTTCCTCATCCTCAAAGGCACATTCATCAGAAAAGTGAAAAAACCCTGCATTGAAAAACATTATTTATTCTTAAGACACTTTTGCAAAATCTGTACAAGTCCCTGTGGCGGAACAAACAAGAGAATAAATTTTCCAAGACTGTTAATCCAGGACTGCAATTCTTCAATTAAAAAGAACCAAGAAAAACAACAGAAAACTAAAACAATATAACAAACCAACCTTGTGGCTGTCCTATAGTCAAGAATCTGTAAGGGCAGAACTTGTAACACCCAATTAAAGGAATTCAATGTTTACCTCACTGTGGGTAAAAATTAGTGATAAGTGAGTTAAGCAGACAAGAGGAGTAGTGAGGACACACATATCTCTTCTTGAGAGGCTGGAGGCCTAAGAAAAGCAGGGAAATTAATGTACTGGAGGTTTAGTCACAGTTGGCAAAGGAAATAAAAGTTGGGAGTGTATTAATGTCATGGTCCCAGACTTTATTCCCTCTCCAGAGCACACACCATTGCGACCTCAAAATCTGAAAATTAAACTGGAAGGAAATGTTTGTTCTTTCAAAATAGCAATTCATTACTGGGAATGGAGATATTTAACCAATAAATGATTGCTTAATGGCCCATAGGACCTTTTCTGCAGTTACGAAAACACTGCATGTTGTTAAACAACCAAGGATACCTCTTGAAAATGCCATGCTTACAAATAACATGAGGGTTTATTTGCTGCTTGATAAATGTCCATAAACAGATACTCCCCGGGTGCCCTGGCATAACAGAACACTGGGGATCAAGGTGGGGTGGAAGAGCGGAAGGGGGGAGTTGAGATGGAAGAAAATGCGTCTGTCTCTGGTTACACACCTCTGCAATGACTTACAGCTTGCTCAGTCTGCCTGTCTCTCTGATGACTTTTATCTTGCGGTGGGCGTCTCAGTGTTGAGTGAAGGGGAACAGAACCTGTTACTTTCCCCAGAATACAGAATAAGCTCTTTTGGAAGAGGAATGTTACCATGAGACTATATTTTCAGGCCACTGCAGAAATGATCTGATTGAACTTTTTATGGCTGTTGTAAAATCTTTCTCTATTTCTCATGAGAAGGCCAAGTTTACCAGTAACCACAACAACCTCAGCTTTCCCTGCTGAGTGGAGGAGTAAGTGCTGAACGTTAATATGGGGCTTGTGTTTCTGCAAGCACTTCCAAGCAGTGGTTGTGACTGAGCAGATGACAAGGTCTGCTGCTCAATACAGCATTATAAGATCCAGTACTTCTGCTAGTCGCAGCCATCTCTGTTTAACCCTGGGCATTTTCCAGCATGACAACTGCAGTAGGAATTAAGTTAACCCCTAATGGCATATGAACATGGAGACACAGAGCCTGGAGCAGCGACTGCACATGTAACTCATCAGAGTCATTAACTGATATAAATGACTTGTGGCATTTGAAAATGAAGAGTGTGTGTGAGCGTGTGTATACACATGTGTGTGTGCATAAACAAAACATCTGAGTTCAGAGCTTCCAGTGAGATGATTTTCACTCCTCGTTCATCCCAGGACACTGTTAGAGCTTCCTAATTAGAAACATTCTCCTTCATTAGTATTCTCTTCCTCAGCCAACGCTGGCACGGACGAACATCCCGAGACATTTTTGTCATTTAGGCAGCTGATTTTCGTACTTCTCCCCATTCAGGAATCTAAGCTCTGTTCAAATGTGGCCAAGAAATAGAATAGAATAGAATAGAATAGAATAGAATAGAATAGAATAGAATAGAATAGAATAATTTCAGTTGGGCGAGGCTTACAATGATCATCTAGTCCAACTGCCAGACCACTTCAGGGCTGACAAATCAAACTCAGGGACTGAAGATCCTGGTTCCTTCATCAGCTGATCAGTAACATGGAGAGATTATCAAGGACCATGTGGTTCTCTTGACTGCAGCCATAGGCACACCCTTAAGGAAGTCACTATATGGTAAAGGAATGGCAGTTAAAGAGCTCAATTTGGTCCTTTTGTAAAGATCCAGTCATTCTAGGAAAATCAACACAGTTATCCTTAATGTGATTAAGAGAAGATTTCTGTCACAGATATTCACTAACCCTATATTAGTACCCGTAGGTTTGAATAGTGCAAGCAGATTTGACTATTACCAATTGAATTAGTGATTATTTAGTTATCATTTCATTATAGGCAAGCAGAATTGATTTCTTTGACAATAAAATGATGTTTGAGTCCAGTAATGCCATTCCACTGCCCAAATATCCTCCCTTGGGGAGAGGACAGAAGGGCAGACAGATATGAGGTAGGTGATAGTCATGGTGCTAACTAGAAAGCATTCAGATATAATGATAAGGACATTATAAGAATATACACAGAAGAGAAAAGAAAAAAAAAAAAACCCAGAAGAAAGACTGTAGAGACTTTTTTTTCTTAGAAAAACATGATAGCATAAAAAGATACAAGCAGGTGACAGCAAGGCTCGAAAAAGAAGCAGTGGGGTTATCATGGGGACAGGAACACTGTCAATCAAGTCCTACATCTCCAAATCAGGTCATGTAGGTGTATGCTAAAGAATGGGGCAAGAAGTTATTCTGCCATAAACCCCTCAAACCAAACTTTTGTTCTACAGGCACAGGGAGAAGAAGTTAACCCTGTGGTCGGGTAACTGCACTGTCTTTTTACTCCCTCATTCAGACCAATGCTATAGCACAGAGAACATGTTCTTTAACGACTCCTATCTGTGACAACTGATGTGTGGTGACAGTCACTGCTATAATAGACCTGAACCTTTGTTGCTAGAAATTTCTTCCCCTTTTCCCCTGTTATACTATTGAACTTCTAGTAGAGAAAAGCATGTAAAGGAAAGAAAAAGCTGTCTACTGGAAACTCTTTAGAGCAACCCCACAGGAGACATTTGAAGCTCCGATGAGGCATCAGATTCTCAATTACTGAGGCATGCCTTTTAACATGCCCAGGAACTGACTTGTTGACGTGCTCTGAAGAGTATATGACTTGCCAAGGTCTGCTGGCATCGAGCCTAAATGTTTCTCCTTTTTATGCTTGGGTCTTCCATTTGGCATCAGAAGATGTCATGATGCCAATGTCAGTTCACCTGGACTGCAAACAATGCTTCCATTCACTTCCCAGCATTTAATCAGTAACTAGTATCACTGGTATTTTCGTTCAGGACTGATTCCTTTAGCTCTACCTCCAGGTGCCCTGGAACAACCACTGATAACAAGGGACCAGTCAATGTACTTACTGTAAGGACATACCATACGATATTCTCAACAGCAGCACAAGGCAGGCAGTTTGTAAGGCAGCTCTGATTTGTTGTACCTGCCAATGGGTTGAGCAGACGATAGAGCAGACTTGACCAATTAGTGGAGTCACCTGTCTGTTGACTGGACTTCCTGTATATGCATCTTGCTTGCTGCTGCAGCCGAAATTCTTACTGATCTCCTGGCCTAAAAGTCATGGATACAAGCTAAAGGGAGCTCCCTGTCCAGTGGACTCTATTCTGGTGGAAAGCCCACATTTTCTCTTTGCGCTTAGTTGTATTTCAGTATCATCAAGCCTAAACTCTTTGCTTCTTTTATAGGGGCAAAGCTCTGATGCATCAATACTCAAGAAGGCTGTATGCTCGGCTATAACTTTAAATTGGCATCAAAGATGACTTAACATGTCAAACCTTCTGATGACTCTTCAGGAAGGTCAGAAGGAAACAAAGAACTAGACTTGTCCTTAGCATACTTTCCTGCTTTTAATAGAGTTATGCCAGGGCCTGAAATGTCCATCAGAAAGGAGGGTTAAGTTGTCTCCAGCTAACAAAGATGAAAAGAATAATTTAATGGAGGTGGGAGCCAGAATGCGGTGTAGGGATGAAAGGACGAGCAGTAACTGAGACTGAATTTAAACAACTCTGGAGAATAAAACGATCCTTTAAAAAAAAAAAAAAGATAATTATGTCTTACAACAATTACCCTGGCTATGAAGCAAAATTAGCATAGTCCTTTCTAATTTAAATGTGTTGAAAGTGCCTGAGCATGACAGCAGAAAATTACAAGGTTTACGACACGGGCTTTGGTTAAAGTGATGGCAATCGGATTATTGTAGCTTTTTGTCTGTTGATAGTAATGATTGCAAAGTTACCTATAAATATTAACTATTTAGTACTGGGAGACTTTTGGTTTAGATGGCTAAGATATATATCTTCTGGACACTCCAAGGCATAAAGTTCTTGCACAGACAACACTTTCCATTTTAAATCATATTTGGTTACATCTGATTCATCAGTTTGTTTTTCTAATATAATTCCATGAACAGGAAGATCCTGGATTATGGTTTAAGTTTATTGTTAAAATGATAAAAATAGTAATATCCATTTTATAACTACTTCATATTTTTTCTTCAGCTTCCTTATGCAATGTGGTAGTTAGAGGATATTTAGTGTCTGGATCAAAAATATATTTTTTTTTATGGATTGAAAGAAACAAGCTTGTCCTTGTGGAGATGTTTCTCTTTGGTTTCCTTTGGTTTCCAAAGATTTTTTCAAGGCATATCTTTAGTTTCCCATATGAAGTCTGATCTGCAGTTAAGCAGAAGAGTTATTAAAAGAAATAAAAAGATCAGTAATAAATAATGATTTGCACTTACACAGGAGCATCAGTATGGTAGAGGTAAATTAAAGCGTGGATAGACTCACCTGAGTTTTGGCCTGGACTGACTATGGACACATTAATACCCTGTATTGCCCACATTGTGTTTACATGTGTTTTACCTTGGTTTCACTATTGATCATCACTTTTTACTTTGAGATCTCAAAGTACTAACAATGTTATAACCAGGTTGTTTATACAAGAGACCCTTTCTTTCCCCTCAGATATAACAGGCAAAGCAATGCTGGGCAAGACTCCTATGCACTGAGTTGGACTAGAAGAATATCCTGGGCAAGACAAGATGTGCAGTGCAGGGTGTGACATGCTACAGTCCAGTTGCATGTTGTACCCCAAAGTTCATCCTATGTTTTTGTAAATATTCTGTGGTGGAGTCCGTTCCCACTCCATGTGAATTCAAACACCATGATTTAAATTTGAACTAAGAAGGTCAGTTGCTCAAATACTTTCATTTATTAAATTAGCTCTGCAGTAAATTAATATGATTTTCTTAAACAGCTTTACAACTTGGGAGGTTTGGGAAACAGAATTGAGCTCAGCTGTTTCCTGTGGAATCTTGTTTTCATAACCTCACTGAATCTTCTCTGCTTGACTTGAGATATATCTATATGTCTATATATAGCTAGATATAAATGTTAGTGCACACGGAGCAAAAAGCACGTGTAGATTAGAATTTAGTTTCAAGTATGAGTCTACTTGATTCATGTATAAACTAATTTGCTTTTTGCATTTTTTGGGTCTGACATTCAGATTAGCTTAGGTTCTTCTTAAGTTCAAAAAAGCTTTCTCTCAGTTTTTTTTTCTTGGCAGGATTCTGGGAAAGAAATTCCATGCTATTGAAATGGTGGCTTATTAAATGAATACAATTACATAAAGATGCTGTGTTATATTTTAAGTAGATCTCTGATAAGGCGCTTTGCTCTGAATACTAAAAAGAATTTGGTCTCCCTGTATGCCTGATTCAAATGATTATCAAAGGCATTTGTTTTTTGTATGTGACATGTTGTTAAATATGTTAATTTCCTAGAAGCACACTGTAAGAAGTGCAAGAGCAGCTGTGTAGGACAGTGAGCTTAAAAATAACAAGGCTGAGCTCTTCTTGGGAATTAGTGTGGTCCAATGGGTAGGCAAGTAGCCTATGATTCCAGACACCTGGGCTCTGCTCTGAAATCTGCCACTGACCTCTAATTTTCCACAGGGCAAATAATTTCACCCTTTGCTTTTCTGTTCCTGTCCATAGAATGATCAGGAGTAAAATGATATTTACCTTAGAAACAGTTTTGTATCATTATAGTACAATAGAGTTTGATATGTGGAAAAGCCTGAGTAGTAAAAACTTAGCATTATTCACAGATTATCAATGCCTGTTAGAGACCTTATGTTAAAGGAAGAAGTAGGAAGCCTGACTGCATCTAGATACAAACCCATGGTAGAGCTCAAAGGCTTGGCAGATAGAGCAATGGTGGACACATGTTTGAAATGAAAAAATGGTTTCAACTTGCATAGTAGTTCCATTTAATTTGTGGTGATGATGTGCAGGGCTATTTAATTGAAATAATAATTGCTTTTGATGATATTACCTGCTTGAGTGAAGGATATATGCTGCAAAGGGAACCACTGTGCTGTGGCAGACAGAGAACCAGTGATATTCTTAGGCCAAAAAGGAGTTGATAAAGGAAATCAGGACTTGGTTCTGCTGTTAAACCCTTTTGTAATTTTGAGTTATTCAATTAATCCCTTCCTGTTAATATTGTGATAACAGGCCTTTTCTTTTAAACTAGAAGAAGATAGGATGGGTGAGTGCAACCTCACACACATTACAGGGGAAAAAATTGAGCCAATAATGTATTCCTCCCTAGCAGCTCCTTTCTGCTCAACTGGATGCATACTGGGGATGAAGGAAACCCCCACTCCATCATGGCATGTGTTCACAGCACATATTTCTGTCTATATCCGGATTCAGAGTCTGGGCAACTTATGAGGAAGGTAAGTTTTGGAACTTCCATTTCTTTGTGCCCCTAGATGGGCCTGTGTTCAAGGGCATGGTTTAGCCTGTAACAATTACTGAGATTTTATCTGTGCATTTCATATCTCTGAAGAATACAGAGTTAGACTGCAGTTCTCCTGATACTTCCTCTGCATTATTCATGCTGTTCTAGACTAGGAGGCTTGTTTCATTATTTTCATATCTTAGGTTCTAGTTTCAGCCCAGGTCACAGGAACTTGGATGCCCCTTGGAACTGCAGAAGCAAAAAACTTGATAAATGACTTCCTTGATCAGTGCATTTGTCCAGTTGTCTCAGTGTGTCTTGTAAGTCCTTCTCCAATTCCACTATAAATATCCCAAACATGAGGAATTCTCCAGCTTCTGTTTGGATGCTAAGCCATACTTTTGTTTGTCTGGTTTTCAGAAATGGTTTTCCAGTGATCCATTTCTCTATTTCCTCTTCTCCAAGTTTCTCATCCCTTTTCACCAGGTTTTGTTCTGCTAATGCAAATACCCTGAGCAAGAACTATCAAGTGCTGCTCCTCTTTGGTACCTAGCACTCCCTGTAATTTCTACACTGAGCTCTCTCAGCAGTGGAAAACATTTTTTCCCTTGGAGGAAATATTCCCTCTTTTCCAGGGTCCGATCACTTTGCTTGAAAAATCAATAGCAAAGCATCATCAGTGATCAGGATCAGGATCTCACCATGATAATTCATATAAAGCCCAATGTTGTTTCACAATGAGCCTTTTTTACAGAGCCCTAGAAATAGAAAGGAAAAAAAAGTATTTTAAAGGGGATGTAAACGTGACTATATGCTTTTTAAAGGCCCCCTTTGTACTACCAGACTGTTATATAGGTACCTTAGTATAAGTGACACTGAAGCCAGTAAAATTTTCAGATAGTTTTGCTGTTGCCACTTCTGCCTGAAACCTGCACCAGAAATCCAGAAACAAAATTAACAAGAGCCGGAAAGGATCTCCCTCTTAATCAAAATAATTAAGGCGTGAAAGAACTTTCTAGGGATCTGAAGACAAATTATTGGGAAATATATTCTGAGGGTGATTTTTGTTTCAGTTTCTGTTCATTTTATCACCGAGTTTTATGTTTGCACTTATTTAAGCTGTCTGGGAAAAGAGGCTGTACATAAAAGACGATTAGTTTTTAAAGCACTCCAGGGTTGGTTTCAGGGAGAGTTCTTTGTTTTGTTTTGTTTTAACTTGTTGTTGGGGTTGTTGGTTTTTTTCCCCCCTTAGATAGAAGACATAAACTGTAGCTCTTAAATAGATGAATGCTGAGAATAAAATTACCAAAGACTTCTTTTTAGAAAGGAAGGTGCAACAAAAAAAGAACAAGGAAAAATAATCCATGTCCTACAGCAGTCATGCAATGATACTGAAATACTGGGCCAAATTCTCAGTGGGTGGAAATCAATACACCTCCGGTGAAGTCCATGAAGCAACATCACTTTGCACAAGCTGAGGGTCTGATAGCTACATATATATTTTATTTATCTGTGTGCAACATTAAAAAAAAAAGGAAAGAAAAGAAAAGATAAAAGCGCTCTTGGAAGTGAATGAAGTTGATTCTCAAAAAAAAAGTGGGTTTTAGATGTTGAATATTTAATTTGCTGATAAAAGGACCCTGATTTCCTGCATATAGCCACCACAAATAAAAAAAAAAAAAAAAAAAAAAAAGAAAAAGAAAGGCACATCTTAAAAGGGAAGCAATGAGCAGAAACTGACCTTTCTGTGAGCAAGCAGATGAGAGAAGGTATTTGGCTAATCCCAGCTGTCGCTGATTGGTCAGACAGAACCGTGTTGAAAATGTCTCCATCTGGGCTAATCTGCTCTCAGTTGGATGAGCCGAGGCCTTCAGAGTTAACCTGACATTTAACAATAATTACCCTTTCGGATGACCCCGGCCCAATCTCCTGCTCTCTTAGAAATCTCTCTTTTTTTGTGTGTGCTCCCAAACCCCTTGACTCTTGTGTTAGAGATAGCTGAAAAGTGATGATATGATAATGAGATATGCTATACAAACATACATACACATGTGCGCATGCACGCTCACACATGCACCGGTATGCATGCGATCTCCCATTTAAATGTGCAGCGTGTTGTGATTGCTCCTGTGCAGTTTATCGTATTCCTGTGGCATGCAGGAGGGGAGATATTTTAAAAATCAAGGGGGGATAATTTTCCAAATTAAAAAGTAGTCATGCTTGCTTGCTAACCTTTGTGTGAAAGCTCTAAGTTTCTTTCTGGCACTTGGAAGTCTCTTATCTGTGGTGAGGAGAAATGGTGCATGGAAATAGGTTCAGATAGAAAAGCAGAGTTCAGAGGTCGCAAAGGCTAACCGTAGATGAAATGTGGCTATTTCTTTTTACCTGAGGCTGGCTTCATCTTTTCTCTGAAAGGTCATTGCGATAAAACAAAAACACATCTCAGGAGAGGAATCATTTATCTCTGGTCAGGTTCTCCTTTCCCTTCTGGTACTTTTTTTTTTTCTTCATCTTTTGACCACATTTCTCCCAGTCTCACCCCCTTCCTGAATGAAATCCAATTCTGAGTTTTGGGTGTCGGTAGAAGTTTGGCCTCATTATAATTATTGTCTCTGTTTTAGTTGGAAATCACGTCTAGAAACTTGGATGATTCCCCAAATCACTTTAATCTGTTGGTGATGAGCTGAAAAGTTTGAGAAAATAGCTATGCTAATGGAAAAAGAACAAGGACAAGTCTATATGATAGGAAGCTCATTTCCAGTGCCTGATTTATTTCATATCTCCGTTGTGACCATACATAAATCTTGTCTCTACCTCAGTTTCTTTATTTGTCCAACCAAGATTATAATAGTAACTTCACAAAAGTGCTATGAGATTAAATTTAAAACACCTTGAAATTCTTAAATAGAAGACAATTAAGAACTATATATTTATACATGGTATATCCGCTTACATCTTGTGTTGGATCCAATAACCATCCTCAGTTACAATAATTATGCTCTGGTCACAGCCAGGAGCTGGGAGTGAAGTGAAGGAAATCAGGAAAAATGTTTAATCAACGCCCTAAACAAAACTTCCTTATGAAATTCTTGTTTTCTCAATATCTAAACAGTTCTTGGCTAAAATTCAGGTCCAAGTTTATGCCTTGACTTTAGACTAACAAATGGAAGTTGTGTTTGGAATTGGGGTTACAGGCAAGGATTTTTTTCACTGTACAGTTCTTTGGTTTAGGTTAATTTCTTATCCAGAAATGAATCCCTCAGTATTTATGGGCAAAGTTCCTTTGACTGTGAAACTGCTGGGAATTATCTGACCTGCAAGTGAAACCCAGTTCTGAATATTTTCATGATCCAAGTCAACAGTCCATTTCACTGAACAGTGTTCAAATAGGCATCACTTGGCAAAATCTCTGCTTATGCTTTTGCCAGCTAAGCAAACTAAGGCTATGTACTTGCCCCAGACCCTACGGCATCTGTGGTGGCATGCGGACTAGCTCAAGTTTAGAGGCTGTCAATCTGAGATTTTAGCATTTTATATGTGTGATAGTTCCAGTAATTTTCTGGAGTATCCAGATTAATTCAGGTATGAGATCACCTTTTTTTTTAAACTTCATTGTAGCCTGTTGTGTTTCCATGGGTATTCAGAAGGGTATGTAGTGTGGAATTCTTCCCTTGTAACTCAATAAGAATAGCAATTTGTATTCTCTTTTCCTCGGTGTTTCAAAAGAAAACCTATGTCCTGGGCTGTTGCCCTCTGAAATCAGCCATAGATTTTCCCTTTGTATGCGATAAAACAACTCCCTTAGTGGAGCCCTGATGTGGAGCCACCCTCTCAGCTCTTCATATATTTTCTTGGATCAAGATGTGTTTCAGCTCTGGGAGAAAAGATAACCATTTTCCCATATCCAAAAGAAAAGTCTCTAAAAAACAAATAAAAAGAATTCTTGCACTACTTCTGGATGAAAGTGCTGTCGCCTAAAGCAGCCTGTGCTACAAATTTTCTAGAAAACTCTAGGTCTCCTTTAGAAAGGGCAAAAGTTTTTTTCATCATTTTATGTTTCTTTTCGGCTGCAGCTGTTGCTGATGTTATGCCCTTTGACATGTTGAGGTAAGGACATTGGCTGCAACCTTGGCCCTTACACTGTCACATCAAAGGCGAATTTTCTATGGTAGAGATTGTGTTTGATTTGGGAGGTATGAAACAAGATAACACATGGGCATCCTCTCACCTGTATATCTGATGATTTGCTCTACAAAGTAGTTTAGCATAATGCCAAACCAATGTTTTCTACCCTTCTCCTCAGGACCACGGTCCAGTTAATTTCTGTGGTGGATGATCAGAAAGTTAAAATGCTGAGCTCTCAGTTAACTGCACATGCATGCTAGAAGAAGCTCCATTTTTTTTTTCCCCAGACTGAAGAAACAACTAACTATTTCAGGGTGATTAACAGATGCCAAAGCTTTTCGTCAGTGATGAGAAAGTGTGCAACTTTATTTTCCACTAGATACAATTCAGCTGTCAAGAAGATAAGTCCACAGTGTGCTTAAGCCATAGTAAATTGTTTAATACTCATCCATATCTGATCAACCAGCTCTTGCCCTTATAAGCAAAAGCAAATATTCTTCAATAATTAGGGTTCAGTGGGACTAGTCTAAGCACCATGAGATCCTGTTTAAGGTATGTCCGTTTGGATTCTTACAGTTTATGTACCTGTCCTTAGATTGTCTTTGGAAGATGTCATCAATTATTACACAGTAAAAAACACACACTCAGAGGTGCATGGACACTGAATACACAAGTAGATTCTCTTCCTTATTCATATTAGGCAATGTTTTATGCCCTGAATAAACCAATGAAGAGAATGAGATGAGAAAGTTTTGTTCAACCTATGTAAGAAGAACACAATTTAGCCCTTTGATTTAGCATCAAAGACAAAATCATCTGTCTTATTCTCTGTGAATGACATAGTTTGAATGGTACCCTCAGCTGGACAAGGGAAATTGCTAGCCCTCATGAGCAAGGGTGCTGGGGTGTTATCCAGACCAAACATGTAACACTCATTGCTTACAGCAATAGAAGCACATTGTGGTTTATTTTAGTTAGGTCATGTCAGTGCTGGGTTTTATTAATTCACATGATTCTCACATCTGAAATAGAATGACAATAACAGTGAGACGTAGTAGTAGATTGGCTCCTTTAAGTGTTTACCTCTTTGTCGTACAGGAGCTATATCCCTTGACAGTGTAATTGAACCAATGTTTTGCTTCAGCTGATTTCCATCCACAGACTGTTTTGGAGTTCAGAGAAGAGATCACCTTAAACCATTGAATTCTCCACTTTCACAGTCAATTAGTGATGGCTGCCAATATGGAGGAGGGCAAGGGATATGGGCTGCCCTTGAGAAAATGTCATACTATGCTGATGTCATAAAATAATAATACTACATACTAGGCGTCATTACTTTCGCTAGTACATAAAGGCAGCCAAGCACCAGAGCTACTTGGCTGTACTGTTTACACAGGCTGGGTCAGGTAAAACAGTGCCACTAGAAACGCAAGTTGAACAGCCTGTGCCATTTGGACAAACTGAAATCTAATACCACAAGGTTAGAGTTTACAGCATTAGTCTTCCTATTATGCAGCCCTGATTCTCAGCCTGTGTAAATTGGCCCAACTGCTTTGAAATCAATACAGCTACGCAGATGCACGGTGTTTTCTCATTTTATATCCTGCAAGAATCTGGCCAACCATTCCTCTGTACGTCATTCAAACGTGGATATATATACGCCTATTAATAGCCTATTGAACTACTCCGAACTTTGTAACAGCCTCTGTATTCCCAAGCCCTTAGGAAAATCTGCCTAATCATTAAGGCATCATAGTAAAACATGCAGGCAATAATTAAGCCCAGTAATACTCAGGCAGACAGAATCATTAACACAAAATTCTCCATACAGAATTTTCTACGTATTCTCTGTGTAGGATAAAACACATGAACTACTGGTTGGGCCTTGCCGCTGTACTTTTTTTTTCCTTTTTTTTTTACTGTAACACGATCAAGCTAATTAGCTAGATCACACTCTGACACCCATTGAGCTCCAAAGGGGAAATACATATTTTGTTAAAGGCAAAGACCTGTATGTATGCAGACAGAGGGTAAATGTGTATCAGTTTCCTCTCTCTCCTCTTTAGTCTTTTTTCCCTTTTGGTTTAAGTCACCCAGACCTTGTCTTTTCAGTAATGTCATAATCAGCAAGCTGAAGCCAAGGCTGCTGATAATTGTTCTTTATGTTGCTCTTTGTTTAGTATCTGATTCAATACATCTGCGTGGACACCATTCCATCACCTTCTTAGTAACAGAGGTGAAAAAAATCAATGGCAATCAGATTACCTTGTTAACAGAAAGGCTAAAGGGCCAGTGTGTTAAGTTCACAGTGCATCACCTTTCATTTAAAACATCTCACTTCTGGGGTTTCTGTTTTATTTTTTTATTATTTACCCTTTATTATTATTTATAGCACTGAGGGTTCCTCAGTACACCTTGACATAATTGCATTAGTCTTCCCCTAGGTTAGGCTGGACAGCTGTGACATCTTTTGTGAGGGATGCAATGTTAGTTTTGATGAGGCAGCTCTGTCTGCAGGTCCTTGTTTCACACATTGTTCATAACAAAATGCAGGAAATTCTGAAAATCTTGTATAATTGTATGTTGAATATTTTTCCGGTTCACCTTCTCCTTTCCCCCTTATTCACTGGGATAGACTCGGAGGCAGAGTGTAACTTGTAAGATGTGCTGGATAGAATGGCCACAGCATAACACCAGCTGTTTATTGAAGAAAACCAGAGTTTTTTAGCAAACAGGAAAAACAAAAGAAAGCCAGCAACAAAAAAAATTGCGGGATACACTGCTAGTAGCCTGTGATTCCCTGCGCACCCTACTTTTAGGATTTAGGGGTGCGACTGCAATCTAGACAAAAGAATCACTGCGTAGTTCATAAACTTGCTGTGTTCCTTTTAAATGACTAAAAAGATTTATTAGAACCATTCTTCTGTCCAGACACAGTTTGTATGATTACCTTATGCTTTCCTATATAACTCAGTTGTGTTCCCCCCGCACCTCCAAGTCCTTTCTTATTGCTGTCGGTAAATATGGGCGACCTCTGTATCTGAATCAGCCATGTCTCTGCCATGGATAAAATAATTCCTGAAGACTCTGGCCAGTTAAATCTGTTGGAATGCTTTCTGAGAGATACAGAGCAGCACAAACTTTATTAATTGGGGTGGGATATCACAATTTTCTATCATAAATATGAATGAGCAAGGAGTGACTCTTGCAAAGAGCTTGCCGTCTTTGTAACTATTACATGAGTCATTGTCATGAACTAAGGAACATTTTAGAGTGGTTTGGAGTCAGGCTTTTTAATGATACTGACTTTTTCATAGTTTGAATAACAAAACAACTAGTTTTGTATCTGTTATTTCGTCTGTCTTCCGAAGCTAAAGTTGTGCTTAGGCAGGCACTTTGTGTACATGAGCTGGCAAAGAATTATGTCCAGCAAACCCCTGAGGGAAAACAAGAGGCAGGATAAAAAAAAGCGGACGACTGATTAAATTCAACAGGGTCTTTATTTTTCATTCCTTGAAAAATGTTGTTCAAGTATCTTTTAGCTCTAACTGAATTCCAGGTCGAATTGCATGTAACTATTAGAGACCTCTTCACCACAAATTCCCACAGCTAGAGTCATTTCAATTAATTAAGTGTTGCAGAGGTTAGTAACGATTTTAAGTTGCGGAATGAAATTACTTTAAGAGATGGCAAATTCCTTGTGTGTTTTCTCTTCCTTCATTTGGGTTATGGCTATCAAAAGTATAATTTCAACAATGGATTAAAACCAACCACATATCTAACAGGCTGCAGTCAAAATCCAGTCCTTTGTTTTTAAGGAAAGATACAGAAGGAAAGTAATTCAAAACTAGCTGGGATTAAATGTTTGTTTCTGCAAGTTTTATAAGTGGTGTAAGTCTGCAAACCACATAGAAGACAATTCAGCAAATTACTTCTATAAAAAATAGTAGAGGAAATATGGATTAATCAGACATTCAGACGCGATGAGTGATTTTTGATATCTAGCGCAGGCAAACATCTCCTCTCTGGCATCCCAAGCCAGTAGTGTTTATTGGGTCCCAGCTCCAATTTCCCTAGTATTTTTCCACTTGTGAGTTTTGAAGGCCTGAGATATGTTCCCTACCAGAGACAAGCACGCTGCGTCAAGGTCATGAGGAGGAACAACTTTAATCTGGCAAAGAGCATGTACTCAGGCAGCTTCAGCACTCAACTCCTCAAGCAGACAGTGGAGAATTTATAGCCTCAGCCTGCTCTAACCTCCATGTAATTACATATGCAACCCTACAGCCCTGATAATTACCAGCCAGGCAACAAGTTACTGTCTGGTCCCACGTAAGGTGGTCTATTTTGTACCCCGAGTTTTCGAGCGGAAAAAATCCCAGCTCTGGTGGGATTTCAGGTTACGCGGCTTTGCAGAGTGGTAAGACCCATGTCTGGTTTGAGTGTAGCACGGGGGAAGAGAAAGGGGGAAGACAAAAAGAGGGAAGACAGGTCAAAGCAAGAAAAGCTCTGATCCTTCAAAGACAGATCCGTGTGGCTACAAGGAGCTGCCTGTGCTGTGTAGGGTCAGGATCTCAGCTCGGGTGAATGAGAGGAATGGTGATTATCTGCTGTGTAAACCAGAATAACTCCTCAAAAACTTCTTAGCACATTACATGGTACTTTTGCAATTGATAAAGAATTTCACACCTGGGCTACACATTATCCAGCCACCAAAGACAAGAACAAGGTGTTTAAGACAGATCTATAGAGGCTGCAGTATCTGAGCTTTACACATTTTCTTTACTCGTTTCATAGAAGAAGCTGCACTGGGAAACACCAGGCACTTTCGGGAACCCATGGAGAAACATAGGGTGAATAAAGGGTGCTCTCACCCTTCCACAACACAGTCTTTCAGGGACAGAGTTGGTTTCTCTATCAATGAAGCTTTGAAAGGAACTTAGGATTTATAAAGTGCACTGATGGAGAAAGCAGCACTGTCCACAGGAGTCTGATTTTCTGGCTCAGGGAACCAGGCCCTCCAGAGGCCCTAAACGCCTCGTGCCAAAAGCCTGGAACAAAAGGACACGTTTCTGTGTGAAATTTGTCTCTTCCCACGCTTCAGGCTTGCTAAGATGCAGCGTTACAATGGAGAAGTGAAAAATGCATGTATTTTACTAATTAACGTAATTACATCAACTTGGAGGGGTTTGCAGGTGTGGGAAATACAGCTTGTAGGTGACTGGTGTTTCTGATTACACCAGTTGAGATATATTGAGTGCTGAAGCAACCAGCTGATTTTTTTTTTTCCTCCCCTCCTGCTCTGATAATGCTGTTAGCTAGGGAGCTAGAGGCAAAGACTGTTGTGGTGAAAGGAAGATGGAAAAATTTCTGTGATAGCGAAGTTAAAGCTGGATGAGGATTATCTCAAAAGGTGTGTATTAGGGTGGTTTCTCTAATAAATAAAAAACAAACAGCTCTTGTAGAGGGAGAATCTAGCTGTAGGATCTGGGTCTCCAAGCAGCATGGCAGCGTGAGCTGTAGAGCTGCCTGAAACAGGGATATTCAGCAGCAGAAGGAGGCGGCTTGGTGCTTTCCATGGATATGCATATGCCAATACAATATGAAAATTAGATTTATGGCTCTAGCTGGCTGAGGCTGAATTTTACATGCTCAGGAGATGGTTCTAGTGCTCCTGGGGTGGAGAGGGCTGTTGGAGATGAGGACTGTTACATATTCCTGTCTGTGTCTATGCTCTGTGTGCTAGAGGAATGGAGGAGCTGGGCAGCTCCAGTCACTGCAATAGCTGCCTGCAGCCTTGATGCCCAGCCGAGTTCTGTCCTCACTTACACAACAGCAATTTAGATTTTTGACCAAAGATTTAGTTTATTATTAAGGCCATATGTTTCTTGTAACTGTGACTTTTGTCAGAACCCGTGAGCATTAGGGGCTTTTTGTCAAGAATAATGGAAAATTCCCATTGAGCAAGATTCCACTATGCGCTGCCATTAACTTAGCTCCATATATCTTCAAGGGTGTGGAGAGGGAAGGTTTTAAATATTTTTTAAACAATTCATTTTAAAAGCTTTTTCTTCCCTTAACTTTTTTCATTACAACTTAATATTAAACTAAATAGTTTCATGAAACTTTCTTCTTCAAATTAAAATTAATGTGTTTCCATTTTTACAAACAAGCCACAAATCTTTATATTTTTGGAGCTGAGAAAGTGCCAAAATATATTTACTTAAAAAAACACAAACCAAAGTTAAAAACAGAAATGGATTGGGATAGTCTATATTTGAACCATAACACTAATTCAAAGATCTTGCAGGCTAAAACGTAATTATTACTGTGTCTGATTCAACCGGGGATCTGTGCAGGGAGGAAAGAGGAAGAAAAATCAAGAGACTGAGACTTTTCCTCCAGTAAAGGGTGATATTGCTGTGGATTTTCAGTAGTCAGTGATGATGTGCAAGACAAAAGACTTTGGTTGTTTCTTTTGCAGATTTGATGCAGTAGTAGGTTCACTAGAAAAATCCCTGAAGATGTATTACAGCCAAGAAGGAGATGAAAGCTACTCTTAGTACTTTTCTGATTGCAAGGGTACTTCAATAACTGTTTAAAAGCTTGCTTCATAGGGTAACCTGGGTATTATATATTTCAAACTGGGGTAGTAAGTCACTCCAGGTAATGAGACCTCCATAGAGGCAATGGGAACCAGGGTCCCACAAAAGCCTAACGACACCAGCTTTAATTGGGAGACTTAGCTGGTGAACCAATAAAATCCCTTAACCATAAGTAGCAATATGGGGGCTGGGGTTCTGCCCACAAGTAATTGCTTAATGGTGTAAAGCATTGCAGAGAAAAGCCAAAGTCATATTTTTGCTATTAGAGCAGACAGAAATCAGTTCACTTGCCTTCTTGTTTGGATATTCTATGCATTTAAAAGATTAGATTAATAACAGTCTAAACTGACTATGTTGTGGCCGGGCTAATATTTAAATATGTTATGGCAGAGTAGGCCTGCATCTTAATGTGGGTTTCAGCTTTGTCTTAACATAATGGAAATATTCACAAAGTCTGGAAAGCCACAAAACCAGCACTGGGATTTATTCAGTCTCAAAAATATGATGCTTTCTGGCCTCCTCTTAAGGGTTAGAGTACACTTGTGTTTCGATTATACTACTTTTCAACAGGTACCATTGCTATAGATAAAGGGACTCCACATTACATAGTTTCACAGAAACGTAATCCTCAAATGCTGCTCCTCGACCATGCTTGGCTTGGCACTCTTTCAGACACTAGGTGCCCTTGGAGGATGTGTGCTATCCTTATCAAAGAGGATGCTTTCTTTGGGATGGGGGATAATCTGCATACACCTTCTGTCTGACACAAAGAGCCAAGCACACAGACTTGTCTGGCTGGTGACGTAAAAGCAGCTTTAGGGTAGACCCGTGGCAAACTTTGCAGCCCATTACTTACGACTTCCATGCATTTCTGTTTATAAATTACTTGCGTAGAAAGCCCTCCTCTGTACTTGTGCCATTTCTTGTGTCTGCATACTGGCTTGTGTGTTTTGCCTCTTCCTTCAGCTTATTTCTGGGGAGAAAAGAAAAAAAAATCCCTGATATCACATTAAAAATTTATTGTGGAAAGGGCTTTGAGATCACTTATTGAAAGACCTCATGAAGTGCACATACTTTGAGGAGATGTTTAGCTTGGTACCCATTAGTTTGTTGCTGCGATGTTTTTCAGTGGGAGCTTTTTTCCCCGTTGTAGGGGATGCCATGGTTTTACTCAGAATAGATGCATAACATAAAAAAAAATTATTTGTATCAAAAAGTAGAAGACATCAACACTAAACTTTTCTTTTTCTTTCTCTATACAGTGTATATGGGCAGACTGCTACCTCCTCTGAGGAAGAAAAAGATGTGTTTATTAGAGTACCTAAGGTGTCAGCTTCTTCGTGTACTGGTGACCCCAAGACTAGGCAGAGGGTTTTAACCTGATGGCAACAATTAAAATCCATGTAAGTTATGACGATGAACATTTAGATCTTACACAAGTGCGTATGTATTGTGGTTTGTCTAACAGCAGCCAGGGACGCTCACATGAACACCAGGACAGCGCCTGCTCCCTTGGCTTAAGAGTGCTCTCGAAGGCTCACCACGATGTGAGCAGAGTGAGCACTCAAGATGTGAGCAGAATGATATTTCAACTGTCAAAATCCAACAGAGTTATTTTTGTTTATATTTTTGATCCCCCCCCATGTAAGTTCCCTAACTACCCCTGTGTGCATACGCATGTCTCTGAAGCTGCCATATTGCACAATGTATTATCATGGTAGGTCAGATTAGAGCTACATTGCCAGTACTATTCCAGTAAGAGAGCTGGCATGAAGAAAAGATGACTGAATTAGTGGCCAATTGGGACATTTTCTGACCTACTCTTTAGGAACCAAGTCCTCTGAACTTTCCCATTATCCTTCGGCTTCATCCTTTTAATAGGGACCAAATCTCCATTAACAATTGAACACCGACAATAAGTGCCATGAGGAAAAGGAAATTCAATTTTAGTGGGGGATGACAGCCTTACCTTTTCGCGCTTAATTGGCCGTATTGTCTCCAAAAGTTAATTGGTTACTTAGTCCAGGTAGTTAGTAAAATGTTTAGCTGCGTCAAAAAGCCCAGGCTCCTACTGTTAATGGGGCATGAAATGGAATGTTTGATACTGCAAATAAAATCAGTGATATTCAAGGATGTTATGGTAGGTAATGCGTTGAAACTGCCATTTAATGGGTCCTGGAAGATTAGGGTAGTGTCAGCTGGAACCGCCCGGTCTCTTTTCTGACATTGTTAGTTGCCTCTTCATTTACTTAACGGCTGTCTGCACTGATTACATAGGCATAAAACTCCCTGCAAAAAAACAACAGAGACACGCTCTATTAGCAGTCCAATTAGAACTATTTGCATATTACAGTTCATTTCTGCTTAAGTGAATCCCTAATACAACTTTAGGAAAAAAAATTCTATTGTCATTTAAAAAAAAAAGACAAGAAAAGAAAGGAAAAGCCTTAAAGGTGATCTCTTCTCTACCTCTTCCTTCTCTCTGGATAAATTCAGTAAAGGTCCATAAAAAATGAGTGGTGGGGCAGTCTAAAGGTAGGAGAGTTCTGTTGCAGCCTTACGTGATGATGAATTTTTTAATATACCAGTAAATTCATGACAACTTTTTTTGCATAGCCAATGTGGATTTTTTTTTTACTAGATTGCTTTCCAAATTTTTTTTAAAGTTTTCTTTAAAATATCCTAAGGTAGATGTTAGATCAACCTTCACCTTGGGTTTCTTGAGCTAAATAGCTAATGTGTCTGGGAATGGGCCTCGGGAGGAAGCACTCTTGATGCTGTACAGTTCACCTACCCTATTAGCAAATGGTGGTAAATGATCCCCCTCCTCTTCTCCCAACCCTCTCCCACACCCTTAGAGGCTGGAGCAAATAGGGAGGTAATGCAGCCTTCCTGCTCCTCTTGAAAATACTTCTGCGTAAATTTTAACGTGTTGTCAAATAGAACAGATGATTTGGTAACAAACTGGGACAGGTGAGAGGAAATGCCTACAAATAATCAGAACTTCAGAGGAGTCTTCTCCTACAGGGAATAACATGGTGAGAGCAATACAGGGTTGAGCTGGAAGAGGTGGTGGGTGTTTGCTGGAGCCCTCTTTTTACCCTTCTGTAGAGTGGGAAGAAGAACATCCATATGGCCAGGTCACCGTGGGACTTTTGCCTAAGTGATAGCCGTGCTTTGAGTTGTACAGGTGCAGCTGCGGTGGCAGCGATTGCGCACCTACAAACAGTAAGTGAGCTTATGGTTTTTGATGCAGTGCTTTTCAGGACTCTAAGGGGACTGCTTCTTTAAAAAAAATAACAATATTACTAGTAATAACAGAATAAAATAATTTCTAGTCTTCCTTTTAATTTCAACTTTCACGTAGTCTGCTGAGCCTGGTGAATTTAAAGGCCTCTTTTTAAGATGGGAATTACAATTTGTGCACACGCTTGCCCACGAGGTGGATAGGCTGTTTCTCCTGTGAAATAAAAATGCTGATCTTTTTCCTCTCTTCTGTTAGCACGTTTCCTGGGGCCCCGCTCTCACGAAAACCTGGGGACTGACGACCAGCAAGAAACTTCTCACCTGCCTCTTGGTTGGCTGGGATATATCTCTGAGGGTCTCCAAGCCTGGCTGACTGGTGGAAAAGCTGAGTTGCTTGATTGGTACTTGGATTAGAGGCACCTAGAGGAGCCCAGGGGAGATCTTTGATGTTCAAATGCTAATGTAAATACCGACAGAGTTATTTCCAAAGCTCGCACAGCTCAATTCCTTTTTACATGCAGACCTAATTTCACAGGTCAGCCAACCCACCTCCGCTATTATCTGGATTTAGCGATTAATAGAGGATTTCAGTAGTTGACTGTGACAAATAGTGACTAGGGAGGGGAGGGAGTGAAAAACTGTTCTAAAACATGGAAGGTTTTTAACAGGTCCTTCTCCCCAAACCCATTATTTTTACTCTGACATGTAAACAATTGCAAAGAAACCCAGAACCAAGAAAATCTTTCAATGCAAGGAGTGAAATTCTCTATTTCTCTCTCCTTCAATTCCTGCCTTGCCCATGAGAGGAGTCATAGTGTGCAATACGTATTTTTTTATGCCCTGTTGGGTCCTTTGTATCCAGCCTCCCACTTTATATCTAACACTCATTCACACTTAGAAGAGATGAGTATTGTCAGACAAAACTCTGGCACTAAAACTCCCGCTGTCTTCCCAGGCTGGCCAGCCACAGAGGGCACAGCCATGGTGGGGGACCAGCAGCGGGATATGGCCCTCTGCCCCCACAAATACTCTGTGCTTCCTGCCAAGAAAATGGCTTTCTGGAAAAGGAGGGCCTGCTAATAAAATGGACCTAAATCAGTAAGCAGTGATTAAGGATTGGGCAGTGCTTTCTGCTGCTGTTACTTGAATACAGGCTTTTCTCTCAGGTATTAAAAAAAAATGAAAAAACCTCCAAGTTATTTTAAGGAGTAGTTTCTTGCAGATGAGATGAATGAATGAGAAAAGCAATACTTGGAAAATATTCATTTTCTTTCTTATAAAAAAAGGAATGGCAACCAGAATTGCCTTTTTAAATAAAACATCAGCCCAGGAATGCAAACTCTACTCTGTTTATATTCAACCTCTAGTCTGTCTTTTTTTTTTCCTAGTTCAATGTCATGCCTAGTGGAATAGCAATTCACAGAAAACATGGGATAAATCATTAGTTCCAGTTTATTCTACTTTTTATTTACAGCAAGAATTTCTTTACCGCTGAACTGAATTGATTGCTGGCGTGGGATTATTTAATTGTTAGTGTGGGACTACTTGGGCACTGCTGTAGTCTGTGAGGGGGAAGGTGCCTTTTTTGGGTGCAGAGGGATTGTGTAAAGGCCTGATGGGTGACGTGGGAACACATGGCTCTTTCTAAGGGTGATTCTGCAGATATCTCCAGATTCAGGAAAACCTTTTACCTCTTCTTTTCCATTAATCTCTTTGATGTGAATTAGCAGAGACTTTGTCCATTTAAAAAAATCTGCTAGATTATTAGTTACTTGCAGAAAAAATCTAGTCAGTTATTTGTTAATCATAGTGGTGGTTTTATTTTGTCTCTGTTTTTTTTATTTTATTTTTTTGGGGGGGGGGTCGGTCAGGTTTCCAGTTGCACTTTGCATTTATGATTAGATTCCCTTACTGATCCTCCTGAGATTTCTAGTACTGAAACCGGAGGGATTTTTTCACTTTTGTTTGTGTGGGTTTTTTTAAGAGTACTATTTTAAAAAAATCCAAAATTTTGCACTCAAAATATTTGCCAGAGATTTTAAAGGAAAGAAAAATAGTTACTTTTTGTTACCAGCTAGAAATTTGCATTACAAACTCTGGTGAACTTTAGCTGTACGCTGATGACCAGTGTGCCTGTGAGCCAAGAAACTTGCCTAGTAAAGGGAGTATGTGGGCTGAGAAGCTCCAGGGTCAGCCGGAGCCGGGAAATGCAGTGTCACAAGAAAAACAATTTGCACGAGTCCTCCAAATGTAAATGGGCGTATTGACATCTCTGGGCACGAGTCAAAATCTGAGGGTGGGTCATTCTATTCTGGTTTCATGCCTGTCTTTTAGGGGAAAATCAGAGCTGTTTCATCATTTTGGTTGTGTAACTGGGAGTCATCTTTCCCTGGTCTTCATTTGCCTGTGTGGGACTGGAGTTTGACTCTGAAGCCCTGGCTCTAAACCACCCTTGTCCTGATCTGGTGTTTAGCAGCAAGATCACATTACTAATGAGTGCATGTCTGAGCACAAATAAAATAAATACATTTTACAAAACTCAGGCCAGTTTCAAATATTCGGGCAGCTGCCTCTGCCAGTCACCTGCCAGTTTATTGCTTCAAGTCCTTTTCTCTAACTTAAAATCCTCTTAGCACCTGCTCAGGAACAAATGACTTCTGTTGTTCCTTTTTGTTTACTGCCTTGGCTGCACACAGAACCCTTCTTGGAAGTCTCTTCTTTCCCAAGTATGGTACTTTGGTGCATGAAATAATTTGGCTTTTTAAAAAAAACAAAAACAAAAACAAAAAACAACAAAACAAACCAAAACTAACAAAAACCCAAAAAACCAACCCCACAACTTTTCCAGTATTTCTTTCCCACTGGAAGGAAAAAAAAAAACAACAAAACAAACCCCAAGGGAAGACTGGATTCCTCACTTGTTGAAGAACTGGCAGAACAAATCTCATCTTTAAAGAGAACACAGTGTTGGGGTAAATGTGATATATCAGACCAATTTTCATATTTGGGTATATCCTTCAGGACCTTTCCCAGTACTGTTTGGGAGAAGGAGGCAAAAAAAAGAAAGTAAATTCTTTTTTCTTTTTTTTCTTTTTCTTTTTGCTCTTTCTTCTGTTTAGTGATTAAGGTTCCCATATTGAGAACACTGCTTTATATCCAGGCTCCTGACTGCAGCATGTTTCTCACTTCCACAGCTATTCTCTCCTGTAGTAACTTCAGTCCCATTTCCACCTAAAAAGCTGTTCTGATATATGATGTGTGTGTGTGCTCATATAAATAAATACATTCCCTGCCCTCTAATTGCATCAGTAGTTTCCAAACTCGTTGAAACACAGGCTCGTTGTTAGCTCCCTGAATTGACTGTGAACAACTGTGTTTTCTTGAGCCATCCTAAATCTTTATAATCAAACTGGCAATGGAGACAATGCTGCCATTGACCATGCTGAGTACTCTCTGAACTTTACAGATCATTTGAGTATGTCTTCCCGCCACATTTCTCTGTTTTTGCCTTTTTAAGTCACAGTGAACACTTATGCTTTCTTCAGTTTTATGACAATTCCCCCATGTCCTATGATCTTCTTTTTTGCTCTTCCTTGGGCTCCATCCAGTGCTTCCATGTGTCCCTGCTAATGCAGTGTCCAGCATGCATCACAGAATTGCAGGTACACTTATAACAGAGTTTTGGCAGACAGAGCTCTTTGAAGCCAATGACAATTTCATGCACATGCATCTGAAGGCATAATTTGACCCCAAGGAAGCCTGCAGTTACACATGGATAGCAAGCATTTGATTACCTGTGTGCACCTTTAATTATATCAAGGTGCATGTAATTAAAAATGAAGTGCCTGATTCACTGCTATGTTACTCCATTTCATGCTGGAATAATTGAAATAAGCAGGATTGTGCCCTGATGGAAGTGGTGTAAAAACACAGTGAGAGGGGCATAAAGGTATTCTCCAGCAAGTTTTAGTAGAGTTGGTGAGTAAGAGTCACGCTTTGCAGGGGAAGTTATCTTTTTATACATCTAACAGAAATCCATAGAACGAGCACACACACAAACACACGCTACATTTTCATCATTGATTAACCAGCTTCATGACCTTTTCAGTGAGAGAAATAATTGGCAGTTTTAACTAACAATAAATTGATCCCATTATTCAGTATAGAATATTCCACCGATTTCAAGAGATGCTTATTAAAGAGGCCAGCTACTTTCTATCAGTGTCATGCATATGTAAGTAAGCAAGGCTATTATATGCCATCTATGACAATGGCAGGACAAGTCATAAACACAAACATTCACACACAGCCAGGTCTCCAAAGCTCCTGTTTGCCAATTACAGTAATGCTGATGACATATCTAGTTTAACGCACACAGCATTAAAATAGTCCCCCTTTTTCTAGGAAAATCTAATTACACCAAGCCCAAGCACTCAATCAAACCTGTTATTCTGTGGCTAAACAGCCCAGTGTTAATGCAATTTGAGGAGATCCAGGCCGTGACTGGGAACGTCATGTATTAACAATATCTAATGGGAGCTCCCGTAGGTAAATGAATATGCTAACAAGCAAGGTCGCTGCTAAATCTAATATCTTTAAGCTGTTTAATTCCAAACAGTCCCTTAATAAATCAATTGACCGGGAGAGCTGATGCCCCTATCAATTATTCAAGAGGGCAAATAAATATTTCAGATGATTTGATAGGAAGGCTAGTGCTGGTCTTATAGAAAGCTTTGCATTTCATTAGCCTCTTGCTAAAAGTTTTATAATGTGCGGAACAGTGGTGGTTTTCCCTAATCTAGAAACCCCAAGCGTGGGGAAGAAGGGACTGAGGTATCCTGCTTCAGCCACGTAGGCTGTCAGGGACTTGATGACAGCTAACATGGGAAGAGGTGGGAATAGTGTCAGAAGTGACAACTTCTCCACCCCAAGAAATGACAAGAGGAAAATCAGAGCACACTTTCATTTCTGGGGAATCCAAAAGAAAAGTAATCTGAAGAAGCTAGAATTAGTGGTTAATACCATGTGCCATGCTGCCTGTTGTAAACGGGGGAAGTCATTTTTGTTTGCATTGGATTATTGGTGTGTTTATGTTAACACTGAGCCATGATTCAGGTTTGCCAAATGCAATTCCCTTGAAGGAAAAGCAGAGTTATTAAAAGAGGTGCTGCCTGTAATTGATCTGCATTAAGTAAGTGAAGCTTGCAAAGTGCTTGAGATACTTGGATGGAAGAAGCCAGGAGTGCAAAATATTATTCTATAAGAGCAAAGTATTATCATTGTATCTGAAAAATTGCTGATCATTGAAACATGTGGTTTATTATAAAATCAATAAAGATAAAGTTACAAGAGAAAGGGGAGAGAAAATGTACCTGATGCTGGAGAACAAAGAAGAAGAGGGAAGTCCCTGAGGAAGCTTCTTATTTAAGCATGTGTAAATTTGCTTGCCTCTGTCCAGTCCATTTATACCACTAATACAGATTAAAAGTCAATGATTACTTACATAAGCATTTCAGTTTATGAAAAGAAACCTGTGTCATAAAAAAATAATCTATTGTTCTGCAGTGCATCGCTAGATCAGTATATGAATCTGTGTCTGCCTGTGATGACAAGTCAGGGTCTACATTCCTGCCGTAGCTCTCCCACCCAAAGTGTCTCTTCCACAGAGAGTCCCCTGTAGGAACAGGGCAAAGAAATAAGCTTAGGATGTAAGTGTGTTGGCACCAAAGTCATCAACACTGAGTCTGAAGCCTCCCACTGAGTCTCATCAGTATGGAGAACATAAAAAGTGAGATTCTTGGAACAACTGCGAGCAAGGAGGTCTCTGCCTGGCAGGGTGTTTGCAAGGGAGTGCAAAGTCCCCAGTAGTCCCCTCCATGTGGCCTGGGTTCATGTGCTGATGAGGAGGGACACTTAAATCCTGCTCCCTCCAGAATTATAGGCTGGATGAAATTCTGTGAAGGATGGTTTGCAAAGATTTCCTCCCCACTAATGCAGTCCTGCATAAAGGATTTTCAACAGTGTGAGGGAGAGGAGTTCCAGCTACGTAAGTCCTGTTGATAAGAAGGTGGTTTAGAAATTAGGTTTAAGGGACTTTTTAAAATCATTTTGGACATGTAGGAAAACACTACACTTTCAGAAGCTTGACTAGAAAAGCATCTGACAGTGCAGACTGGGTCCGCAGCAGAAATAGCTGGATTTACGCCTCCTCTAGAATAGGCTCTTGGTTTCTTCTGCTTCTTCTCCCTAAATAGCAAGATCCATATAAAAATCACTCAATGAGGATCTTCTATGGCAGCAGTTTTACATTGCAAATTACTCAATGAGGTATGAAAGAGACATCTCAGCTGCACAAAATCGTAATTTAAATATTAGGTTTGGTTTATTTTCAACTTCATGACTCAATGGAGTAGATCCTCTATATGGCATTGAAGGTAAAATCTGGTCAAGTTTAAAATCAGATTCAGGGATTTTAACTCATCAGTAGGTAATCTTTTTCTTCATCTCAAAATACCATGTTATCGTGCATATGCTGAAGCTGAGTCTGTGTGCCACAGAAAATTGCATGGCAAAGTTGGAAGGGGAATTACTCTGCATGTGGAAAATAAAAAAGTAGTATAGGATATTAAGATGTGGTGAAATTGTTAACTAAACAAAAAGCATGAATCCTAAAATGCTCTTTTATTTTAAAACCAGTTTCTACTTGTTTAAAAAAAAAAACCTTTCAGGAAGAAAATCTTTGCTTGCATGAGAATATATGGCTCACATAAACACATGTAAGAGTGGGTCTGTATTCCTGTTTTCAAGAGGGAACACTTTTTCAACCCCTTGCAAAAGCTATTTCTATTAGAGGGGACAGCATCCCTAGGAATTTCTTGGAAAAATAGGGGTAAAACCATAAGGGAAATTGGTGGAAGAGGGTTTTTTATTTTTCTTTTTCTATTTTCCATTAAAATAGGAATTCTCAAAACATTTTCTTTAGTTTCAATTCATGACAGGTCTTTGTGATCCAGTTATCCTTGGGGACTTCAAAGGCAGCATTGGTGAGGATTTTATGAAAATGTTGGTGCAGAAAATAATATAAAGGTGTTTATTGTATTGAATCTTGTGTGTCTGGATAAGGGATTGTGGACTAAGTACATGACAATCAGGTCTAGTGATTATTAAAGTCTTCATGTTTCTTTTACTCTGATAATTTTAGACTTCCACAAAGGACACGGTCTGTACAAGTGGGATTGTCCACCTGTGCTCTTCTAGCTGTGGACTAAATATATGCAACTATGCTGGTTTGTCAGCAAAGCTTCTGCTATTAGTGAGTTCTGTTTTGAAAATGTGGCCCCTTGCAGAAGTGCATGGAGATGCTGTTGATGTCACTTCTGTCCTTTTGTTCCTTTTTTTTAAAGAAATATATAGAGAATAATAATGAGAAAGTGTTCATCTAACTCATTCACAAGGTTCTACCTGCCATCCCTTATGCTCAATGAGTATGTGAGGGCACTGTTAGGCATATGTGCATGTAAATTACCTCTAACTGCACATCTCTATTATAGGCAATTACACTAATGTGCTGGAATGATACATTTAGTGTCTTCAGAAGATAGAAGCTGGGTGGAGGGCAGACTGATTTGAAGATCAATCTGGATGAAACAAAGAATGGTATTTATTTGGCAGACCACTGGGGAGAGCTGGCTAAAACTGCGGAATGAGATAACATTAGCCATTTGATAAGTGAGGCTTGCAATTTAGGAGTCTTATTTGCTTTTAATTTAAAAAAAATAATGTCTGTCGATTTCTAGGCTAAGATTGGGAACTACTACTGTCTGTCTGTATAATAGCTATCTCAAGCAGTATGAACTAGCAACCAGGAAATGTGCCAGATATCTGAGTTTGACTTATCCAGTCTATGTCTCTATAGGGTGTCAAAATTTGGGTTCCCTTGCTCATACATGCAAGGCAGAGCCCCTGTGGTGACTACCTGTGAGCAAGAAAAAGTGATGCCAGTGTTGTGTACGTGGTTGTCAGCAAACCTATGAAGTGTCTCTTTTTGGAGAAGGGGAATTCAGTGTGCTTGCCTGTCTATGCCTTCACCACTGAGTTTAAACTCCTGAAATGCTCTTTGCTGGACAGCTTCTGTTGGCTAAAAAGAAAAAAAGAGCTGAATTCATAAAGCAACACTTTTTGGTGGCATTTGTTCCATCCCAGCTGCTTTTCAGTGTTGGGCAGAATTCAGGGGACTTTATATTAGTGCTTGAGACTCAAATGCTTTATTTAGAAGTTGCGGTAGGGAAGTTCTTGCTGCTACAGCTGCTGGCAACACAGAGCCCTGAGACGTGGAGAGAGAAATTTCTAGATTAAAGCACCGGTTATCCCCATGACTCCCTTCCACAGTACCACCATGCCTATGGTCTGCTTCTGCTTCTTGTTTATGGTCTAGCCTCGCTCTTACTTTCATTTGCGAAGAAACAGAAGAAAGTTGCATGAAGTTACCTATGAGGGTGGAGTGACAGGTCAGGTGGCATCACTACCCAATATTGATACTATCACATGAGTTTTTAATTTTTAAAACTGTTTTACATGTGATAAGTCTTACAGGAAGCTTGGGACAGAGCTTTTTCATAATATTGGTTTCTATTTCAAATACACAAACTTAAGATGGCAGTGACATATTAAAGATTATTATCTAAGAATATTAAATATCTTGATCAGAACAACCTATGCAGGTAATTTGTCCTACTGCAAGCAGTGAGAGAGTCCAAGTACAGAAATTGGTCTCGTATAGATGCTTGGCGAAGTGAGGGAAAAGTAAATCAGAAAAAATAAGCAATCTGGTTGTCTTCTACCTCTATATTACAACAAAACATTACATTACAAAACATTATCACTGGTTTCCATAGCAGCTTAAAGAAATCCTGCACACCCAACTTAACACAGGATGCCCTGCGAGTACTGTGATCGTCAGAAGTTATGATCGTCATGATGAACTCTTTTGATAACAAAAACTTTTGATAATCCTGACTGCTTGGGGGTGACAGAATGAGCACACTTCAGAGGGATACTGGCCAGTGTGATATTACAGGGGCATAGTGCACAAGGCACAAGATCAAATGGTGAAATGACATTGTGTGTATTTGTGGTCTGCAGGGAAAAAAGGAAAGGGTGGATGGAGGGAAAAGAAAGACAACCCTGCTCCCAATGTGAATAAAAGGCTAAATATCTTTATACGCTTTCTGGAGAACTTAGTAAATTTTATACCAAGGATCTGCTTTTTACCGGGATTTGCTTTGCACCCTACAGGCTGCTTTAAAGTGTTTTCATGTTTTGTATTTGGCTGCACCATGAGATTACTTCCTGATGCTTAATATATGCAGAAAAGAGATTTGAAGGGTCACACGCGCACACACATGCACATACGCATGCAACTTAGATGTCCAGCAGATTTTGTTTACAAGGAGATATTACACTGGAAATTCTATTAGCAATCAGACAGTCTTCTGGCTGGATTTAATAAACTTCAACCAAAGGAGTTATTCAAGCTAGCATTGTAACCCTCTAAAGGCTTAGTTCTACATTTTAGATGCTCCCCTAACTTCCACCTGCACTGCGTAATGTGAAGGTGGATGCACTGTGTGCACAGGCGGGGTTTTGTCAGTCAAAGTGTTTAAAATCAAGACAGAAATTCATGGAGACTCCAGATAGGATGATTTTATTGCACTTACATCTGCAATGCAGGGGTGCTGGTGGATCTTAAATAATGCCTTGTCATGAAATGTCCCCCCAGTCCTAGACTTTAGTCCCATGGAGTTTGGCACTGTGAGAAAGATGGAGGGACATATCCCTTTTCTGGGGATCAAGACTCTGATTTAGAAAGGAGATGTAGGCCAACAAACTCCATCCCCTCAGCATCCGCCTGTGTAAGACTCGCTGCACCATCATAGCTTAAAAAGACAACAAGCAGATGGAGAGCAGGGAAGTAGGACGCAACATACACAAATTAAAAAGTCTCAGATGTAGTAGATGCATATCCTATTAGTTTTGTATAGAGTTGGTTGAAAAATGCTAGGGATAAAAATTCAAATGGTTGCTGAAAAAATAGTATTGATATATGTAATCTTTTTAACCTCCTTCTAGTTTTACCTTGTGTCATTTCATTCCCCTCAAGACTGGGGACGTACACAGGTGAAAGTGAGAGGGTGGGGGAAGAAAATGCTGTTAAAAGAACTAAAGTGTTTGAATGTATGTATCTCCAATGTGTGAGATTTCTTAAGAAGTGCCTGGGATGCTTAAATCCTAAAATCTGTTGAGTATTTGTGCTCTTAGGTAATGTCTTTGAAGATCCTGAAATCTTTAATCAGATTGGAGATTTTTATCTTTATTATCTTCAGGGATTCATTAAGTAAACTGATAATTTAGGCTCTGGTTCTGAACAAGAAAATTCAGATCTGAATTTTGCTTTGGTCAAGTGTTACCACAGGATCAGAAAATCCTGAAATGATACAATGACTTAGTTTTTTTTTTCTTTTACTTTTTAAACTCTCTTTTTAGCTTTTATCTGTCATGCATTTTGAGCTATTAGCAGTGATTACACTCACAGTTTATTACTTTCTCAGCTTATTTAAACTCAGCCCTCTCCCAGTCTCCAGTTCTAAATGTATGTCTTTTCCTGAGGATGAATCATTTAGCACGACCACTCTGATTTTCACTCTACGTCTCTCTCTATGAACTGAGTTTGTTTGACAAATTCTGATCCTTTCTGAAAATACCTGGCTTAGTTTTATAATATTATTTATTTTTATAGCCCAAAGCCCAGCAGGTGAAGAAAAAAATGAAGACAATTTGGTAAATAATGAACACAGGGATGACATATTGTTTTCCCGCAATGAAGAATAAATGCACTTTATTAAGTGACCTTTCCTTTAGTGGCTGCCAAGAAATTGGAGATAATAAAGCTTTTACTTGCAGAGGATTTTAGTTGAGAGTGGGTATCACTTGGAAAAAAGGTCCATTCCTTTATTAAAACTTTGTTGCAACAACATCAGTATTGGCCAAAGCATGTCATTGAGACTACTTGTGTTGTGGTTTTGTCTTTCTTTTAATTTATTTGTTCTTGTAAACCTTCTGATTCAATTACTGTTGCGAATGAGTTTAATTCCCCACTCTGATACTTTTCTGATTTGCAAATGTTTGTCCTGGGTCTTGCTTTACTCTTCCACGTCTTTTCAGGGGGCATAGCGTGCTTGCTGTGAATTGCACTGGGCCTGGTGTGTGCATGTGAGTGCCAGCTGCCTGTGTTTAGCCATTAATTTCATGTATGATCATAAGCAAGTTAATCAGCCTTGCATCTAAAGGGGTTACTGCGACTGATGACCAGCGGGAATCTTTCCACTGGTTTTGGTGTATTAACAGTCTAATTCAAAGTGGCAGGGATGGCTGGGAGAGGACGAGGGGCTCTGTGCATGTGTGGTGCGCAGGATAATGTCCACTGTGCATAAGAGTGAGGGATATGCTGAAGCTTTTGGTCATCCCTCTTGTAGGCATGACTGCACCATTCACGCACACCTACAGCCACCAAAAAAAGCCATCTTTTTAAAGGTCTTATATGGAAGGCAGGAGACTTAGCTCTAGGACAAGCGTCCTTCAGGTACAGTGGTATTATCTTGCCTTAGAAGACAGAAAGTGTTTGGCCCAATAACTCTACAGATACTCTTGGGCTTGACAGAATGGATTCTCTTTGTGCACTGTATTTCTTTCCACACCTTAAAATTTACGGGTATCTTCCAATGGTATATTCTGCCTATGAAACCTACACTTAGGGCTCACAGACGTGAGTCAACATGAGCTGGACAATTCTTTTCACAAGGCCAAGCATGTTCCTTAACCTTCAGTTGTGGCTGGACTAGACCACATACCAGGCTAATTGTCCAGTAGCCAATTCCTGGGGGAAGCCAAAGGCCAAGCAGAAGATCTGGTCCACAAGCCCTGCAGCTGATGCCACCATGCTCTAATCAAGCATGGATTAGGGACAAAGCCTGCACTAGAAGCTCTGGTTTGAACTCAATAACTAACTGCAGGGATATATATGTGTTTTAAAGGATGTCATATCTCACCTTAAATATGCATGAATGAAAACGATGTTGGCTACTGGTGAGGGAGACTGACAGAGGAATCAGAACATAAGCCCACAAATCCTTCTTGAAGGTTCCCCCCCCAAAGTTACTAAAAGCATCAAGGAAGAGAAAAAGAAGCAGAGATATAAAATGCAAGTAGCACTTTTTAATAGATTTTTCTTCCTTTTCCCCAAAGGGTTCAGCTGCAGAGAAAGAGTGGAACATAATAATCCTTAGCATTTATATAGCACTTTGCATTTCCAAAGCTCTGTACAAACATTAACTGATCAATCTTCACAACACCCCTGTGAGTTAGGGATGTATGATTAACCCCATTTTACATTGGGGGAAACCATAACATTTCAGAGCCTGACTTCACCCACCCCTCCAGAGGTGTGCAGTTCTTGCAGATCTCACTGATTTAAATAGGAGTTATCCCTGACACTTCTGAGCGCCAGGTGCTTCATGACAGCCGCAGGGCTACATTACCAGTCTGTGGCTGATGCTCCAAAGGGTCTGTCTTCCCTTCCCCTGCTCTAACCATTGGACGGCCCATGCTTTTGCACACTTTTGTCTTTCCTCAGTAGAGTGGGACCAGTGACTGGAATTTCAAGAAGCAAAACTATACCTGGTTGATGCACCTACTTGAATATTGTAAAATTGTCTTTATTTGGAACCCCTAGGGAAAAGCCTATTATCCCAACATCTTTTCTTTTCCTTTTTCTTTCTTTTTTTTTTTAATTTTCTTTTCTTTTTCAACCCCTGGAATGATTTAAAATGAAATGTAATCCTGTATTGAGTGAAAGCACACAAATACAATGATATACCTGCTACTTGATGCCTTTTTTCCCCTTTCTTTTTCAATCTTTTCTTAACAATTTTCTGTGTTTTAGAGAAAATGGCAGGTAGAGTAGGGGATTAATGCAAAAATGCATCTTTCTTTTCTTTTTTTCCCTAGCGTAGAAATAAATAGATGTCTTTAACATGAAATCTTGATGTAGATTGTTGAATTGTATTAACTTTTTAATGCTTCCTGAGTTTCCATCCCCCGAGCATGGCTTGCCTCTTAAAGCAGAGCTCTGCTTTTGCAGGAGATGGAACTGTGTGACAATGCTGTCATTTTGCTTTGCTCCCTGTTTTGTTCCTAGCCTTTGGTCTCCTGAGCCACAAATGCTTTCATATTAATTCACCTTGGGTTCACATCAGGAGAAAAACAATGCATTCACTCAGGGAGGATGCCCAGTTCTGGCTGAAAGAGATTTTTCTCCAAAGTCATGTCCTATAGGCAGGGATGTCTCTATATCTATGTCCACAAATGTCCACAAAATGTCCACTGAGTTCATTTAGTCCATGACTTTGGACTCCATCTATCGTAACAGTCTTTCAGGGCCAGAGGGACAGTGTGTGTGGGGTTGGATTGTTGACTGGGGCTAAACCATGACAATGCAGCAGGAACATGACCAGAGTGGGAGAAGTCTTGAAGAGAGGACCTCAGGTTTCTGCACCAGCTGGTGTGGGCTGACCCTGGGACATTCCCATGCAGGGAATGCAAATAAAGATAACAAATATTGTGAAGAAAGCTGCTGGTTACCCTAACATACCTAGCCTTCCTCCCACCAAAAGCACATTTCTCTTTCTGGATATGGTTTCAGATACTGCAGAGTTCGTAGGAGACACTACCACTTGCTCTTCAACGTCAATATTCACCCCTTTGGGTCTCCTAGTTAGCTCAAAGAACATTGAATCTTGTTAGGAAACGGGTTTCTTGGTCTCCTCTGTCTAAAATATGTCTTAAGAAGGAAGAAAAAGGGTTCTAAATAAGACTGATGGAGAAGTGGGATTAGATAATTTTAAGAATTTCCTCAGATGTAATTTCTTTGGGTGTTTTGTATATTTATTCATTATATATTTACCTGGAAAATATAGTATTACTACAGTAATAGGAGGCTTGAGTCTGGACTGTTACTCTATTTCTGGAAGAAAACTGCTTCTTCTGCACTGGGATGTGACCTGTAGCCTATTGCTTTTTATCTGTATTATTGAATCTTCTGATTTGGGAGCTGTGCAAAACAGCTTTTCATTCTGAATGCTAATCAAAAGTGTGCGTTAATTAAATATACTTCTAATGAAACTAGTTTGAAATGAGACATGCAGGCCAGAGTCTGCCCCTTCTGAAGTTAATGAGGGATATTGAGGGGATTGGATTCTTTTTTTTTTTTTGATGGAGGAGCTGGGCACTGATATAGACATGAGCATTATTGTAATGAAGGCTTATAAAATAAGATCATCCTCTGATCTGTATTGTACCTGAAATTGGTGGAGTTCCTCCAGATTTGCACTGGTGGAAGAGGAGCTCTGAATTTGGCCACCTACTACTTAAAAATATGTAGTTGCCCTTTAAGATGTAAATCTATTGAAATCCAACCTTAGACATTGCCAGGGTCACTCTGCTTATTACTTTATGACATTTCCAGATTAAAGGTGCAGTGGGGGCTCACATTAATTTGCTTTATGTTTGACTAGAAATGCTTCCCATCACTATTAGAGCACACTTCGAGCTCTCTTCATTTTAGAACGCTTGTCAGTCATTCGAGAATGATATGCCCTACGTCTGGGATGAATAAGCACATCATATATTAGGCAGAGGCTTTTCCTCTCAAGAGGCTCAAGAGAACTGACAACTACTTCCAAGGAAGGTGAAAAACATACACAAGCCCAGCAGCTGAATGAGAGAGGAGCAGGGAAATATTCTGGAAGACGTTATCTGCTGAGTTGATTGAAAGCATCCAGGCAGTGGTCCTGTGATGGCAGTTCTTAAAAACTCCTATCTGTGGAAATGGGGACCAACACTTCCACATGCCCCTCTGGTCTGCAGGGCATAGGAAAGAAATCTTCCGTGGGGAGCTTGTACATGTCTGTGCAAGACCCTGAATCCCAGACTGCAGAGCACCCTACGGATTTAACGGAGAGGGAGCAACCTCTCCTAAACAGGGCTGTTTTCAATTTTCTGGAGTGAAAAATATATTCTGTCACTTATTTCACTAATTCCCATCTTGAAATCTTTTCTAGTTTTGATATGAGTTTTGAAGCTGCTTGCATGTTAGGCCTTTAGGGGGAAAAAGTGATGGTTGTACCATGAGGGTAAGAATGATAAAGTACCCTGTTGTTTATTGGGTGTTAATGTGTTTCTGGGTAATATCAGAGTACCTCTGTCATGGGAAGTGTTTGTACCTTCTCTACCAACAGGAGAAACATCAACCTGGAGATTTGCTGATGCTGCTTCAATGGGGTAGGACTTTTGGTTAATGTCACAGCAAAGTCCCCTTTATGGCTCTTTAACCAAGTGACCTCTCAGCGCAGATCTGTGGGCCACAAATCCTGCAAAAACTGGAGGAGAAAAAGCAAAATAAAAGACATTTTGGCATTTTGATTTTGAATCTTTGGGGTTGTTTGAACTTGAAGCTCAAAGCCAGTTGCAGAAATACCCTCCTTTAAAAACACAAGGCCTAATTCTGAGAGAGATGGGTGAAAACCACTCTCCCCAAAGCCACCAAATTTTAGGCACTGACACAGCAAAACAGGCATAAACACCTTTACCTTTATACTGAGGCTGGTGGAACTGCCTGTGCACCTGATGTGTGTCTGTTTAAATGTCTGGCGTCCCTGCCCAAGATGTTTCAGAGGATTGGGCTCGTCCATCTGAGATGATGAATTTCAAGCAGTTTTTTTAAGTCTCCCTTTTTGCACCTTCAAAGAGTATTTTAAAAAAAATGTGTATTGGCCTATGCATTTATTTTTCTACAATCAGCATTCATTCTCTGAATGCAGTCTCTGGGAGGAATGTACTGACAACATGGCTAAAACACCATCAAAAATATGACACTCCTGTGGAGGGAAATTAGAACTGTAATGAACAACACAGAGGCTCTCAAATTTTTTACGCACAGTTAACTGTGTGTTAATATGGCTCCTTGCAAAATATATCATAAGGACATTGGGTTCCCAACTGATCTGCATGTCTGTCCATCATTAGCTGTGACCAACCCGCACCTCCACCTACTCCTGTTCAGCTCTTCTGAAAGGTATATCAGACCCCTACAGCTGCAGATCTGTCCACCCAGCAGCTTCATCTGCTCTCACTGTTATATTCTCTGGAGAGTGTCTCTATTTCCTGTTCTGTGTGATATCCTGAAACACTTTACAGAGCAACGTAACCTCATCAAAACTCACATTTTCACAAACTGAGTGTGAAAACTACAGCAACCAATTGACTTCTGCATAACCACTTTTAGCTCTTAAGCGCTCCATCCTCTCTTACTCCACCCTCAGTTTAATGTCCTAACTTCAGTTATCTACAGAATTATATAGCTTAATATATAGCTTAATCCATTCCTGGGATTTTATCTTTCCTTATATTAACTTATCTATAGATGATCTTGCAGGGATGGCATATGTTGGAGACAGTCATTTTTAAAGCCATCTGCAGCTGGTTCTTGTGTGAATGCAGCACCCTGCAACTCATGATTCCTCTTCACTACTAATTATTTCCTATGGCTTTTAATACTGCTCTGAGTCCTAGAATAGCTCTGAATGATGATAGACATATATTATTATTACAGGTTGTATTAAGCAGTCGTAGCTCAAGTTCTAATTACATTACCCTTCAGCCACGGCAGCAGTAACACTTGGTTTGGTTCTTGAGTTTCTAGGAATAATCTCGCCAGTAGTTCTTAGTCAGACTGCAAGGTCAGGGAGAAAGGAAATTCTCCTGCCCTTCTCTTCTTGTAGGATCTGAGAGGATATATTGTGAAAAGGGACAAAACTGGTCATGAAGAGAGAGGATTAAAATGAGAGGCTCCATGCGTTGCATGCTAACAGGGACAGTAGCAGCAGCGTGACTCTGCTCCAGGCAGTGTAGGCACCCTGTGGAAAGCGAGTACTGGGGATGTGCACGTGGTTTAAGAGCATGTGGGTGTATTTTAGAGTGGCCCAGTTATGGGGTTGGTCTGCAGAGCCTCAGGTACCGTATGATTGAAGATTTCTAAATCCATCCAGCAGAAAACAGAAGTATAAAACCCCTGCAAGAAGGAAATACTGCAGCATTCCCAACTCCAGTGTTTTTTTCCATAAAGCTATGATTTTTAGGTGGTTGCATAAAGTCCTAAACAGTGAGATGAATGTTGTGTGTATATCTGGGGAAAAAATTCTAGTCTCTGTGATCAGTGAGGAAAGGATGACATTTGAACCAAAAGATCTCAAAGACAGGACTCAGTTAAAAAGTATTTGCATTTTATTATTTTTAGTCAGTGGGTGGCCAGGGTCATCATACTTAAATGGTTGTTAATAACAATTCTGATTTGGGCCTGTAACATATTTATTGGTGTTTGGTGGTTGTTTATAAATCTTAAGAGAAATATTTTTATGATTGAAAAATGAAATAGAAATATGACAGACATTTTTCAAAAAATACTTGAAAAAAAATTCCTGTGATATTGAAACGACATGTGCAGAACATAAGGACATGATTTGATTTTTTTATGTTTGGTTATCCAAATGCCCAAGTAAATAAACAGCATAAATAACAAAGGGACTATTTCTTTGTTCTCAGATTCCTTTATCTGATAATCTCAGGCAGTATAAATAACTAAGGAAAGGTTTTATTACGTAATACAGCAGAGCAATATAGTATTGCTGGTTCTTTGGGACAGTGAGTCTCTCTCCACAGTCCCCAGAACATTTTGGCTACTACTATAAACTTATTACAATCTATTTCTCTATTGTAGAGTTTTCTTACAGTACCCATAAAAAGCCAAGCACCTGATACTAGAATATCTTATTTATACAGCAAATTCCATCCCTCAGTGCATGAATTTTTACGTGTACGCCTGCATGTGCTCCAGATAGTTTACATTTGCCATGTATGTATCCATGAAAATCAATATGCATATTTATTAGCAATTAATGATTTTCAATAAAAATCTAAAAATAGAATAATCATCAATTTTAGTGATTAGAAAAAAAAAGAATGTGGTTTATCAGCTTGAAAATGAATGAAGAGCATTTCCTTGCTATGTTAATTAATTGCAGTTGACAAAAAGTAGGATCCTTCACTCCTCCTTTCATGTTGGTAATTCCATCCCTCTCTCCCTCTCTTGCGTGCTCTCTCCCCTCAATTAAACATATGAGAGTATCCCCTCCCCTTTTAGAAAGAAGCTTTTAGATTAATCATATTATCTTAAGGTTCCAAATCTCAATGCCTGCGTGACCTTTCTTCCGTTAGAATCCATTATCTTAAACTATCACAATAATCCTGGCTTTAGGGAGGGAGAGCGGGAAGCAGGAATCAAACCTAATAGATGGCAAATAAGATTAATCTATGATCTAAGTGCCGATTACACTTGGCCCTGCCCTTGAACACCCAGGTGTAACCTTGAAATTCACATCCGCTAAGACACTGCAATTGGATTGTGGGTCCCCGAAGGGCTGGAAGGGGCAGCTGGCCAAACTTTACCCGTTATTCCCCAGTGAGACATGAGCTGTCTCGGCCTGCAGCTCTCTTACTTGTGGAATTTGGCAGCGGCACAGCTGAGTGTTTGTTTTGGGATGTTTAGCATTTTTTCAGATAAAATAGTTATTTTCAGGTCCTTAATTTTTGTTTGTCAGAAGCAAGCAGCCAGGGAATGGGTGAACTTTTACCTGGACCTCACAAGAGGAGAAAGCTCTCTTTTCAAAATCTGATAACTCTGCGGAAGAAAACAGAGATATTTTCTTTCTTTATAGGCTGACCTACGGACCCTGCCAAAAAAAATGTTCCATGTGAACTTGAGTTTGCAAGGCCCTTGTTTTCAGTCCTAAATACTCTGCGTTCTGAGAAAGAACATCTGTGATAAGATGGAAATTGGCACTGGTAACTCATGTACTATGGGGTGAAGCATGCTCAAAAGAGGCAGACCCAGAGGTAATTTTTCATCAAAGATCTTTTTAAAGCCATTATTAAAACTAGCATAAATTTCCTCCATTGCTGGCTGCTTCAACAGGCAGGACAGGGTTGATTTGGACACGGCAGCTCAGTTTTTTTTTTCTCTTTATAAGTAAGGCCAGATTCTCAACTGGGGTAAAACAGTGAGAGTTTGCTGACTTGCTTGAACCTTGCTTGAGAGATGTGGGTGAGAGTCAGTGGTCGTGTTCAGCTGAAGCCATCTACCCTCCATCAGCTCCATTTGGAGGCAACAACTGAACCCCACAGCAAAGGGACCATATTTCTGTTTGTACTTATCCTCACACAGCAGTACCCAGGTGGGACAATAATGCAAGTGATAGGATATTAGCAGGAAAGTACACTGTGGGAAATGTCAATGTGAAGCACATCTGGTGGCTGGCTGACTCTAAAGCGGTGCTTCGGTAATCTCAAAATTATAGGGGAGGGGAAGAAGAAACCGAAAGCGAGAGGCAACGTCATGTGGATAACAGCTACCACACTGATAGCTTTGCAGGGTTGGAAGTTGTCTGAGGGGTGAAATTGCTTCAGCCCCCAACAGTAAACCCTCCGGAGGGCTGAGAGAGTCCTGACCTGCCAGGCTCTGTCCACCTCTGGGAGTCACATTTTAGGAGACGTCCAAAGGATGTGATTCCCTTCAGGGAACTGCCATGCACAGAGGGCTATTGTTTCGCTGCCTCTTCACTTTCTTTGCCAGTTTATGAGTGTTGGCTCTCACAGGTGTTTTAAAAGCTTAACTCGGCTCCTGTTGCCGTGGGGACAGTATATAAACAGCATGGCAGAGAGTTTGTCACCTGTTCCCTTGCCTGGAAGCTGGCCTGGTGGGACTTGTGGATGCTATGTAGGTATGTAAATAAAATGAGATAACCTGACCCCACTTTTATTTAATTTAAAGAGAAATCAATGGGTGGGGGGGAAAGTTACAAAATGGACTTGTCAAGTGGACTTTGATCAAAAAGTAAATCTGCTCACACAAGTATTGATTAGCGACATTGCTTCTCTCTCAAATCTCTTTGTGAGTACATGAATACAGTGTTAAAGGTACCTGTGGTCCTGGAATTGTGATATTTTAGAAGTTTTGTAGTGGCATGAAATGCTGGAGCCTTAATCTACCCAGTTCAATGATCAATAAAAATATGAATCTTATATTAGATTTCTACTAATTCTGCAAAAAGCCTCATAAGGATTTTAATTTTATGAACATGTCTCTTAAAGATCCTATAGGCTCAACTCCCACCTTCAACCTGCACTTCCCTAAACCTGGAGAAAGTGAAGAGCTGGTTACCGTCCTATGCCTAGCAGTAGATCTGGGATGCAAACATCCATGAAATGACAGCTGGAATACTCTGGAACATGGGGTGCAAGGCAGAACTTGCAGCCGCATTCGAGGATGATGATGGGGAGCCGGGAGGATGCTCAGGCAGCGTGGTGACACCCAGAGCCAACTAGGATACACAAACTCTGTGTCTTCTGTCCAGAGAGGGTTAACTCGCACTTGCAGCAGGCAGCCTCATGCCATTAAGTCAGGGAGAGTAATGAAATTTCATTTAATTTGTCAGGAAGAAAGTGCTAATGTTAAAAGGCATTTAATAAAAAGGGGGAGATTCTTTGAAAGGAAGCCTTTAAGTAATTACTTCAAGTGTCTTAGGCCTACTCACCAGAATATTTACATTAGTGTCTCCCAGCGCCAAAGTGTAATTAAATTAGTGCAGCATTTACATTCCATCCTGTTTTTTTTTTTTTGGAAGTGTGATTTTATTAACAATTCTCAAAAAAAGAAAAGCAAGCCTCGATCTAATCAAATCAGTTGTTAGTATTTTTTTAATGTTCTCACTGAGAAAACTACTGAGTAAACTGGCTTGGAGAAGGTGGGGAGAGGGGGGAAAGAAAACTTCATCTCAGTTTTGAGTTCCTGCCCTGGGACTGATGTGGAAAACTCTGGCCAACACTGTACAGACTGCGAGGGTCTGCTGGTAGAGCTTGTAGCGTAAGTCTGGCTGTCTTCACAAACTGCAGAGGTGCATGTGTGAGAAGGAGAGGAGATGGAGGGGCAGTGAAGACGGCATCAGATGGGAGACACAAGGGATAGACCTGGGGTGGGGGGTGGGGGGGACTATGGTTGTGTACAGGGCTAAACATGAGGGAACAACAAGCTGCAAAATGCTGAAAACTCTGTTTTGCATATTTTGCTGCTAGAAAGTTATCTTTTTTTGGAACATATATATGTAATAGTCTTCTAGGGGAAGACAACTTTTCCACCTTGAACTAAAGGGAATATCTTCTATTTTGCTTAGCTTCATTATAAAAGTGGCATTTTAAAAACAGATTTAAGAAGAGACAAAAGAAATTCACTAGAGATAAAGCACATCTGGGCAAATCTTCTTTCTGTGACAAAGATGGCTTAGTTTGTTACACACAGTCACAGAATTACCAGTGCCAGTATCAGAAGACCCTGGAGCTGTGTACTGAGAAAGAAAAACCTATGAAATATTTTTTCTTACAAAAGAAAAGAAAAGAAAAGAAAAGAAAACAAACAAACAAACAAAAAAAACCCCAAAAAGCTAAACTAAACTAATCCAAACTATCATTTTGCAAATGTTGAAATGTTTTGGTAAAAAAATACATAGTTGCATCAAAAAATTACCTCAGGAGTTAGTTGATCATATCACTTTGGTTAAAAGGAGAGGAAAGTATTTCCACAATAGAGTAACTAACAACTTCTGGTTGTTAAACTCAGCTGGGGTTCTATGGGGAACACAAATTCAAGTCCCTAAAAGAAACTAAGCAAAACAGACCTTTAAATATGATCTGTTTCTTCATTACCTAGAGAGAGGTTGCTTGACTGGTTTTATTTCATGTGAAACTTTGCTAGATAGAAATGTATTTTGAGTTTTGATGAATACAAATATACAGAACTACTTTCTAGAGTTGCATTGAAACAGCACCTGTAACTATATAAAAACTAAAACCACTATAACTGCTGTACAGCTTTCACCTGGGATATAGGAGTCCCAGATTCAGATTTCTGCTGTGTCTATTTATCAGTAGGAACTTTAGCCAAGGTGTCTAGCAAAATATATACAGAAAGTGTCTAAAAAAGTAGGGTTCCTTTGCTTGCTTTCATGTAGTCCTGTGTCTTATAAATGCTCTGGGTGGATATGAGGAACGGGTTTTAATTTGCTAGGTGAAAGATCATTTAAAAAATAATTTAAGTGTGAATGTTCACCAATACAGAGAGTTCTAGTGTCCTTCACTAGCGACCAATTTTCACCATGCCTAGTTTTCCTGCAAGTGACTCTGAGACATGTTCCAGCAGGAACAAGGCTCACTATAAAGAAAAATTAGCATGCAGAGTGATTAAAAGCTTTCTCCATCCTGTATTTAAAGTCTTTTCTGAAAAGAAGAAAGAAAAACTTTGTGGCTGAGAAAAAGCCCTTGCTTTTGTGGCTACCTCTCTAAGCATCTACAGTGGGGGTGGCTGGCATTTGGTGCTAAATCAAAGGATTTTTCAGGATAACAATAGCTGAGCTATCGGTAGGGGAAGAGCATACATGTGTAGCTCCATCCTAGGTACAATGGTTTCCTCTTCCCGTGGTACAGTGGATTCAAAGGCAATCTAAAATCTCAAAGATCCGAGAAAAATATCTGAGCTAGGGGAAACTGTCCGGCACGTCAATGAAATGGTGACGGGCTGACACTTTCAGAAGGAAAAGAGGAAAAAACTGTAAAAGCAATGTACTCTGCTTCTTCCTGCCAGGGCTGTGATGTTATTTACAACTTTGTAAGTTCTCTTGTACGTATCTGCCTGATTCAAAGTGACTTTTTTATTTTTTCCTGTGCTCCACAGGCTTCACGCCCTTTGAAGGATGACTGACTAAAGGTTGTGTTTTGAAGTCACTGTTTGAGTCAGGGCAAAGACATTGCAGTCTCCCAAAGAGATCCTGGCAGGGACAAAGCCCAGTTGGGACAGCCTTGATGGTGCTGGCTTGGTCAAGGATGGACTTGGATGGGTTCAACTCGCTGTTCACTCAGGAGTCAAGATGTTTAATAACAGCACAGTTAAGAGGAGGGAAAGGAAATGAAAAATGTTGGTTCATAAATATGGCCTGAGCCATGGAGATGGCTGATATATCAGGCTGTTTCACGTGTCCCATTCGGTCTTTTTTAAATTTAGTCAGTGGATAATCACAGCATCCCACTAAACCACATCGTCATTGTTCTTACCTTAAAGGGCATCAAACCCATCCCCACCTCTCACAACTAATTTTGAAATAATTTAAATATTGGCAACGCATGTTTTATTTTATTCTGGTTTTGACTTCTATTAGATTTTTGAGTGTGGAGATTTATTTGTGGACTGGCAAGCAAAACATGCAGTGAAACATGCTGGGATTGCCACCACCGAGGTATGGCGTGTCTGCACTGTTCATCAGATCTGGTGCTACCAACAGCTGCAGTGTCAAAGAGTGCTGAATCTAGTGTCTATTTACATGGGGTTCAAATCAAGCACCTGGTGTTTTCAGAAGGTACGAGCATTTCACACTGCAGCCATTTCGATCACGCACTTGTAAGGGAGATGAGGTTCAGGACAAGCAGCACTCTGTTCCTGATTAGGGCAAAAATAAATCAATCCTGTTAAAGGGCTCTATGATCTGGAGAAAATGGAACTTGCTGAATGTTGAAAACTTTTGAAAAGCCGCACTTTTCCTCTAGATGCCTGAGCAGGAGCTAATCTCTTTCAGAGATCTGGTCCTGTCTCTCAAAAACACTTTTTTTTAATGGTAGAACAGCTGTTGTTGCTTCTGTTGTGATGATCTGGGTGAAAAGTTTGGTAACAGAGAAGGAGGCTTTAAAAAAAGCAAAAGGCAAAAAAACCCTCCAAAAAAATTCCTCCCCAAACCCACCCACTGAAAAAACCTCTTCTGCTCTGGCCTTCCAGAGACATAAAATTTCTAGTGCTTTTTAATGCAATTAAAACAAATGCTGACATTATTTATAGCTAAATTACTGGCAAGAAAAACAACTAATGACCAAACCCCACATTTGTACCATTAAAAAAAAAAAGAGAAAGAAAATCCTAAAGGGAATGATTTGTAAGGATGTGGTTAAACCTATTTATACCCTGGGTTCTATTTGTTTTACAGCCAGCGGTGCACGAACAACATGAAAGGTTATCTTTGACAAGGTTTTAGCTATTATTTTCTTCCAGTGAAATGGTATTTCTTGAGAAAAAAAGGTCTTCAGAACAAAATAACAATAAATCCTGATTTAGATACATAAAGCTGCCATCGATATCACATAATATCAGTGTTCTTTCTCACTCGATACAGGCGTTTTTAAGATAAATGGTAAAACTGAACTGGAAATCCATCTGGCCAGCTGCCTGATCTAATGAATAACCCCACTTTGGCTCCTGCAATGTAAGCAGAAAGAGTTCTCTCCCGGCCGCTTTCGTCTGTCATGAATCTACAAGACAGCCGACATAATATCTGGGCGACAACAGCGTGCTAACAGTGCAGTGACTTCCATTTTCTTTGCTTTCTATTGATTTTCACTTAATAACTGGCGAAATACTAAACGTCCGCCCTGAGTACCTAATAAATCCTGCCTGAGCTTTTTATTGAGGAGAATTTAATAAAAACAACCATTGCGGCTGAGGGATTTTTCTTCTGGACAGAGCATGGTGAGGGGTGGGTGGTGTGTGTGGGGATGGGGAGAGAGACATTTGAATTTTCTAATTTTTTTTTTTAAGATTTCCCCCCTCTCCCCTCTCCTTGCTACTCTCTTGAGGACCCAGTGTCGTTTCTTCCAAAGGCACCTGGTTACTTTGCTTTGTGTTTGTTTTCTCCTTGTCCAGAAATGGCCACTACATGCGTGTATTGCCATGAGACAGAGAAGAAGGGCATTTGCAAAGGAAGGCACTTCCATCACGTCCATCCTACCCACCCACACTTCTTCAATCTGATTTCAATTTTGTTAATTGTTATGAAGGTTCCCTAATTGCCAAGTGCAGGGCCTGTCAGAATCCTACAGTAACACGCTTTTTATTGTCCCATTTTACAGCTATTTTATGTTTGACACTTGACATGCAGGCGTGAAGATCCTCTGTCGGATTGGTTGGCTACTGTAACAAAATGGCATTTTTAAGTTATACGAAGTGTTAAATCTGCATCCAGTTAGAAACAAAACAAAACAAAACCCTGTGGTTTATAAGTTGACAATTAATCTTAATTGTTAGCTTGGGAAAAAAAAAAAAGCTGAAAAACAAAAGTAAAAGGCCAAACCCCTTCTTTCTCTAGCTGTCCAGCAAGTGCATGTGTGTGTATATGTTGGTACATACGTTACATACAGTTTTCTTTACTGAAGATGAATCGGGAGAGACTGGGACATCGCTCCTAAGCACAACGTATTATTTTCCTCTGCATAACCTCCCGGAACGGCTCTCTTTCTTTGCCAATAAACTCAACAGTGTTCCTATTATACAAAGCTGCTCTTTTAAAGCATTTGACAGTTTTTATTTTAATTGACACAGAGGCAGTTTCAAAGTCATTGGGTTTAATGAACAATCATCTTAGCATTTGCCTGCTCAAATCCTCTTATTCCCAGCAGTTCACAGTAAAGTTTATTCTAACGGTTGAAATTAAAAAAGGAGAGAGAGGCAAGTAGAAATGTTGAGGAGCTTATATAAAAATCTGCGAATCTCAAGTTTTGTGCAGTGCTGTTATGAAAACTACTCAGCCATGCAAAGCAATAAGAGGTTTAATTACTCATTGGTAGTCCCTCTGCTGCTCCTGATGTGGCGTGTGGTGTTGCGGAGGCCTGGGAGAGATAATTGAGGCATATGGGTGGAGTACAGCACTGTTGTGGCAGCTCATCTATTTTTTTCTCTTATTTTTGTGTGTGCTACTGTCTCATTTGTCCTAAGGGGCAGAAGGCTCAACAGTTCAGCATGGAGAAGTATCCAGTAGATGACCCTGATTTGAAGCATATAAGGACCTTGCAAGGGAAAAGGATGTCTCCTGGTGGTCTGGCAAATCCACTCTGACTCAGTCCAGCAGTTGCAAGAGGCAGCATGAGAATGAAACCTCTGAACCTCTGAAAAAAGATCTGTTTCCAGGCTTGGTTTAATCTATCCAGTCTAGGCATTACTGGGCTCATGTGGCCAAGGATTTAATGGCTCGTAATAGGCGTAACACCAGTGACAGCTACGGCCTTTCCCTTCTGCAGGGTATTACGGGATAAAGAGAAGGACATGATTACTGAACCTGAACAAAACCTGGACCTTTAAAACCATGTAGAGGGAATACCCAAAACCTGGAATTCTTGAATTTCTTTAGTGTCCATTTTAAGGCAGACTAATTAATGAATCACCTTCATCATATAACTTCATGTGGCAACTCCATAAGAATAAGAAAGTACTAAAAGTTTCTTCTCTGGTTTATTAATATATGTTAATGACATTCAGCAGCTGGAAGTAAAATCGACATTCCAGCAGGGTGTGATTGAATTGTTCTCCATAACTGGCCAGCCAGTAATTTGTGTACTACCTGTCATTAGAGCTTGGAAACCTCTTTCCTAAACTAAAATATTTTTACAGTTTTTACCAAATGGATAAAACAAGAAGAAATTTTATCACTATCTAAATGGAGTAATAGAGTGGCAGGACATATTTGCATTCTGAATAGATTAGCTGGTCTTTTAAATATTTATTTGTGTCTATTTTCAAAGTCTCTGATCCTCTGAAATTTTCCAAACACTTCTGATTTGACAGACTGGGAAATCTGTCTGCAGCTCCAATTATACTTGAAAAGATACATATAAATGATTTGACAAGTTAAAAATTAGCAGCAAGTTCTATACCTAGCAAGATTTTGTAAGCAGCAGTTCATAATTCATGATACTTCACTCTAAAGTTCATGTAAATTCTGTGTGTGTGGGATCCTTTAATTGGTAAGCATAAAGGTGTATTGCTATTCACCTAATGTATTCTATTGCTCAACAAAAGGTTGTTGTAGTGAGCTCTGATTGTGACAAATGATTTACTATTAAGAACATTCTGTAATTATTGTTCGGTGGTACCACAGACCGATACATCATTAACATGATAGACGACCTTTTATATCAGCAAAAATAACTAAATTAATAAAAATGGCTTCATTCCAAATGCTGTCAGAAAGCCAATATTTGAAACAACCAAGTATCAGTGATACCTGAAAAGACCAGAGTTATATTTTTGTTAAGCAAATCTTATTGTTTGTGTAATAACATTGACATGTGCTGTAGAATAGAGGGCTGGATTTTCAGCTGCTGTGAATCAATGATCTAATTAATTCTATTTATGTAGAGATACACCACTCCACAACTGTCAAGGGTATGATATGTAGGATTTTATTGTACTGTTAAAAGCAAGACTGTAAAAGTATCAGAAAACTTTTTTCTCTTCAAGAATTCTGGGAACTGATGCAAGTGTGCTCTGACTCTCTGGTTCTTCAGATTCTGTTCCAAATTTCTTCCACACAAATCCAGTATGACTCTCCTAAATGAAATACTTCCTCCAAATTTATATCTCCTCACTTGAGTTTGGAGAGGCCAGAATCCCATCCATTAACCATTAAAGTTAGGAACTTAAAAAACTACCTGAAGAATTGTTTTTGTTTTGGTTTTTTTTCCTATGAAAGAGTCTAAGCTCAATATAATGAATTTTTTGTTACCCACTATGCTGTATTCACTTTTTAAGTTTTTTTCAAATACTCGACAAAACAGTGCAGTTTCTGATGGAGAATAGTAAGCCGCTAGTTCTGGAGACAGTGTTGCTTTGCAGAATACAGATAACTTGGGGGTGATGCCATTTGCTGTCTCCATTTAAATTCCTATCAACTGCAGATAATTTTTATGAAGAAGATAACTATCTTTTGGGAAGTGGTCTGAGTCTCCCAGGCTATCTCCCTGAGCCTACTAAAGAGCCAGCAGGGAGTAACAAACACAGATAGTACTGCTTGGGGAAGGGTTGGAGACAGTGGCTACAGAGCACTTCTACTCATGAATTTCTTTCATGTCTTCATTTCTAACATCTCCCATTCTCTCCCTACCCTTTAGTATGGGACAGCCCCCATATTAGAAAAGTAGGAGGAAAAGCCATTTTAAGACTGGCGCTGGAGAAATCCCTGCAGCAAACCATGACCACAGCTGAATGTACCACTGTGGATTATTCCTCTATTGTTTTTTTGTTTTATTCAGACCTCTCCAATATCCATCCTCTCATTCCATCTCTTCTTCCTCCTTTTGTCATTCCACCAAGTTGTTCATTCCCAAGGTAACCCACAAAAAAAAAATTAAATAGGTGTATTGAACTCAGTTGGACACTTGTCAAATGCTCAGTGTCACATCTCTCATTTTTTCCCCATTCCTGTTCAAGTGTAAGTTCCTTCATCAGGGACTGTTCTGTGTATAAGTGTTTCACACCTGGCTTTCTCAGTTGTCCGTGTAGACATTACAATGGTAAATACAGCAAACAAGTATTAGGTGGCTGGATCACAAAATGTTGCATGATACCTGACTTGGTTTGCTTCACCATAATAAATTCTCAGGGTGTTTTTTCAGTGACTCACACTGAAAGAAGAGGAAAAAAACCAATTAATGTACAGGTTATTGTCTTCTAATAGGCAAAGAACAAGATTTTGGGACTTTACTCCTTCAGCAGCTGTGTTACTAACTCACTGTGTAACCTTCAGCAAATCCCTTTATTGCATCTCTGTAAAATATTGGTAATGAATTTACGTTTTGTAAAGTGCTGGGAGATCCACAGATGAAAAGCGCTATATAAGCTAAGTGTTATTAATGTGATTCACTCAGTGAAATGAAATCTCTGTTGAGAAAAATACTGTTCTGTAAAATTTATATTTAAAGTTACATATTTTACAGCACCAAGAGAATGAAGGTTGTGTCACTGTTTCCAACATATAAACTATATTTAGCAATTTATTCCTTGGCTTCTCTCTAAGTAAAAGAAAACAGCTTGATGTTTAAAAATAACATTTTGTAGGCTTGAGGTTCATAATTTGGACTGGAATATTTTTTAAACAATTATTTAAAAAGAATGAAAAAAATCTCTTTCTGCCCATATAGAATAAATTTTAATTCCTGCATGGGCCATATGTATGAAGGTTAGTCATTTATCTTGAATAGATATTTCAATTTCATACGCACATTGCTATAGAAGAATCTTTCTGATGTCAGCCATTTCTGTATTTTCTTTTGATGCATAGCTTGCCTTTTAGTGTTGCATCCTGTGAAACAGTGGGACAGTGTTTGAATACTGGACAGTTCAGTTCTGTAGCAAAACCTCTCTATTTTTACTGCTGAGACAGGCTAAGTTGCAAAAGGTTATACAAACTACATAAATGTAGGGAACTATATTTGACTCTTAAAAACCTTTTGATTTTATTAACTGATATTACCTATAACATCTTCAAGGAAATTGGTTTAAACATCTGAGTTTTAACCCAATTTTTTTTTTTTTTTTAAGAAAGAGAGCATTCTTTCCTGATCTTCTCCCATAATTCATTTTCAAACATCATTTTGTATAAAAAGCTTTTGGTTCACAGTGACTTCTGCCAGGAATACAGCCCAGCTTTTTTGTCTTGAATCAATTAATCAAATATCACTATTACGGGAGTCTAGGGAAGGAAGAAAAAGCTTTTACAGAACTTTACCAGAGGATGTAACTAGTCAAGAAGAGATGAATCTGGATTCCATCTTAGGCAAAATGTTGATATGATTCTGATAAAAACCAAAAAGTCTGTCTGAGGACTGTGCACGAGACTCTTCCCATTTGTTTCCTTGGCTCCTGCTTGTCATCACCATACCAAGAGACACTAGAGTTGGACTCAAAAGTATGCTCTTATGAGGAGGTCAAACTAAATGGAAACCTTTTTCTAGTTCTGGCATCTGAACTGTAACTCTAAGCTCCTACTACCTGACCATTTTTTTTAAGTTTTCTCCATTAGAGATAAGTTATTATCTATAGAAATCTGTTTGACCCACTATCATATTCAAACCCTCTCTGAGGAGCTTGAAGAAGCACTGAAGCACTTACTCAGCTATTTTCTTCACTTACACACGACTCGGGTCCTGATGGACATGATGCCCTAACTTATTGTGAATGTCTAGGCACTAGATATTAGCTTCACAAAAAGTCTGGAGGCTATAGTTAGACTGGAAAAGCATAGCTCTGAACTGGAAATAGAACCTACAGCAAAATATAAATGTAAACCCAACTGACTGAGGAGGTGAAGCAATGTTGTGTAAAGAAAAGCACACAACAATCCCTGGAGCCCTGTTTACAGTAGAGAGATGAAGGTGTTACCATGAACTTTGTAGCGAGGTCTGTATCTGCTTTTATTTCCAATATAATATAATATAATATAATATAATATAATATAATATAATATAATATAATATAATATAATATAATATAATGAAATTAAGCAGGTATCAGACTATTTCTAATCTCCAACAACCACAAGGAAAGGCAACCCATGTTGCTTGTGCATTTCCTTGGAATGCTACATGGAGATATTAAGCAAATCTCATGAATTATTTTCATTTTTTGAATAGGTCCTTTTCTTCCAGACTTTAGACTCAAAGAGATATTCTTTGTCCAGTTCTTCTAGAACAAGGTTAGACTTCTTCCTAACAGTCAGCAGTGACTCTTTGAAATTGTTTTCAAAGCCAAATGTTGGCTGGAACTATTTTAGGCCTTGTCTTTGCTACCTTGGCCCTATCTGAAAGGAAGAAGTTTGCCCTTGAAAGAGAGTTAAACTGCTATGATTCACGACTTGGAATAATTGCAGGATGCTGACTGCCTGAAGTGGTGCCTCCCACTGGACCAGTGCAAGTTTCCTTCCTTCTTGTCTGACCAAGCCATTAAGAAGTTAGTCAATTCCCTGAAGGTTACTTCCAAGGAATATCCAAAAAGGAAATACCCAGCCCTGGAAAGGTAATTTACCTAGACAGGATCTGAAATGCAGGGTTCTCAGCTGAGGGAGAAAGTCCTATATCCCATCTGTCTGTGGGAATACAACTTCACAAGCTTTTCATCCCTTGAGCTAACAACTGCAGACGTTCCACTGGGAGGTGTCCTATAAGATCCAAAGTACTTGGAGATCCATCTATTATCGCATCCGGCCTGTTTGAGCAAGAAATGTGGCATATCAGTGTTCTCAGAGAAACAGTGGCAGAGCGGCATCCTCAATTTGAGAATGGTTTAAATCTTCATCTGTGCATGATGTCTCCTGACCAAAGGCTATTTTTGACTTGGTGGAGGCACAAGTGGGAGGAAATGCCAGCTATCTGTCTTTAGGGACTCACTGTAATTTGTTTCCTTTGTTCTTAAGGAGCAGATCCCCAGCTGGTGTGAAATGGCATTTCAGAAGAGCTACTGTTGTGAGAAACCAGCCCTAATGCCTGCTATACTGGTGGAGCCTATCGCTAAGAAACCAGTCTGCTGGCCAAAGTATGTTGTACTCTACCCAAACACCGTGATGATATTTGAGATCAAAGGAGCTGGTAGGCTGAGGAAAGCTTACAAAATATTTACTTTTTAGGGTGAGAAATGCACTTCGCAGGACCTGTAGCTAGTGAAAATGTTTATTAGAGATTTTAATTTTTATTCCTTCTGTGTTTTCAAAGTCCAGTTTACTCCTAAGGAAAATGCACTGGAAAGGAACTTTTAAGTAACTGGAGTGACTGCATGGAAATGGGTAAAAGTGACTTGGGAGCAGTTTCTTGGAAGCAGGAGCATCCCCATCCCTGTGCTTCTTGGCCTCCTGGGCATTTTTGAGAAAAAAATAATGGCTGTAGGAAGATACAGCACCGTGAGTAACAGACTTGTCTGAGAGCACTAACCCTTCATGTGAATGAGAAAATCTTCTTTTAGTAGAAAACAGATGAACACAGTTTTAGTCCTTAATCAAGTTGGCTTTGGCCTGTAGGAAGACTGCATTTTAAAATTTACCTCTTCACACCACTTCTCTCCTTCCCCACCTTCTCTGCAGTCAACAGCCCAGGCAAAGATGCTGAAGATGTCTTCATTAAAAAAAACCAACCACAAACAAACAAAAAACACCCAGTGCCTCCAGAATATCGGTATATCGAAAAATCCTGACAACTGTGTGAACATATTTTCAACACCTGTTCAGTACTTAGCCAGATGCCTCTTTATTTCGAGGTTTGTGAATACTTACCTGTTTATTTGATATATTGGGTTTAAAATGTGCAAAAAGATGCAGCAAGAGAAATTTGTGAAAGTTCCTTATCATAATTGCTCTTTTGAATCCTGAAAGTGAAACTTTGTGGATCAGATAGACAAATTTCTTCCTTTTCGTTCTTGCTTGTGTGCCTCTCTCCATCTCTGTGCCTCAGTTTCCCATTCTATAAAAAGTGCTTCTGGTTTGGACTATGACCTTTACTGTGATCTACCGATGCAGAGTGGTGCTTTACACTACACGGCAATTTCCAGGTAAAGAACTATCCTTCTCCATGATGGCCAAGCTGGACAGTAACTACAGTGAGGATGTGACTGCTTGGGTGGGGAGAAAGGACAACTTCTTCCTTGGACTGGCCACTGAAATTTCATCCTTTACACCACCCTCATGATTCAGGGCTATTTGCCACAGAAAGGTTTAAAAGGACTGTTCCTTCCTTGGGTGCGACTCTGATATGGATACATAAATGCATCAGAATTTTGTTAAGTCTGAAACACACTTTTCTCAGAACTTTAATTTTTGATGTTAAAGATATAGCTGTCTCTCGCAGCACAACAGGCCTCAGACTTTCACAGCTCCAAGACATAGATGTCTGATTACTTAAGCTCTATTTGAAATTAAATTCCAGCCTCAGGGGCATTTTGATAATAAATTCATTTAGGGAAGAACTTTCTTTCACAGACACAAACATCCTCTACAACCATGCTCCGTGCCAGTATCTCCACAGAGAAAATTTTAGGGTACTTTCCCCACATTTCTGCTTCCTGTATTCTTTTCTATGGTTTGACTACCTGATTCACCACTTCTTTTGGCAGGTACCACCCTCTTGCACTTGACTCGGCTTTATTGCACTTCCAAGTTTTCCTCAAGGTAAGCACATCTTCATCACTATTTAAATCTGCCTTTGAGGACACCACCAGCCTGCCAACACATCTGAGCTTCCTTTCCCCTCTTAATCCTACCTTGTATTCATAGCAGAGTCACCTTGATGACTGCTTGCTGCTTCTCCCTGGATTCCCTGTTATTTTGGGGACATAGAGAGAGGAATTAGCAACCAGGCTGGAAGTGAGGCTCACAGAGTGGATGCTGGCTGAATCCACGTGCTCAGAGGTCATCAGCCAAACAAGCTTTGGGCATGCTGAGCACCCAGGGATGGGGACCCGGAGAGTGAGGGTGATCCTGTGGGCAGGTGGTGGAGTTGGGCTGAGCCCTGGCCCCAAGCTGATACTTGGTATGTGTGGAAGGAGAGGGAATTTCCCAAGCAATAGTGGTTTTGCTTCCTTGCAGAGAGGAAGGTAAATAGAATTTTAAAAATGAGGCTGAGAAAAGTGAATAGCTTTCTGCTGGCTTTGGTTTCCCCCAGGAATCATTTCTGGTCTGGTATTTTTGTCTCTAACAAATTTAGACCATATTTTCCTGTTGCTGTATTTCAGCCTTCATTTGATACCAGACTATAGTGCCTTATAACAGTGATCAAAATGAATGTTGAATTCCCAAGGACTTTACTGAGGTTGCTGTATCCAACACTTAGAAAAGCACTTTGAAAAGGGGACTAAGGATTATTATTCCCATTTTATGGATACGGTGTCATATTATCGCAGACATCAAGACGAAGGATTGTCTTGTACATATTTCTTGTCCATAGGAAACCAAGGAGAGAGGTGGAAATCTCAAGATAGAGAATATTCCAGCAAATTTGAAGACTGCTTCCAGCAAAAAGATAAGCACTTCATCTTCTGTGGTTTGCCTCACCTTGATTTCTACTGTTTTTTTTCTCACACTAACCCCAGCTAGGAAGAGGGAAAAGAGAGAGAACACTGATGAAGGACTTGGAGGAGTTTTGCTTATAGCCAAAGTCTGCTATCAACTGCTTCTTGGGAAATCTTGCTTACAGGGACTGGATTTTAGGACTGCATTTGCATTCAATGATAATGATTTTCTTTTAGTCCAGCTGGGATAACTGCAAAGATAGTGCCCAACTGCAACTCTGTTGAAGGAAGAGTGCCAAATAGATTACACTTCTGAGATGAGTGGAGCAGTGGGAAGGCAAAATGCTCAAGAATAATCCACGCTGTTAGAGCCATAACAAGGACTCTTGATTATGCAGGTTAAAATAACTCCTTGGCTATGCCTTGTATCCATTATCATTATCACTTCCAAGTGGGGCACTTTTTTTTTTTTTTTTTTTTTAAAACAGGTAAAGCTTTAAAAAAATAGCCTGGATCTTTAGATAGAATTGAATGTTCTGTGACTTTAAGTGAAAGCTCCACTGTTGTTGGGCAAATAAATTTAAACCACTTAACATGGCAGAGAAGGTCAGGCAAGCTTATTATAGTGATCATAGCGTTACAGCTATTGCGATTGACCGCTGCTCTTTGGAATCACCAATAATCAGAGGCCGCAAGCTGTGTTTGCAGAGAAAGGTCATCATTCATTTTTTTCGAAGCATTAATATCTTTTGTTTGTTTGGCTCAACATGAAACAGGAATCGATAGAGGTAATTCACAGAGCAATTAGCCCCTCATCTGTCAAACGGTGTCTGGGTGTATTTAACAAAAAGACCTTTGGAAAGGTTTAAAAAGGAGGAAAGTGCCTGTACAATCAACAATTTATATTTTCTACATGACACATTGTGTATGTATCTGTGAAGAGAAGGGACCTTGGGACTAAAAAAATATACATAAAACAGGCTGTAAATCTGTAGTCAGACTTTGAAAACCCACAGTGAGACAAACTGTTAACTGACTTGGAAAAGATTTCCATGCTGTTCTTAGTGAAGATAAAAATTTTCTACCTGAGGCTCAAGGAAAAAGTTAGACAGCTGTTCAAAAACTTGTCAGATTAATTACATGAAAGGCAATGGGGCAGCATAAAATGTTAAGAGGGCAGAGACAGAGGCAAAAGGTCCCTTGCAGCCCTGCTCCTACAGTTTAGGGTACTGTGAGTCCCTTTCTCCCCCCCAGAGGTTTTTCTTTATGGGGACACTCAGGAGAGTTAAGGAAAATTGAGAAAAAGTGCAGAAATCAGAACATAAGTTATTGCTCTGTTACACTTATGCAATCTTTATATAAGCACTGGTGAACTCTCAAATTGGAGAGACTAAACTGGGAGGATAAAGCTACAGTAGATCAAGGGCACTTTATTCCTGAATAAGAGTGTCTACCAGGGGATTTAATATATATTAAGAGTTGGCTGTATAGCGCCTGTGTTTGGAGGTAGAAGACTGGCAAAGAGCATATGGACTGCTAAAAAAGGGTGTATTTTAGACATATCATAAAAGGTTTGGAGGTCGTCCCAGAAGTTCAGATGCTTATTCCAGATAAAATTTGGCTATCTCAGCCGCTTAAAAATAAGACTCCGAACTTTATTAGATGAGTAATTGTAGGTTAAGCTTTCCTCATTTTTTGTCTCAATGCTGAAATTCTATATCACGTTAGAAAGCTTAGAGTTGGTGAAAATTAAGATTTCTTCCAAAGTCCAGGACTTTGAGTTCCAGTTAAAGCAGATTTTAAAACTCACACCAGAAAGCTTTCTGTACTTTCATGTACTCAGTGACTTTAAATTTTATTTATTTATTTATTTAGGTATCTTCAGGACTTGGAAGGTGCTGTGGAGTCCACCCATTGATAACACTGGGAATTTTGCTTAATTTGAGCCTGTAGAAGTCTGGGTCTTTGGTGCTATAGGCCTAGGCAGATGCTCATTATAGTCCCTCAGTTCATTTAAGTAGGTTTCTAGCAGTAGACTCCACATCAGGTTTTCGGATGTGGACAGAAGGTGTGTTAAGCCCTGCTTGCTGACTATGTCATGTTCTCAGGATGTTCTTTAGAGCCTCAACCCTATATCATTGTCAAAGGCACCAAAGGCACATGATGAAAAAGCAAGAGAAAATGGTTCTTGAGCACTGTTGGTACTTTAAAGTTGCTTCTAGATTCTAGCCACCTTCCTAGATCTAAGACTGACTCTTTTCCCATCAAGGTTTCTGTGATTTTGTTTTGGGCATTTTTTTAAACTTGCTTTTTACTTCATTGGTGGTCATTTTAATTGGCAGTAAAATGGGGAGATTTTCTCTGTGACCTCAAAGAGCCCATCAGTGATCAGTGAAAGTTTTATCATATATTATGAAATTAACATTAAACATTTAAATATTCATGTTCTAGAAAAAATGTGGCATTTCAATCTGAAGAAAATTCAGAGTAATATATAGCAGTCAGCTTTTTATTTGCAAGATATTAGTTTCTTAATCTTCAAAATGCAACATATATAGTGAATGAAATAAAATCATAAATGAATTCAATTTTCCTATCTTAATCAATTTCCTAATAGACTGATCTCCATGTCACATCTCTAGTACTGTAGCATTAGTTCACAACTGCTTTGATAGTTTCTCTGTTTCTTTGTTTTCTTTTCGTTTTAGATATTGCTATAAGCTCCCAATGCCAAATCTGTGCTTCTGCTGAGAACAGATATAGAAAAAACTTTTCCTTGCTACATATACACTTTTAAATCAAAGGCATCCAAAACACTATAAGGTAAACAATCAATGAATTTTTTACTGATATTTCATTAATTCTTAACATTTTTTTTATTTACAGTGCTGTGCAGATAGTTTAAGAAACTTCATAAAAACCAGCTTTCAGATTCTAGTCTGAGGGCAATCAGTGGTCTGTGAGATTACAACAGGTGGTCTTCAAAGTCCTAATATCTTTGTGGTCAAAGTTCTATTATCTTTTTGGTGGTTTTTTTCAATTAAAAGTTTGATTAACTATGCTTGGTGGTTCATGACGAATTTGGAGTGCTGACAATGCTCTGTTTGCCCTCAAAGTGTGAGAACCAGTGCTCTAGAAGAGGATTATATTCCTTTCTCTTTTGATAACGGTGAGTTAAATTCTTGCAGGCTCCTCTGTGAATTTTCTCTGATTTTATGAATCTATTCTTAGATTTAGCTAGATGGATAGGCTGCTGGGGACTGTGCTACTCTGTAATTGTCACTGAGGTAGGATAGTCCATCAGCAAAACACCTCTTAAATATCAGTCCTGGCTTCCATCCAGAGAAAACCAAGACATGCTATTGAACAACACTTAGGACCAAATCTTTCTTTCTCCTCTGCCACCACTAAGCAAATTCGTTAAAGGTCTTGGCCTGTATTTAAAATAACATGAGCTTAAAGAACTTGCTAGTGTTTCATCTTAGAAGACATGAAGTGTTAGAGGAAAGGCCAAAAAAAATGTTGGCAGACTCCTCAACCAAGAAGTTCAAAGATGGTGTTGATACCTAAATGTCCAATCTATCCTTAAACATCTGTTTGCCAGGCAACTTGTCTAAGGAGTTGGGCAGGGTTTTCAAAGGAGCAAATGGCAGCGAGATGCCTGACTACCATTTGTGCCTTTGAAAAATCTACCTTCTTGTCTACAATGACGTTTCCCTGAAAATTTACCATCAGCAGTAAGAATAAATGGTTTTGACAGTCACTCAACAACTGCAAGCAATTAGAACCATCTAGATCTGTGCTGACTCTACATGCTACGGCATTTAAAATACCGGCAGTCAGTTTGTTAGCACTCCCACTGGTGAGCACAATCTCTGTCTGTATCTGTGAAACATTTCCAGGTAAGTCAGTTATGAATAATTGCTGTTCCAAACAAAGTTAAGAAAAGAGGTGGAGACCTTTGTGCCTTGCACAATAAAGGGAAAACATTGCACAGAAAGTCAGCTAAAGCCAAAGAACCTCAAGAGAAAAAGACAAAGATTATTTAGTGGATTTACAGTAGTACTTTTACACATTACAACAAGTCACAACTGGAAATGAATGAGTTTAAGGCATGCTGTCATTCAAAAAAGGAACAAAGCACTAATTGCTGTTTGGCATCACATTTTTGTTTATATTTATGACTGCCTTTCTTAAAAGCCTAACTTCCTATTCGTGTGCAGGTTTCCTTAAACAGTTTTAACTAAACAATTAAACTTTCATTCATGGATATAATCTAATAGGAAGGAATTCTTCTGCCTCATTGTTTTATGCTTTTGATAAAGAAAATATTTCAAGTTACCTTAACAAATCTTTTAGGAAAATAAAATCCTGTAGGATGTAGGGCAGCAGCTTTCAAGAATCACACCCCCCCCATGTCCCTCCATGGTAGAAGGTAGCAGTTCCTTTTTGCGGCAACTTTGGCAGCTGCATTTTCTTAGCTGAGAGCAACATTTCTTGGAAATTAGAGAAGGGATATTTATCTTTGTTTTGCAGAGGCCCAGGGTACACCTGCTCTTTACCTCAAGGACCTATCCAAGGGTAACTTCAAGACTTGCTTGGTTTTCCAGACTGTTGGCAAATCTTCAGGTTTAGCCTCATGAGGATTCAAGGGTATCCTCCAGAGGCTATGTGCCCTGTCATACCGAAGAAGCACAGCAGCTGGGTGTCAGTTTTCAGGCATGTGCTGGACCATGGAACATCCTGAACTTACAAGTGCTTTCTGCAATGACTCGTAAAATATCCGAAGCTTAAGAAATGTGCAAGCTTTGTCTTTGAGGACAGTAAATTTTGAAGGAAGGTGCAGACAAAGTGTAGAGATAGTAAAGGAGTTCGGCCCAGATGACACAGAAAACCTGTAGCTGAGGCAGAAAGTGAACCAAATTCCAAGGCAGGAACAATTGCCACACTCCTCTTAGAAGTCCTGTAAATAAAGTGTCTGTTGAAGCTGAAATATTTCCACAAATAATTTTGGCTTTGAAATAGCATGTTTTACTGAAAAGTTTCCAGTTAGCTGTGTTGTTAACATCAGGCCAAGTCCTGAAATCCTTTATTCAGGTAAAAAGAACAATAAAATGTAGAATAACTTCTTCGGTGAACTCAGTAGGTGTCAGATGGAGAGATGTACCTGGATCAAGCCTCAGGTCTGGATCAGGAGAAGGCCACACTTGCTTTCTGCTGGAGCCGTATCACTCGCTTCTGTCCTGCCATTAGTGTGGAAATGTTTATGCAGATTATTTTCAGAGCCTCCATCATGTTTTACAGAAGTTAGGCCTGTTAGGCCAGATCCAGACTGGATCTGGATATTACTGAGTCTTTGAAGGCCCTCATATAATGAGCTTTGGGCCACAGTCAAACCTGTGCAATAGAGAAGGCATTTTCAGAAAGAGTCCTGTAAATGTATTTGGACTGGATTTTCAAAAGCACCTAAGTGAACTACACATTTTCAGAGACTTGTGAATGCCTTTAAAAATCCTGTCCTTTGAGATCTGGATTTGAGAAAACGTTCATGATGACATGAAGGATAAAGTGCTTGTAATAATAATTGCAGTATCAAGGCCTCCCCAGTCTTCTTTTCCTTTGACTGAATTGCTGCACATTCCCTCAAACCGGGATAGGACCCAGTGGGCCTGGGTTTCAGTTTTACCATCTCCAGCTGAATGCAAGGATAGCACGTCTTGTTTTGTTTTGGGTTTTGGGTTTACTTTTTTTGAAGTAAAGATCTGCTAGAAGAAAACTGCTAATTCACCTACAGTTAGCAGGCTTGTGTTTAAGAATCTGTCATTCTGCTCTCACCCTTCTTGTTTAGATTATTAACTATTCGTATCTCACAGATAGTCCCTGTTTATGTTGTTTCAGTTAATGTCTTCTCAGGTAACCTCATAGGTTTGCTCAAATTTTACTGAAGAATGGCCTGAATGTCACATTTGTGAGGACAACTAGCTTTTCAGTTCCTATCTCCAAAATTTTCGTGAAATGTTTTTCTGGCACCATCTCAGTCCCTGTCAGACTATGGTTTTATATGGACTTGTTTATGACTGCTGGAACCTTCACAGAGATATCTTCTAACGCTCCTCCACATACACACGGTCTCAATACCTCAAGCCTGCTCCTTCTCCTGCAGAAATATCATATCTACTTTGATATTTGATCCATGTGCTCCCAGTAGGAATCTTGTGACTAGTTGTTCTTTTATATCATTGCCAAACACCTCAAAGTGAAAACACAAAAACATACTTCGAGTGGGGAAGAAAATCTAGTTATAAGTTAAATGAAAGCAAAATTAGGGACCTGCTAATAAAATTAGATTTTCTTGACACTTTTAGTCAATGCAAAAATAATTGTGGGAATATAAAAGGTTTTTTATGGTCAATTATTCTTGTCTTAGTAAGTATCTATAATCATAACCACCTCTGAATAGGTAATAATCCTCAGTAGGGAGAAGAGAAACTTCCCTGCAGGACCATAAGGAAGGTAAAACGTTATCACATGCATGCATAAAATATATTAATATTGAGATGGTGCCAGTGCTAAGGTCAGATGGTTAGACATCTTTTCTTCCCCAGAAAATATAGTATTCCACCTTATTGGACTGCTGACATCCAATTGATCTGCATTATTGCTCTTTGGCAAGTGTATGTGCACCTAAATATTTCAGATAATAGGTATTACAGTATTAGGCGAAAGCTTCCTTGAAGTCTCAAGCAGTATCAAAGAAGTATAAATTGTAGAATAGGAAAGATGAAGATGACACCGGAAAGCTTTGAATGAGACATCATTCTGCATTTAGAAAGACAACTGAAAAAGTTAAGACAAAAAGAGGGGAAAGATGTTATCCCTTCATTTTTTCATCAAATGCCCTTAAAGGCATACAAATGACCTCTTAACAAAAATGAGTTTCTCTTGGGTTTCAGATGCTGTTTATTATCTGGGAAAGAGATGAGGAGGAAAAAGCAACAGAAAAGTCTGGCAAATTATGCTTATTTGAAAGTAAAATGCTTCCCATCAACAGTGCAGTGAGAACGTACTGTACGTGTCAGCTGGATGTTGACATGTTCGTGTTCTTCATAAGGTCCTTCACCGAGCAAGCAGTATGAAGAACTTTTCTGGGGAAAATCCTCCTGGAATCTGAATCGAGTGACATCACTATCCCACACATCGTGCCTGGGAAATCCAGATTACTCCTGGTAATGAAAGGGGAAAGGGAAGCGTGTTCTGTAAATAGGGAGCTTGAACCCAGATTCTCTGGCTGCCACCCAGATGTCTCTCAGTACAAATGGGCTCATCTGATCTCTCCAGTCAATTTTATTCTGGAAAGTAGCCAGCGGGCCTAGTTCATGACCCAGTGATGTCATTATAATTCATTTTCACTCACCACCAAGCCTTCTGAACTTTCCATTTTACAATGGGTCTTTTTAATAAAGAAGGCAGTCATGAATAGAATTCATAAGCACTCCTAATGATTTATAATCTTTTTTTTTTATCTTTAAAATGGACAATCCTGCCTCCTCTGTCAAAACTGCTTAGGGAGGTTTATTTCTTCTGTCATAAAACACAGTATAGATTTTATAGGTAAAACGAATGCTATTGCCACATATTTAAAAAGGGGAGCTCTTGTGAATATAAAAAGTCTTCCTCTGGTTCAGCAGAATAAAGTTACTGCAATAAAGAGGTAGTTACTGTATCGATGGATCTCTGGTTATGGCAAATGTGTGGAGGCTTTCACTGGAATGACTGGAGCACTTCCCCATCACCATCGGTGAGGCATTGCAGTTCGCACGGCACGGTACGAGTGCACCAGAGGAGACCTGAACAGCTGTGGCATGTATAACCTGCAGCCTGTACCTGCACAAACAAGACATTGCTGAACTTGGCTCCAATGCCCTCCTGAAGTCTTGCCTCATTGAACTTGTTTAACCCCTCCCAGCTAAAATAAACTTTCCTGAGATTACTTCACTTATCCTCGGCATGGATCTTTTCACCCCTGGGTTGTAGGAGCTGAGTGGATGATCAATGCATTTGCAGCCTGCACTGTAATTTAACTTGCTGTGTCTGACAGGAGATGTGGAATTGCTAAAGAGAAGCTTTACTTGTAATCTTCTTATCATCTTATCCTGGAGTGTTTGTGAAGGGGGAGGCCTTTCCAGCAGAGACTCAGAGTTGAGGGTTAATGCTGAGAAAGAGAAATTGCCCTACAGTGCATCTGACTCGGTGACCTGATAAAACATGCTCTGGACAGCTCATGAACTCTAGCCTCTAACTACACACTGCACTCAGGCTTTCCTGCACTAACATCACTTGCCTTCCTTTCATAAGCTCATTAAGAAAAGTCACTGGCTGTAAATATGATGGTGAAAAAAAAAGCAAATCTTTTCTCCCTTCCTCTCTTTCTTGCTCTCTTTCATTTCTGATGCTATTTCAGATCTTCCTGGCTGAACAATAATTAGCACAAGTCTTGTGTGATTAATGGAAATGAGATGAATGGCTCAGTGGTACTAAGAACTGGAAGGAGGCAAGGATCAGAGGCACAAGGCGAAAAGGTGCAGGAAGTCAGTACCTAAGAGATTCTGGGAAGAGAATCTGAGTTAGGAAATGGAAGGAATGGAAATAGGGACTAAAGAGAATAAAAGAAGTGAAAAGAGGAATGGGAATTGAGAGGAACCTGGAGGCAATGAAAGGGAAGGAATACCCATTGGAAACTGAAAAATGGGAAGAAATTCAGGCATCTGGATAAGGGCTAAGGATTGCTGGCTTCTAACTGGAACTGTGCAATGGATTTGTTGCACAGCCTTAGCTAAATGGCTTCTTTGGGGAGTAAGCAAAAGGGAGGGAATGATCCTGCCAAGCTCCCATTACCGTCTGTGGAAATCTTTCTATTTCCTTTACTAAGAGGTGGATCAAGCTCTAGGAGAAAGGATGTAAGAGGGACCAATAGGAGAAACTGCAGAGACAGCTAGTTAAAATAGAAAGGGAAGCAGAAGTGGGATGTTAGGATTAATCAAGAAGCTAATGGGGAGCGGTGACAAGCCATGAAAACCAGTTTTTGTAACATAACATCCTGCAGACATAAGTGAAATATCTTAAAGCTTTCACAAGCAGTCGTACTGTAAAGTTGATAATCCTACAGAAGCGCATGGAATTAATTAAAACTCCTTTAAAGGGCTATTAAGGGGAATTCCAACTTCTTTACTGTCTGAGTGCTGTTTCACACAGTTGTTATTGATTAGACTTGAGTTGTAAAGTGGTTTGTAAGAATTAGGGAAGGGCAAATGGTTTAGAAATAGACACCGTGGGTGTTCAGACTGGAGCAGACCAAACTCAAATAGTTATGGCTACTGTATTATTAGATACTCCTCTCATTTGAGAAGGAAAGAGGAAAAAATCTCCCTTGGGTGAAACTCAGAGAAGTTTTCCAATAAGTCTTTTCCCACATCTGAGAATTTTTTGGTAGGAGGAGGTGGTCAGATCCCAAGTCTGGAAAGCTTTGCTGGCTGTGAGCTACATGCAATGTATGTGGCCCATCAAACCATAGGTGCCTGTGATAGGAAATGTACTCCTAGGTGAGTCTGCTTCTGATCCTAGTCTTAGTCTAGTTTTATTAGTACCAGATTTGATGTAGACTTCACTCACAGTCCTCAGTGTGAAGAACTCTTCAAGAAGGTGCTGTTAGCTCTAAGTGGAGAGGGGGGGACCAAAGTCCAAGATAAATGTGTAGCTGCTTCTACTTGCAAGTTGATATAAAGTAAATAAAATAAAATAAAATAAAATACTAGTAAGCATGAGACTTTTGAGGTATACTGCTCCCTTGTACAGATCTAGCCATTCTCTTTTCCATGCTTTTGGCTTCAAGCTGAGCTGCTGAAATGCCTTCTGTAAGTCCAAAGAAACTAGTTGTGAGTAACGTGTCATCAGTTAAATCAACTCTCCTTTGCTAACATAAATAAAGTAGACTTTTGTACTAGATACTTGTTTTCCCTCTTTTCTACACCAGGAACATGTGATTGTGCAAGAGGGACTTTGGACCAAGTCCAACTCACAGCCACTAAAGACAACTTTCATGCATAATAATAAAATTCATGGATTAATTAGGTCTTTTAGCTGATTTAGTAGTTTGCTCCTCTGCTCCCTTATTAGAAAACTGTTCCAAGAACATTTTTCTAATTTCCATCCTAAGGGTGCACAAGGTCAGTCTACAGGATTTTGTTATTAGGTCAACTTTACCTCTCTGGTTATAGAACTCTTGGCGCTCATATCAGTTTTTTCCTGGTACATTTATAGAGTGAATATACCCCTTCTCAAGCAGCATTTTGCAAGACAAAACAAGCCATGTCCACTTTGTTCCCTTGGAAGACTGTCTCTCCAGCAAGATTTTAAGTAAACAGGAAGAGATGTTCCTACACAACATCTTAAGTCCCTTACAGTGAGTGGAAATGTGCAGTCTTGAGGAAGCAGCCAGTCTGCTTTCCAATCTCTGAAAATATAGAACAGATGCACAGGTGGTCTTACGGGGAGATATTTTGTGGCCAAGCTTGGGTGGAGGCCAGCACTGAACTTTGTCTTTAACTCTGGTACAGAGAGTTATACACAAATATAAAATCTAAGGCAGAGGAATGGAAAAGCTGACCTGCTTATGACTTCAAGGAAGAAGAAAATCGGGAGTAGTGGGAAATACTGCGATCTGTCAGTCTGATTACCAGCCCACACATCTCTATGCATTTCAGCCATTACTATCAGCTGCAATCCATCTTGTATCATGACCCTAACCTTGTTATCTTTCAAGGTCTTGAGTCCTGGGGTACTCAGAGAACTTTTCTCTTTCTGGCTTCCCATGACAAGAGCTGTTCTTTTCTTCCCCCTCATCCATCATATTTCACAGAAGATCCTTAAATACATCTAGAGTTTGCAAAGCTACCAGTTTTTTGCTTTACAAGTATTTATGTTGCAAACAAAAAAACCTGATGCTAAAATCTCACCATTCCTGTTGGTGAAAACTGAAATAATTGCTCAGTAGAAGAAACTGTGAATTTTCACAGTTTTATTCTGGGATGGAATTTTGGCCATTTTTGCAGCGTATGTGTTTTTTATGTGTGTGCCTGCATTCAGAAGGCCTGGAGGAAAACACACCTCTTATTTAGCAGAAAGTCATGAAAAAGATTTGGACAAACTGACCAAAACCACTTTAATTTTCATAAATCTGATTAGTTTGACCTTTGCTGCCAGGTGGTGAAAAGCATAAAGCTTGAAGACTTGGCTTTATGGACTCTGGGTATTGGTGCCATTAGTGTCTGATCGCTGTCTTTGACATCACCACAGCAGAGCTCTCTATTTGTCAAATAAGATCATAGTTACCTACTTCCTTGTAACAGTTATCTATTACTAACTGCACTGCTCTTGGCGAAATGTTTTGATAGCCTTGACAGAAAAGCACTGAGTGAACAGAACTCTTGGAAGTTAATTTTCTGCCAGGCTGTCTTCCTACTTTATAACCATCTCTTGTCATTCAGTTGAGAGGATTTTACCATGGACTTCAATAGGCAAATATAGTGGATCCTGAGTTGTCCCAGATGACCAAGCAGTTCCCACTTCCTCATGACAAATGTTTTGATCTTTTGGGGTTTTTTGCACACTTTTTTTTTTTTTTTAACTTTACTGCTGGAGGTATGAAAGGGACTTATTTTAAAGACAAGCTAGAGTTAAAAGAAGTCACCATTTTTTTCACAGCAATTTTGGTTACTCATCATTTAAGAGGAAAATAGAAACTCCCCCCCCTCCAGGAGAGCAGTCTGGTAGCATTGTCAGAGCACAGTAACATTCCAAAGACAAAATCACCCAAAGAAGTAACCACAAAATTAATCTAATCTGGTGCATTAGGGAGCACTTGCTTGACATTTGCCACTCCTGTCAGGCCTAATAGAGAGATTTTTACCTGTATTTGCCTATTCAACATATCAGCCCCTCAGCCAATTTTGGAAATTATTTCTGATTTATGGCTCTTGTTCTGGCGGGTGTCGCCTCAACTTGTCAATTATCCCTCAAAGCAAATGCTAAGTGAATGCTAGCTGAGCAAAATTAATAAAGGAAACCTTTACTTTAAAAAAACGAAGACACAGGCTTATGAAAAGGATAATTCAGGCAAGCTTTAACTCAGTTGCTGCTCCCGATATTTTCTGGTGACGTAGAGAGGATGCTAGGAAAAAAAAACCAACAAACAAAGAACAAGGAGTATGGGGGGGGGGAACACAGTTTTTTTAACTCCTCCTCTCAAGTTGCCTTCTTATCCCAAAGCCTCTTTGGCTCTGTATAACACCTTTAAGTCACCTGGAAATGCATAAACCCTCTTATTTGCTGTCAGCCCCATCCAAAAGACACTCAATGCAGAATAAAGGGCTGTGATCAGTTTTCATGATGTGCTTCGTGTTGCACTTCCACTCCACAGAAACATGTGTAGACAAGCCACAGAGAGAAGCACTGTCAGATTCTCCTCTCTTTCCTTGTGTGTGTTTGTGTTGGGAAGATGACATTAATGATTTGTAGGGATCCGTAGGGATCAGCTGGCACGTAACACATTAGGAGATGCTGTGGTGAATTCCTGAGTCTTCATCATTAGCACCTTCTTGTACCAAGTGCCATGTGGGCAGGAAAGCTTTCCTTTGAAAGTCTACCATATTGTACATGGAGACAGCTGGATCTTTCAGTACCCAGACATTTCCTGCCTGTATAGTGCTTAGGTTTTGTATCTAAATGATTTTAGAGACCTTGTGCTACTGGGGAAATTCTTTATCATCTTTTGGGAAACACCAAAAGCTTTTAGCTGCGGTCATTCAAATAATGACTATGCCATTTAACTGATCATTTTCCTGCTGAATTTTGTGTTTGCAGGACTATTTTGAGAAAGGTGTAAGCCTTACGAAAAGTCTGCCTGATCTCATGGGAAGTATTGAACCAGGTCCAAAGGGAATGCAAGACCTTCTCTTGGTTACAAAAATTTAATTCATCTACTCAGTGAATGATAATAGTGGCATGTGGTAAAAACCCGGCAACTAGTTACTAGGGGTCCAGTCTTGACTTTCAATTGGATTAAATTGTCACCTACTGTGGTGCTTAGAAATCTTTTGATTTGAATTCTTTTTAAGACCTTTCCAGATAATTTTACCCAATGTGATATAATACCATAGTTAAAAATATTACCATGGATGCACACTGAAACAATGTACGACTGATTGTTTCTTTGCCTTTCTGTGTGGATGGCATGGTCCTGTACATTATGGATCTGAAGAAGAGTCAAACAGCTAATATTTTCATAGAACTATTTGAAACAGAAAATTGTTGTGAAATTGTGCCTGAAAAAGTTGATGTTCTACTACATATAATTTTATAAACTTCATAGCAAATGTAAAGTCAGTGAAATGACATTTTTTATCAAACAGAAGAGTAGTGAGGTATTAACATTTGAGGACTTTTTTATTTCTTCATTTCTCCCCCCAAAATGGGCCTTTTGCATCAGAAAAGAAAAAAAAAAAGAGAACATATATATACATACACTTATATATTTCCTATATTTTCACACACTTATATATTTCCTAAATTTTCACTTTCAAGTTTCATACAGCTCCTTTTTCTACTGTAAAGTCTGCTTATTCACTGCTATGTGAAATAGCTTACTGAAGGTGTCAGTCTCTGGACCAGACAGACTCCAGTGATCTTCCTGATTTTTCAGGGCTAGGTCTGACCACATGACCTTCAGACTTGGGTGTTAGATTTATACTATCAGGCTTTTTTGACCTTTGGGAAGGCTGGATCACAGATGTGAAAGGACCCAGATGGCCTGAGCTCCAGAGGTGTTGAATAACAGCAACATAAATTGAATTTTAATAGGAATGGGGACAGTTCAGGACTTCTCATTTTCAGATTGAAGATTTTCTGATCTATGTGAAGCTGGATTGTGTTTCTTTTTTATTTGACCTGTTCATCAGGTCAAATTACATTTGCATAATTAAGGACATTTTAGTTCATTCACTTTAGGATAAGAAATACCTCACTTTGAGATACCACGGGGTAAGAATACACATGAACCAGGAAAAAAAAGAAAAAGGAAAAACCTGTTCTAGTTTCATTTCTCACCAGGGAAAACACTGACTATTCAACTGGTCCATCTGCCTGGGAGCAGCCTCCACGTGGCTCTCACTGCATATCAGAATCCTTATGTTACTCCATTTGGATCAATAATTTCTCATTTGGGGGCCAGCAAGGCCCTGTGAAAAGTGTGGTTCAAATCAACCAGGTCCTGCTGCAATACTAAACCAAGTGTCTCTGCATCTGAATGTTTATACTGTGTCCATCTGGGTTAGGAATTTCTTATTTGGGGCCTGGCTATGTCACAATTGCGTCATCTCCCTTAAAGGGAGGAGGGAAAAAAAGAGAAGTCTGGTTGGGTGTCAGAAACCTATATAATTAAAAGGCAAGAGTTCAGTGTTCAATGACACAATGGTGAAATGCCCTGTTTTTCTACAGCCTCAGGCTATTGAACCACAAATAAATCCCATTTTAATGAAAGAAATCTTATTTTGTCTACAAAAATCTGAAAGTCCAGGAACATAATGAGTGTATAGAGAAACCTCACATCATCCTGGCTGTGCAGGGGTTTGCCTGCATACCCTCATATAATTATATACAGACTGCATATGTACCTTTATCACAGGCAGCTGGAGAGAAACGAGCAACAGTTCTACAGTCAAAGAGAGTCAAGAACCACAGGCTGTACATTTTTATGTGACTGTTACTCTGAACAACCTCCTTTAATTTTCCATTCTTTCATTTTAACAAAAGCTTGAACACTTCTCCATTGATTTGCCTATTCCACAGAGAGACAGACAGAGAGAGGGAGGGAGTAAGTGAGGGGTGGGGGTTGATTTCCAATATTATGTAAAACATTTGGTTTCATGAAGCAAGCTGGGAAAGGGGATGAAAAAAAAACCCTTTAGGAAAATAGTTTTCCATTGAAATCAGTGTATAAAGTAGATCCCATTGGGAATATGTTTTCTCAAAGCTAAATTTTTAAACTCTTTCTACACTTCCCATGCCACTTGTCAGCAGAGAAATGAAAGGGAAAAAAATAACCCTTGGGGTTTCACAGCTTTGCACATTGAAGAAATGAGGGATCACTCAATGGTTATCAGAATTCAGCATTTCTTTTCGAGGAAGAATCTGGCGTCTCTCAGACTGTTTCACACTTGTGGACATAATGACTGGAAAGATTAATTTATTGTGGCATTACTTCTGCAGTTTTGGAGGACTTTTATGGTGCTTTGTTTTCTATGTTGTTATTAGAAGTCAATAAAAGATACCCTCCTACATGCCATCTTGTGTGTGTGTATTTTGCACGTATCAAAATGATACAGTTAATCATCTGCAGCATAACAGAAGCCACCCTACTCGCACCAACGTGGAGGACTCTGGCCACTAAGACAATTGTAACAATATGAAATCATTAACTCAGGCTACTAGATTGGCACAGGCCAGCCACTCCAAAAGTACTGAATTTGGGTCTGAGCCACTCTATAATAAAGAAACAGCTCTAGGGAAGATGGGAAACAATACAGGCAATGCTGCTAGCACATCACACATCTCCTCAGAAGGAGAAGTTTACAGTTCTCATTGTTAAACTTGACAGGCCCCTTCTCTAAAGCCAAAGATTTAATACGATGCTGATAGTCCCTAAGCAGAAGGCTCCTCCCTGACATAAAAATACCCCAGTGTTAATACTATCACCTTTGCAAACATGTAGATTGCTGTGCAAGAATTGTTGTACAAAATCAGATAGCCATCCCTTGCAGAAGTATCTCTCCCTCCTAGCAAATAATCCCTGAAATGTCAAAGAGAGAGCAGGTGAGCACTCACAGCACCTATAAGAACATTTTGCCTTGTATGAACCTGCAAGGCACCCTTTAGAATCAGGGGGTTTGACTTTGATCAAATTTTCCAGGTCTCAGGGCAACCACAAGTTTTGCACAATTTCCTCTCAAAGCTATAAATCAGGCAAGGCTCTCTCAGAACAGGACCCAGATTTGTGGACAGGCTTGCATAATGTATTTTGTGAATTCTTCTCCCAAATATGTGTGTACTTGGGTTGAAGTGCAGAGCTGATAAATCGACATGACCAGCTATGTTCTATCATTAACAGCCATGTTAAGAAATTTCTATGATTTTATTGAATATTGTGGTGAAACCAATGTTTCTTTCTCTATTTTCCTTTCATGTTATTCCTTTTCTTTGTTTTTTCTATATCAGAAACATTTGTTTCTGTATATTTGTGTGTTTGAATAGAAAAATGAAACTGTTAAGATTAAAATAAAATATTAAAACCAATGAATTTTACTTTTGGGATAGAATTGTGTCACAATTTTTTCTGTATGAACAAAAATGCAAGAACCCTAAACAACAACTGCTAATTACCAGCCATTATATTGGTACCTAGTTTCTGAGTTTTGTGGACTTTTCCTATTTCTGGATAATTCTGAGGGATACTGCCAGAGATGTGACAAGCAAATAGATGTTACTGACACATCAACATATCATAGAAATAAATTTGCTAATAGTGAAAGAAAAAAAAATATTGTATTATTCAATAGTCTTAATTATTGTCCCAGAACTGTGACAGCCATTCAGCTGAAGCATGGGAAAAAAAATCCATCCCTTTACCTGTAATAGCCCCTCTTGAGTAGGAGTAGGCAGTAAGTAATGCAGTGTTCCATGTTGTCCTATTTCACAGGATGTTTTAGAGGTGGTGGTGGAAGGGGAATCCAGTATATCTTGGGACCACTGCATGTGCACTTGATTTACTGCTAAGTGCTAGATACCTAGCACTGCACTGTTGAACTGCATCATTCTCTTCTAGCATCATAGTAGTGACTGGCAGTGCTGCACTGTCTGCCTTTGGAAATGCTGCTTTATAAACGAACGGGTAGGTCAGCCTGGATACATATTTTATATGTCTAGTCATGCATATTCCCTGGGACTTCCTCCTGTGCAGCAAGGGCCAATCTCAGGGCAAAACACTGCCTTGAGATTCTTGCATGCAATTCCCTGAAAAATTTTCGCTTATAATATGCATCATTGAATTCTGTAAAGCTCCACTTTGAGTGGAAGAACATGAGCAGACCATGTTTCAACTCGAAACAGTGTGAAAATAGAGATTTCTTTTAAATGGGATGCCTGCCTTGACTGACACTCACTGGTGAGGAAAGTTACAGGCCATACTGTTTGGAGATTTTGCTCTCCAACACCAAAGTTAGTTGAGAAACTTTCTTGCTTTTTCCTCCAAAATGTGTGCAAAAGAATTGGAGGTTTCCTGCCTGCTATTAACTAGGAGGAATCGAGAGCAGGTATTTATTCACATGTTACTCAGCTGCCCGTTTGCGAATAGGGGGGCCATGTTTTCATAGACCATGTTTCATAGGCAGCATGTGTTCAATAAAACGTTTGTACACTTGCCAGAAATCAGGCTGCCAGAGTGATTTTCATGGATTGTGTCAGCAAATGTTATTAGCAAATTGTGTAGTTAACCTGGTGTAAGACTTTTATTACTGCTGGGTATACTTACATATCAAAAAGCTTCTGATCCCCGCCCACTCTAAGCCTTCGGCAAAGAGAATCTGTAGTTTTTTTAAGAGGCCGTGTTTACAGCTAACCAGTATTGTTCCTAATCCTGTAAAGTCTATGTGGGAGAGAACCCCATCAGTTTCAGTCTTAATTAGTTTTGGCAATTAGTTCTCCTGGAAACGACCATGAACAAGGTCCAGGAGGCTTCTCAGTGCATTATTCCTCTTCAGAAATGAGCCTTCCCCTGGCTGTGTGAACCTTTGCAGGCATGAAAACAAAAAATAAGCAGCGTAAGTCACTACAGATATGCCAGCCTGACTGAACAAGAAGTTGTGCTGCGGGAAGGCATGGTGAGAAAGCTGTTAGGGTACAAAGGAGTAATCTGTGCCTATTTTATCTATAGGGAATTAGAACAAAAAAGCCATGCGCTACATCAAAGGCTCCATGACTGGAGACTAAATCTTTTCTTATTTAGCGTTATGTTAGTAATTACTGATTTAGAGGAAAAGAGGGGGAAAATGTATAGAATTTGCTCTCAGGATATGTCATTACATCATCATTGGTACTTCAGATTCTGTTAAATTATCAGATTTTATAGAATTTGATTAATTAAAAAAAGGTTTGTTCTCCCACTGCATTGTAAATTATTTAAATCCCAAAGTAGCTTAACTTCCCCAGTTATCTATTAGACAGTCATCTTGGCCAGGGAAGACAAGAGGACAGATGACTTTTCCTGAATTAGAAATGTAGGTACTGAACTCAGGACCTGAGCTTGTAGTGCATCCTTTGTAGAAGCTGCTTGGCTTTGCTCTGCCTTCTCTCCTTATCTGTTAAATGAAGCCGGTCATGAGGCTTCCTGTCTTCCCTTCTTTAACTGTCACAGTCAAGTGCTGTGTGAAGAGGCATCTCCTTACACAATGAAAATCACGCCATATTTCTGCATATGGCTAAAACCTCTCAGAAATACAAAAAATAAACAGTGAAGTCTGCTCTGGGTTTGGAACAAGTGCAAACACATGATGTGGGGTCTGATAAAAGGAGTTGAAATAATTATTTCCTCTTGCCTTAGTGCTGAGCTCTGTATTCAAAAGCATTAGGTACTGAATGCTGCCGTGCACCTGGAAATGTTCTGTTCTGAAGCGCTGGAGACACTTTATTCGAGTCTGTCCAGTATAAATATGTCGATGAATCCACCTGGGCTTTTTTGTGTTTGTTTTATCCAGCCTACAGAATATACTGGGGAACAGAGCAACATGAATCTGTCCAGATATCTGTTCAGCCAAGACCCTTGAGCTTGACTGGGTTTATTTCTTGGTATCCTGATGCCAAGGGCCTTTAGTATAGGTTCCTGAGATGAGAAAGAAGGATTTGTTACGATATCTGATCTATTAGCCACATGATGGGGTATATAAACTGCTCCTCTTGTAAAAATCATGATGCTGGGAGGTTTGTATAATTTATTTTAGGTAGAATTGGGAAGCTGTGTTATTGGGATCTTGGCAAATTCCCTTGAAATTAAGCTGGTCTGCAGTGGATCTCGGTCTGTGCAGAAGGCACTGGTTCCAATGCATCAGGCACTTATGCACACGCTTAAGCTCAAGTGTATGAGCAGGACTCTTATAAGATGTTTGATTTCAATAGGATTTCTTCATAATTTCTTGCAGTTAAAAAAATTTCTTAAAGGTAGCAGATGCATTAGCACTTCATTGCACAAGGGAATCATATTTAAGCCACTTACAGATCATGTCCTGACATAGAAATCTCTCTTGTTTTAGGGGTTAAATTTCCTTCAGTCATTTTTAGCCATAAAATAGGTCAGAAAGAAATAATTACAGAGTCTGGCCATGGGAGACATTGTAACCTTCTGAATCTGGAATGAATACTTCCATTTGCTTTGTGTGCATCAAGGGGAGAGTCCCTGGCACGTGGTGCACGTTGGACTGAGGGTTGTGTCAAGATCCTTTCTTTGGGGATTGTGTTTCAAAATAGATGGTAGGTAAGAAAATGTTTTCCACTCACAGATCAAGCAATGACCAAGGAGCTGGATGCAAGACACAAAGGAGAGATGGGAAGAGAATATCTGGAAATCATTCCCAGTTCTTCACCCCATGGTGTTGCCCCAGGGTGTCTCTCAGGTCTTCCTGATAGGAAAGCACTTGGATTTTCCATCAGGCTTGAACAAGAAATGGTTAATGCCATCATCACCAAGAACTGCGGTGTATGTGGAATAAAAGTGAGGCACTCTGCCGATCAGCCACCAAGAACATGTACTGTGTTAGACATTTAATCATATTACTGCTCCCAAAGCCATCGGAGCCAATTTAATCAAATTGTATCATGGACGTGGTGTTATTGTTTTAATGCCTATTAGGAAAATAAAAGTTAGCACTTATTAAATGAGGATCCTCTTGCATGTTGATTGCTTTGCTAATTTCTTGCTGATAAACTCTTGTTTTATCTTCAGAGAGAAGGGTGGATTTTTGTCAAGTTTCTCAGCAAAGGCTGGCATGCTGCAGGGTCTCAGACATCAGCTGCACATAGGAAATGAAAAATAAAAATAGAACCTTGTTCTTCTCTTGCTTGTACCAATACCAAGTCAGAACAAGTACAATAAAGTCAACGGAGTTATTTCAGTGTAAAATGAATGGATGTCAGTGTGACTGAGAGAGGAAGAGGGATGTCCATCCATTTTTTCTGGCAATAACTATATTATCACTCTGTTGCAAGAAGGTGTGCAGAACGTAGCAGAGAGACAGACAAACAAACAAAATGTGATAGAGTTGAATTCTGAAGGTGGCGCATTTATCTGCTAAAAATCACCCAGTGGCTTTCAGCAGAGAAAATGGGTTTTGACAGGACAGTGATATGGGGGGTGGTGGGTGGGTGGGGGAGGTACATATCTCTCAAGAAATTGGGTAGTGTTCTGATCTGAGAAAAAGAAGTGTTGCATTCAGTTTGAGGCATAGGTGAGTGGAACCAATTCTTGTTATTCCTCCATGTTGATGTGTGATGGATCTCTGAACAATTACTAAATGTAGGAGTTGAATTCATGAAGTTTATATGTTGGGCATCCCAAGGCACTCATAGCAATACGGCCCTACTTTTTCAGCCACTTTTAATGATAAAGAAAAGAAAGATGATCCAAATATTAATTAATCATCACATGAGATCAAGATGAAGTACTTACCTTCTCAGCATCAATTGGCTAAATGAATGAGGCAGATCCTGTGCTTTTTTGGAAGCATCAGTTAAAAGGCCACTGCTGAGACAGGGAACCTGTTTTGATGAGCCGTTGTTTTGTTCCATTAAGGCAGATCCTCTGTTGTTATATAAAGTGCTTTGGCAACAGCATGAACAAGATATACCACACTTTCAGTGTTTGCCATTACAGGAGTAGCAATTGCAGTGATACTTGAAGGAATGGTATTTTTCTTCCTTTCTTCCTGAATCTAATTTAAAGTTGAAAGAAGGTTTCTGGAATAGTAACAGAGCAACAGTAACCACTGGTTCTATTCAGCTTACACCCAAATAAAATGGTTCATTTCAGCTAAGTACAATATCATGCAATGCTGGTTAGTTTAAATGCTTTGTTTAGAGGGTTGTTTTTTGCTTAAAAAAATTATACAGATACTGCTGAATGAGCAGTTAGGAAACACATGTTTCCGAACTGCTGTTACAAGTATTGTAAAATATGATTGATACCATATGCTTTCATTCTTTTCTTTTCTGCTTTTTAAAATGCAAATTAAATTTTGGAAAAGGGTTTATACTATTTTATATTTCAAAATTAATAATAATAATTAAAAAATGGTCTGAGCCATGTGGTACCAGAGGTTATTGCTCTGCTCTGCCACTAAAGAGACCCAGCTTTGATTCTGGGTGGAACATTTGACTCCCTGGGGCTGAAGGCTGCTGTATCAGACAGCTGGTGGCCAAGTATTTGAGCCAACTCCACCAATTAGTTGAGTCCTCCCATCCGGTGGCTGGACTCGTTCAGTGTATGTCTTGCACATTTTTTGCAGCTGAGATGTGAATCAGGACCCTTCTAATTTATGTGTGGCAGTTCTGCCAGGCTTACCAAAGGACCTATGGAAAGCAGGGTTTTCTTGGAAAACAGTCTGCAAGCATGCCATGGAGGCACAAAGTAGTTGTGTGGTTGGTCCCCTTGACATAGTCAGGTAAAGGAGATATCACTTTGGGGCAGCATGCAGAAGGAAGGGTCTCTGGCAGTCAAAAAAGGCAATGGAGTTTTAAAGGGGCTATAAACCAAACATCGGCAGACACATGAAAGCTTTTTTTCCAAGAAGACTGGTAGAATTAGTGAGAACATAAAAATCCAGGGCCTAATATGGTCAATATTTTTAATGCTTTGGTATTCAAACTGCTTGGGTATGTCTTCGGAAACAGCTTCATCCAGCCATAACGAATCCTTGCATGAACTCCATGAGCTCCAAACCTCATTTAAGAGCTGTGCTGACACTGAATTGAACACAAGGAAGATGTAGAGCTTACAGCACAGGTATAAACAATGCTCCAGCTGCATTTCAGTGATACAGAAAATCCAGCATTAGGACCCCTAGTAGCAAGTGAAAAGCTGTGTGGCTACATAATATGAAATACAGCTCTTACATAAATTTTTCCTCACTGACTTAAGTTTGTTAAAAAAAGATGTCACAGCTTAACTCTGTCCTGCCAGGCTTTTTGCCAGCACAGATACTGTCTGTTCATGCCACTCTTACTTTAAGCCAGATCAGATATTGTCTGTCTAGACACATCCAGTGTAAATCTGGCATAAACTCATTGTTGTGCAGCCTGGTTAGTTTGACAGAGATGGGGCTGTGTGTATCTGCCCAATCTGAATTAAACTGTTACTGCTGAATGATCAGTTAGCTCAGGAACACACTACTAATGACAGCAGGATGAGGGTCAGCATTTGAAATGCACAGAAACTTGGCCTCCCCCTCTCTCTGTCAAAATCTAATATTAATAGGGGAAACTCTCTTAAAAGCCAATGGTATAAGTACAAATGCAAATCTTATCTTTGTCTTGTTATTTTAATATTTCATTTCCTTCTTTCCATATGAATTCAGCAACTCTATTATTGCCAACTGTCAGAGGCATGTGGGAAAGAGGAGGTGGTGGGAATAAAGTAGTTATATTTATTAGAATAGTGGGAACCGCGGAAATGGACACTTTTCTACAGCTTCCTTGGAGTACCACTGTATCCCGCTGTGTTACCTTTGGTACATCGATGTCAGCAAGGCAATCCCATGCTAAGGTACTCAAAAAAGGGGAAATACTGTGGACCGTGAGTTCAAAATTTTAAGACGGAACACTTTAAAAGATGTTCACATCTATTTTATTTCACCTGCAATTCCCTGTCAGTATTACCATTATTTTCTACTTCAAAGGAAATGCTGTGGAGTAAATAAACACAATCCTTTTGAAAAGTTTCTCTTGCTTAGATGCTTTTGTAGCTCAGCATTGAAGTATGTTACCTTATGCTAAATGTTACTTATACACTGTTTTGTTCTAATATCTTGGTAGTTGGTTATGGACTGCACTCATTGTGAGGCCGTTGTTTTTTCTCCTTGTGTTCTTGAAGTGTCATCTTGTTCTGAGAGTGCCTAATATTGCCAGAGTAATAAAACACAAACCAAACGTATGATGCTGGGAAAAATACCCAGGAGCATCCTGGGGACACTGTCTTGCAGCAGCATGTTTCTGTTACTAAAGAGGGATGTGGATGGGGTCCACACACCAGGCTGTGCGAGAGGAATGTTCTCATGCTTGTGGGCAGCAAAAGGAAGAGCTGGGTCTTGCTGGAAACGTTGCCTCATCCTCCCTCCACCCCATTCCTCCACCCCCTCATTTCTCTCCGTGAGCTCCTCGGCTTTGTTTATGTTTTAGGTGACAAGACACAAACCAGAAATGGGAACAGGAGCGAGCAAGGCTGAGTTTGCAGGGCTGTGCTGGAAGCAGCGGGCTGTGATTCCAGCACATGCATTTGGCATTTTGCAATATACCGCCTCTTCATCCTATGCTCTGTGTGGATTCCAAGGGGATGATTCATCCTGACAAGGGAGCCCATGTCTTCTTTAATGCCAAGCAGTTATTCTGCAAAACGTGAGAGACAAGAGGAGAGGTCTATTTCTTTCTGAGTTTCCTGAAGAATTCTCTCCTCCTTCCCACCCCCCGCCCCATCCTGCATAGTTGAGACAGAGACTTTCCTATGAGAAACTTTTCATTTATGACATAATTTCATGATTTTCAACCCAACTTCTTCTGCATTTTTCCCCCCTCCCTCTCTTCTCACAATTCACAAACTGTATGAGATTACCAGTACAATTAAAGTGACGGGAAGAGGAAAAAACTGGGTATAAGGCCTTGATAACCCTTTCAGGGTCATTTGCCAATAGGGAATGGGGGTCAGCCACAAATTCCAATTTTAGTGTCAGTGACAAGCAGTAATAATCAAAGGAACACAGGAAAGCAGATACGTGATCTGAAATAATCTATAACCAGAAGTGTTTATCTAGAAATGCTACTCTCTGGCAAGATGTCTATCTTCTCCTTTTTGCATATATTTCTCCTTTGGAGAATAGTCCTTATCTAACATCTAACTTCTTTTACAGTCCTAGTTTGGAAAGGTCTCACTGGTCACACGTACCTTTGCCTAGAAAGGAAGGCGGCTGATTACATATTTTTCTTAACTGGCGAGTGGCTTGCGGAGAACAATGCAAGATATAATTATAGAGTTGCTTTCAAAGATGAAGATAAATGAAGCTGTTGCAGCCATGGGGTAAATGCTGAAAGGTTCATTGCCCACTGAGTGGAGAAAGAAACCACTTTGTGATCAAAAGGAAACCAACGGAAAGCTGGTAGGGATGGGCCTTAGGCATATTTGCTCAAAGCCAGGGCTGGGGTTTTGAAGGGCTGGGTTTTGAACACCTCTAGTTTTGATCAAACCCAACTGTGAACATGGAGAAGAGGATCTGAAATCAGATTCTGAGAGATCTGGGAGCTAGAATGAATATGTGGTTCAGGCCTTCCTGTTCAGAGCTATATTTTCTTTTTTTTTTTTCTTTTTTTTTTTTTTACTGTAGTTTTATTTTTAAAGGCAATGAAGATTCTCCTAAGAAATCCTTTACATTCAAGACATCAGGCCAGAAGTGCAAGCTGTTTCAAGCTCCCTATAGGTTTTCCCTGCTGGTGACATCCCAGCACATAACATTTCTGGATCTCTTTTCTGGCCAGAAGTAACACCAGACTGAGACAGCAGCTGGGAAAAAACCTCCGAGTTTTGGCTCATAGGAAGACGTGGGGACTGTTAACTTTTAGTGAAAGCTTTTGTGGATTTCCCCTAAGTGGGGTTAGTCCTGAGATTTGTGGCTCTACAGTATTTCAGCTCTGGGGTTATTTTAAAATCTGGGTTTTCCGTTCTGGTCTACATATAACTTAGATACTTGACAAGGAGCTGAAAATGTGAAAACAGAGATTCTAATGAACTGTAGGCCTCTCTTTTGATTAATTTGTGCTGGAAATATAGTGAAATTAATTGTATTTTCTTCCCCTGCCTGTATGGAATTTCCCCTTACTGTCTGTGGCCATCATTAGGAAGTGCACAATCGTGCAATAATTTACAATCAACAACAAAACAAAAATAGGCATAGGAAAAAAGACACCTTTTTTTTTCTTCCAGGAGATTTGGTCTTTTCCTCTAACCCATCCACTGCACTCAATTTAGAACAGTTCTTAATTTAGGGCAAGCCAATTTGCTTACCTGTCCTCAGTCTCCCCATCATTAAAATAGTAATGATAAATACTGATGTTTGAGGTGTAACGATATACTGAGTAAAGCTCCAGTACTGTTCGCTAAGCAGAATGCTGGAGATAAAAGCAGGAAGGAGACAAATTGCTTTTTAAAATCTTGTTTACTTCTGGTCAGGATGAGTGAGAAGAAATCGGGATATACACACCCGGTTCATCATTGACTTGAGAATATGTGGCAGCACAGGGCAAAGGTACTGGGCTGTGGCAGAATAAACAATCAGAGAACTGCAAAGTCTTGGGCCCGAGCAGTCCGCTTGGCTGAGTCAACTGTGTCTGTCTGTAGGTGGAGAGCAGTGCCATTATATCACTTTTTGACTTTTACTATATTCTGTATTTCCAATGATGGGTAAGCTCACCCCTTCCCTACAGGTCAATAATGCTGTAAACAAGAAGAGCAGAGGAACAGCCAGCTAACCAAAAATCAAAATACTGGTCCAAGTGAATTGCTCTAGAGAAGGCTGAGACTCTGAGTTAAATCACAGGGCTGCCACAGCACCATGTGAAGGGGATTTGCATATAAAAGTTGTACAGCTGATGCATGTGTAGGAAGAGAGAAACCTCAGTTAGCTCAGACTTTGCGCAGAATCAAGCCATCTCCTGTTGTGCAACTGTGGGCAAAATATTCAGCCACCTGAAGGAAAACTTATAGGTATTTGGGCAACAAATTAAACAAATAAACAAACAGTGGGTCAGTCAAAGTCCTTGCCATAGGACATCTGGGCCATTCTGATGGTTATGATGTCTGATTTGTGAAAACACCACGGAACTTTCCAAAGCTGTTAAGAACTTAGGGAAACCTAGATGGCAAGATGGGGGCTTTTTTTCATCTCTCTTTGTCAGCACTCTACTGGGGTGTGAAAAGTTATATGACCCCTGGCTTTACTTCACATAATCCCACCATAACTCCTTTTTTGTGTGGCTCTGACATACAATGGCATGCTATCCTCAAAGCCGCAGCGTGGAGAAGCATGTCTGAGCTTGGAAGACTATCAAAGTATATACAGCCCTCCATGGTCTGAGGGTCCATTAATAGCAACATGCTTTATGAAACCATTTCCATCATAATATAACATTTGTGTTTTCTGCTTCATGGAAAGCAATATATTTGTGGTTTTTCACAGTGTTTTGGCCAGGGTTTCAGCTGGTAACGATTGGCATTGTTTCATGGACTTCAGCAGAGCTTTGATGACTTACAGAGGATCTGGCCTCTTGTATGTGAATCTAACACTAGTGATAAATGCCTAATCCCATTTCTTGGGAGTTAACAAGTTTATTTATCCCCAGAACAAGAAAGATAACAATAAGCAGATAAGCAAATTTCTTTACCATCAATATTTCTCAGGATACTTCTGTATTGCTGGACATAGATATGTCCCACCACGACTGAAGTTAGCTGCATGGGAGCCATTCTGGTCAGAGAAACAAACACAGATCTTAACTGAACAACTGATGAGCCCAGGGCATTAGCTCAAGCACAGCACCACACGTGCCATTTTGAAAAGTCATGACAGATTCATGCTGAGGTTAATGTGCCATTCATTATAATTAAAGAATTCCTATTTATGCTTCTTACATTAATACTGGCTTTCAGTCATTAACGCTGCAGGTGACAGAAGTTCACTGCAGTCTCAATGCCTTCAGCTGCTGAATCTCCATTGAAAGAGAAGGTGAAGAGCTGTTCGGATGGGACTGAGTGCCATTCAGTATTATTGAGGACAGTCTGACACTGCTTTTGTAGGACATGTTAAAAGAGTGCAGAAAGAAAACACTCGGGATCAAGCCTCGTTAGGTAAATTCATATAAACTTTTACTATATTTTATGGACTCTGGAAAGTGTCCAGCCAGCTTGGACTATAAGCAAAGGACCTCATATTTGTCTGTGTACCCTCAGTTATAAATGATGAATGAAGGAAATTCAGTCACCACTTTCCATCAAATTCTTGCCTTTCCAGCAAAAAAAGTCTGTCTGCTACACCGTGAAAGATAGCCTATTGGCTGAAACAGTCTCCAAACAGCAAAGTCCTGTTTTAAGAGCTGCTGAGCACCTATCTGTGAAATCTGTAGCTGTTCAGCAATTCTAAAAATCTGTTCTTGAGGTGCTTGGGTTGTTCTTTATCCAAAAAATGAGAACTGCTGTGTTATCTGGGTCTTTGGTCCATTCTGTCCATGCTTCATCTGCAACCTACTGAAGAAAAGTATGAATTGAAAGGCTATTTCCTACTGATCCAGTAGGAAATATCACCACAATAGGAAAATCACAGAATCACAGAATGGTTGAGGTGATTCTGTGATTTTCCTGTTGTGGTCATGCTCACCCATAGTCTGAGTATAGAATTTGAACACACAGACCCTGCCCTCACAAACATCTCATACTTTTTCTTTGGGGTGTGCTGTCCAGCCCAATCTGCAACCACTGTTCCTTTCAGCTGCCATGCAGCAAGTCCCTGCCCAGCCACTGTCTGGCTTTGAGGAGTTAATGTCTGTGTGACCTTCTTGGAAATCAGCAGGATGCTAAAGATAGCCAATAGCATGTAAAACAAACCTAAAGCAGATGTACATCTTCTTGCTAGCGAGGAGATGATCCACTGAGAAGATACATCGCCTAGCCCTGTATTTCTCTCTTTCTTTGAATTGTGAGCCATTTGTCCACCAGAAGGGTGAAGATGGCAGGCTGCAGACTGCCAGTGCTTAAAGATAGCAGTTTCAGTATTTGACATGTTTGGCAATGGTAAGATTTATATCTCCGGTCAATGAGAATCTGAACCAAGTGCAGCTGCATCCTTCTTGCTGGTTTTCTTTTCCAGGAAGAGTCAGAGCATGAGGGCTGGGGGAGCGAGGAGAGCAAATGGACACAGGCTTCAAGTGAAAACAGCTGATTAGGACCACACAGGTAACATCTTCTTCAGAGCCAAGGTGTGACCAATGCAACTGGAAAAATGCTGCTGTGTTGCAGAAGGCCTATTTTCACATATGCAGCTGAGGAGCAGAGAAAGATGTAAAATTTCAGGGGAATATGTTAAAACACATAAGGAATTCAGGTTACTTTTCAACTTCAGGGCAGCTGCAGCCCTCACCTGACTCTTGTGCCAGGACTATGACTGAATCGTTTGGCACAGAAATGCATGCACTAGTAAATGATATTTATGTAGCTGTGATGATGCCCACCAAGTCCATGTTTGTTCCCTCTTTTAAGTAGCAGCTTCATCAGGTCATTACGGAAACACAGAGGTGAGAAACGGAGGCTTAATCAGCTTCAGTTTGATGATCTGTGTGCACTTGAATTTGGATCCTTTATCCAGAGACAAATTAAAGCAACACAGTACAGGGCTTACATAGATGCCATTTTCTCCCAGCATGACATGAAAGAGGGTACAGCCATTACAAAAACCTATGGACTGCTCAAAGTCTTAAGGCTGACCACTAAGCAATTTACCCTTTTGGCATGGTGTGGTTACATGAAGATGACGACAGAGAACTCAGACTTGTTCTACCTCAGCTCCTCCCTACATAGAAGCTAGAGAATAAACCTTATCTACCTTTCAGAATTGCTTTGAGGCATCTGGACAAAAAGGTATAAACTACACTGAACACTTTTCGATAATCAACACAAAGCTGAGCTTAGGGACTTTTTACCAGCGGATATTGTGGATGTTTTCATGGGTCCAAGGAACACTGATCAAATTAATGGAAGAATCTTACTACATACTTAGAAATCATGAGGCATGGATGGGTGGGTGGTGTGATATGCTTGACCTGTTTTTATACTTTTGGCTAGAGCAACTGCTCTTGCCATAATTTGAGATAGGATTTTTGGTTTGACTTTTGATTTGCCCTGATATGGCTGTCCTTTAACAATGAAGTTCCTATCTCTCATTAAAAATCATGGACATGTGCTCTTTGCTAAGTGCTACAGAGGGACAAGCGATTCTTTTCTATTCATGCAAGGCGGTGAGTTTGTTCTTGTTCCAGCTCCCAGCACATAAGGAAGGGCAAGCCCTTCCCTACCCATCCCTTGCTCCCACAGCTGCTTCTGTGGGTGGGAGAGGCAAACCACAGCTCCCTCTGGAAAAAAAGCACTGGAAACTCCCTGAATTGAAACTTTGCTTCCTTTCCTTGGCAACAAATTAATCGTGTACAGCCAAATCCCACACTTACCATTATAGGAATTTGGTATTTCATAAGGGAAAAAAAGGAGATTTCAAATGCTGCATCAGGACGACCTCTAGGCGTGAGTTTGATAGTTTTGGTTATGTTTATAAAAGCAGTAACAATAAAAAGGATATGATATTTAATGTCCTCATTTTCTCTTGTTTTTAATCCCAAATTCAGCTCAAAGCAATCTACTCTATGATGTCATCGTGGTAACCCAGCAACCAGCTGTGATGTCACACAGCATGAAGGTTTCAAGCTTCAATTAGGGAATTCATAATCATGATGACTTATGCCATCTAGACAAAGAAACTAATTTTTCCTGCAAAAATCCTTAGTGCAACACCAAAGCAAAGAGAATGTAGGTGTGCAAATTAATTATTTCTCTAGGAAGTTTTTTTTTATAAGGACTTTTTGTCATCAGACATCAAGAGCTCTTTCATGGGTGTTCAGGACAGAAAAACTGAATGTCCAAGAGCTTCAAGGGGCTCTGAGGTACTTTTTTTTTACAGAATGATTCAGTGCTATGCACAGGCATGCACAATCAGTGAAATACAGAATATTGCACCATTATTTCATTCTCTTCTTTTGAGTGCACAGTAATAAGGACTTCAGACATGAATACGGTCATTTCAATGAAAACAGAAAGAGCACGAGAAATCAAAGAGCATTTTAAAGTGTAAATATGCAGCTGTGGAATCATTAAAGGGATACAACTGTTGAAAAAAGAGAGAAGTTTATGAACTCCATGTTTAATGGAAACGGGCTGGGAAAGAGTTTAGCTGTCCTTCTAGAAAACAAAAATTAATTTGCTTTGGCCAAATTAAAATTAATTAAAATTATGCAATGTTGCCCTTGTGTTAATTTTAACGGTGAGGTTGTTGTGATTTAAGGCTACAATTAGTTCTAGTGTTTGAAAGAGAAGCACTGTAATCGAGACAGGACATTTTAATAATCCTGGTTATAAACATTTAATACATCATCTTTAGGGACTCACAAACACATTGTAATTAACTTTTACAACTGAAATAAATCAGATTGCATTAGCATATTGCAAAGGAAAAAATCATTTGCATGATTGAAAACAGCTTCGGAAAATTATGTATAACAGGCTTCATGTAAACATCAATGCAAGCTAGTCTCAAACTTTTACCAAGATTTTTTTTTTAGTTATTTTTAGAACAGTTAAAAAACCACTCATATTTTTTTTCCCCCTGTTAAACCTCTCCCTGCATCAGGAATGTCACTCACTCCACCTTGTACTTTTTCATACCAGTAATAAACGTGTACATGACCAAGGTCAACGAATAGCATAAAACACAAGATTAAGGTCCTGATCCTGCAAGCACTTAAGACATGTGAGGAACTTTGCTCATGTAAAAGCTCTGTTGACTGCATCAAGCCTGCTGATATGAATAAAGTTATGCTTAAGTATCTTCAGGGTTATGGTCCTAATCATTCATCTCTACTCTTCACCAAAGAAAGCACAAACAAAATATACTGGAAAAAACCATAAACAGGATTTGAACTGCAAAATCACGAAAAGAAAAGGAGAAAATATGAAAACAACCAAAGGCCAAGTAGGAAACTGGTTTCAGTTTATTTCATTTATTGCAGATGAAAAGGAAATGACTGACCTTTTGCCCAGACATCCAGATCTACCTGCTTCCAGGGAGCTTTGATACAGATTTGAGCTGTAATCATGTGGAAGTTTGTGCTTATAGTCATCATTCTAACCCTGTGTTAGTATTGGTGTTAATCTGGACAAAACCTGTGTTCCTCTGAGCTCAGAAATTCCAACAACAACATTAAAAATTTTGGGGAAGTTCTGTATGGGATTTCCTGACTGAAGATCTCTGTTAGATAATATAGGATCAAAGCAGCTTACTAGAAAACAAGCAAACAACAACAACAACAAAAATGGAAAACCCTCTCTTACGTAAGTCTATAAAATTACACTTCCACTGGAAAAATTTGAATTTTTCTTCTGAGAGTGGTCTGCAATTTGATCTAAGCCCATACTGACTGTTTAAGATATATTTAAGATAGTCAGGTCTGAACTTGAGAATGGTTTTAAATGCATACTTGTTTGGAAGCATAGCCAGCTCCAGGGATAGCGGTGCAAAAGTGTGTGTCGGTCATCCTAACGCTTGCCTGTAAAGCAAGACTAGAAGCAGAGAAAAGATGATAGGGGCAATGGGCAAATTCTGTGGAAAACGAAGATGTGAGATTGAAAAAAAGAGGTTATATATGAGGGAAGTTTAAGGTGAGAGAATAGTGGGAAGAGACTTCTGTGAGACAAGCTTCTGATAAAGCCATAAAAAAAGAGCTGTAAGAGGCGTTTAAAAAATTGAACAAGGGAAGAAAGAGATCTCAGGTGCTCAAGAACCCAGGAAGGTTTGTACCAACAACTTCTGCAGGTTGGTCCACTGATAATCTCTGCATCATTTGGAGTTCAGTCCTTATAGGCTAAACATTACATTTGTCTTTCATTGAGAAAGGTCTGAATTTCATTTTCATTGGCTGAAGTATCTGGTCATCTCTTAACACTTTCCTCACTCTCCATTTAATTTTTTTTTACTTGGAACTGGGAAGTTGTGGAGCTATTTGAGGAATAAAGGGAGGAAAGGTGATGAACAAAACTTTTGGGTTTTTTGCCCCAAAGACCAGGGGGAGAAAGCTCTTTCTCCTGAGGCCACAGTGTATTGATTCAAAGGAGCCGTAAGTTAATTAACACGAGTAGTGAAGCCTCCTGCATAATTAACAAGACATTTACCTAAAATCAATAATCTAATTGCCACACCTACCGTACATGGGGGACAGTGTTTATCCTATTGAGAAAGACTCATTTATATCTGTGTGTTAACATGGTGATTCGTGGTTTGTTTAAGAGCCTAACCTGATCTGTAAAGTGATAATTTATTGAACGATCAATTAAACTTTTTAACCTTGCAAATATAAACAGGTAATGAATAGCCACAAACCTATTTCCATATGAAAGTTCACACATCACAGGGATTTTCATGCAGTTCAGATTATTTTTCATCAGTCCACTCTGAGATTTAGTGGAGAAGAATGAGAGGGGAATAATTTCTCTTTGAGAGGCGTTCAGCAGCCTTCCCGGGTTTTGGTCCTGTGTTTATATTCCTTAATTCCAGGCTGGTGTTGAAGTACTCTGCCAGTTTCCTTGTCCGTGATTATTGAAAAGAAGAAACTGGGGAACATGGAGGGTCCTTTTCTGGGGAAAACATATTGTGTCATCAAGGAAAGGTGACCTCCAAACCACCACAAGACCTAGAGCTGGGCAGAGATATGACAACCCAAAGCAGCTATAGGCTTGGACTTATTGCACTGAAAGGATGGCCCAGCAGACCAGCACACTGTAGCTCCACCATTGTGCGTTTTTTGTCTCACCACCCTGTGATAAGGAGAAGGAAGTGAGGCAAGTGAGAGTAGGTGGGAAGTTTACACTACCAGAGAGTTGCTTTGCATTGAGGATGACAGCTGGCATCCCTATCTGAAAGGTTGGGTCCACTGAAAGCTGTTAAAATCTGGAGCCTGAAATTGTTTAGACTCCTTTAAAAAGTCCTGTCTTTCATCTTGCAAGAGCAAAATTGGACTTGAAGATATCCCAAGAACTAATTTTCTTCTGAGTTTTCAAGTATATGTCCCAGCTTGTGTTAAAATGGCATGGGGCCCAGCACCGAGGTGTCAGATTGTTTTAAATGATATTTTTCATTTTGGCATGTTGATATTTTCTAGTCTAACCCAGATTTTGATGGCGTGGAGAAATAGAAGACAAAATAAAAAATGAACTTAATGGTTTTCAAACTTAATCTCCAAAAAGCTGGGATTCACAGCGAAGTTGTTTTTTCCAGAGAGGGGTTCTGGATTTGCCTTGAAGCAGTGGGTTTTTGATACTATCTTGCAAGACCTAAACCAGCTCTTTGGTCTACACCAGGAAATCACTGGGATAATTCAACATACCAGTAATATAAGTGATTGAAAATCCATAGCACCTAATAATACTTGCTAAAGTGTATATAAGAGTATATAAATTGAACAATAAATCTATCTTTGAATTCTTGGAGCCTTTTGGCTCGTACAGGCACTGCTGTGAAAGAGATATTTGAACCTGTCAGTCACCATGAGTTTTCCTGTCCTAGTAGTATCTTAAAGCCATGGGCTGTGGCTTAGCAGAAGTCTTAGAGGTACCAGCTCTCAAAATCCAAGGTCATGTGTGAAGGAAAAAAAAGAATAAATCTAGCTAAACTAAAATGCCTTAAAATTCCCTGTCAGTAGCTAGGGTTTGGTAATGAAATTTTTTACTTTAATACATTTCAATAAAATTGGGACTAACAGAGTCAATGAAATTTGTCACAGGAGTGAAAAGAGCAACTTAAGTGTATGTGCAGTAGGCAGGGACCACAATGCTGTGTGACTTCTCAGTCTGGCAATGCCCCACCACTGATGTCTTACCTGGACTGCAGGATTTTGTGTGTTAATGAAATCATTTGGGGATTAGGTGAGGAAAACCAATGAGGGTTAGATGATTTAGATACACATAAAAATAGTTTTCAGTATTGTTAGGCTTGCTACCTAAACTGAGATAACAATGAAGTGTGAAATATAATGCTCTTAAAATTGATTTTTCAGTAAGATGGTCTCTGTCTTAAAAGCCCCACCTTTTTGGAGTAATTCTTTGGCAATTTTTACATATTTCATTCCTTCTTTTGCATCTCTTTTAAATCCATCAACTTTAGTTTTATTAATTGAGGAATCTAAAAATTTGGAATAGCTTCCCCCCTGCCCCATTGTGGCTATTTTAACGCTCTTACTGCTATCAGGGACCTTGGGTTTTTGTCTGTTTTCTGTGCTGTGCACTAAACAGAAAGTTCCTATGGTCTGTAGCCCATTTGCTCACTCAGTTGGCTCGCAGCTGAGTGAGTGACTTTGATAAAAAGTGACATTTTGGAATATCGGTAGAATTAAATGATACAGGTAGCAAAGATACAGCAATAGGTGAGTAGTCATGGTGAGTGGCAGAAGCATAAGATCACAGTCCAAGATACTTTTCTCATAGCTCAGACTCAGGGGTTATGTGATTTCAGTCTTCTTTTCAGCCAGATTTTCTGGACTATTCATGAATTTTTAATCTCTCAGTTTGACAGAGTCCCACAAAAGATTTTGCTGGAAACATGCAAGTGAGCAAACAAAAATATGAATGCAGTAGAAAGCTTGTTATTCTTTTCCCTAATCTGAAAGTACCTCAGTTTCCCCACCTGTATGTTGGGAAGTAACAGTGTTGTTCATCTGCTGCATGTAACACACAGCAGTTACTTATGGACCAAACTGTTCAGAAGTGCTGTAAACTTTCCCTTCATACCCCAGTCACTGGGATAAATGCATTTTGTTAGGTCAGGCCTTTCTTCTTAGGAGCTGGAAAGCTTTTTTGGGTTTTATTGTCTGTGTTGCATCAAGATGATGCAGTAATTTTTTAGGCTGGACTAGTATGGCTGTGATTAACCACCTCATCCAACAGTGATTTTTGTGGATCGCACCAGGGCTGGGATCCACCTGTGTTTTCAGCAGGAAGCTTACCTGCGTTTGGTGAAGTCACATCATGAGAGATGCAGCACTGGAAAGCCTTGAAAGGGGTTCGATATTGCCATGATTTCAATGTTACTCCATGGACACTGCAAGATAACAGTGCAAGGAAAAGATCTGGATTTTCTTATCTGGGGGCCTGGGAGGGACTCCTGCGTAAGTGTCATGTAATTATATGTAATTATATCCCTCCTTGTATTATCAATGATATATGCTCCTCCTAATGATCTACACATTATCAGCATTTCCTCTTAGCCCCCTCATATGTTTATGCCATGTTTTATCTTTAACCCCTTGTGGATTCCTCTCCCCCTCCTGCCTTGCCATCTTTGCCCCACTGACCCCCATGACAAGAGCAGGGTTGGGTTTGTTGGACTTTGTACATACACCAAAAAAAGGGAAAGAAATCTCAGCTAATGTTTTCAAATTAGCACAGCTCCAACTCTGGAGATTCTCATTAGTTGTTGGCTGAGATTTATCAGCTCTCATTTGCCTAATATGGAGCCTAACTTTAGGCGCCTGGCCCTTTCAGTGGGGGGTAAGAGAGAATAGGAAGGGGTCTTTTGTCATTGCCATGTGGGCTCACTAATTTGCTCTGCCTAATAAAATTACAAATGAACACAGCTTTGCTCATGTTGCCTTTATAGGTTATAATAACCTTGGTACCCCATAACCTCCCGCTAGCTGAATTAATCAGATCATATTAATATTTCTTCTTACTTTCTTTTAACTGGTTCTTCTCTTAATTAAAGGGGCCAAAGATGTAAACAGGGTAGGTGACTAGAAACATGGCGTCAGGTTATAAACAAGGCTCATTAAAAAGATGGATGTGCCAGCAGACTGCGAAAATTGCTTACTCCGCAAGTGTACATTTTGTAATTTCCTGACGACTAAAAGGACTAATACCAGATCCTGCTTTGCTTCCCTAGCCCCCACCCTTTTCTTTTTAAAGCATGTATAAAAGACGATAATTTTTGTAAGCTGGGGGAACACAAGAGAGTTCATTCATCAGCTGGGATAAAGGCCATTTATATTATAAGCCTTTTCGCCCCTCTGAAAGATCAGGATGCAAAATGGGATGTTATTATAACAACAATAAATGAAAGAAATCAATCTGAAAACTGAAGATTTTGGAAGGGATGGGGAATACCAGTCAGAAAACAGGTCTATTATTAATAATAAATCTATTTTTTATAATTAAAAGTTTATTCAGTTGTAGTGAATTTCCAGAGCTGAAATGAAAAGTGAATATTTCTGTTCACAGCTTAGAGTCAGCAGGATGTGTGCTAACAGAGATGAGCGGTCTGTCTTTCCCCAAGAACATGCATGCTTCTGCTGTCTTCCAGACAGAAAGCTGTCTATTGTACCTGTTAGAGTTGGTAGGAGAATCCATGAATTGATATTTTTAAAGTTCTGCGTGAACTTCATATGAAAAGACTATCTAGTTATCTTACATAAATAATTTATGTTTTCACTCATTAGTAACTTCAGTCCCCTTAATATTGAAACTTGGCCTTGTAATATGTGATATTAAATTCAGCTCCAGTACAATAACCATGGAATAAAGCAGTGCACAGTTTTCTCTCTTCCAGTGATTATTAGTAGGAAAGCCCAAACCCCTGAATTTTCTATCTCCCTTTATCCCTTCTCGAGAAGAAGGAAAGTCATTCTGACAGGATGATGCACAGCATGACCAGGAAAGACCTCTCTCCTTCATGAATAAATTAGAGATGAAAGTTTCACTGATCCCCTTGCATTTTTATGGAGGGACCTCATCCTAATTTACCTAAATGCTTTGAACAAAACAAAAGAAAAATGTAAGCGGTGAAGGTGAAAAGGTTAAAATCTGTGTTTAAATGGAAGGGCATTTTAACAAGAAGGCTATGTGGGTTACCTGCATGTGATTGGGGTATCTTATCTTAATTTTAACTTTAAGCATTTAAGTGGATAAATCACAACACAGTGTGATTCCCCCCCCCCCAAGTAATAACCAGTTTTTGCATTATAAAGCCTCTGTGTGTTGATTCTGCACCTACAAGTGCCTAATCTGAATTTGATTGATATCAGTAACTGTTTTATAGTATTAAGTAAAACATTATTATTATTATTAAATAATAACAAAAATCTGAAAAGTCTGTGATTCATTAACTTTATTTGAAATGTAGAACAATAGATTTCAGCCTTTAGGGTGTTTTCTCTGTTATTTAAAATTCCTATAGATTTAGGAGGAAGGAATTGCCTTTTCTGTAGGTAATTTTGAACTCTGTGGAATAGCCTACATGTTTTTAATCCAAAGTGGAGAATTCTACAAATTACTTAAAACAGATCTTTAGGAAAACATTCATTCCCTGAAGTTGTTCAGGTGTACTTCTAGAGAATTGCCTTAGAATCCTGTGAAAGCTAACAGTTTTATCCCTATTATATTCTCCAGCAGTTTCCTTATAAGCTAATATATTTTTATGAGTATCACTTAGGAATAATTAAAATACAAAAAAAGACACTCTCATTTTCACATCAGTTATTATAGTCTTACTCAGAAGTTTAATGGCTTTGGAAGATGTTCTTCCAAGCCCAGGTGCACTTTTTTCAGTTTAGTGTCTTCTTTGCCAGTGGAGCTTTAAGCTGGGTCCAAATTCCACAGGGCAGATCAAGTTGGACATTTGTCTGGGAATGACAGGTTTTGTTTGTTCTGTTGTGGTTCAAAGCCTTCTGGATGCCTATTAGAAAAATAAAATAGTCGCTCAGTATCTTGTAATGGCTCCAAATCCATTTTGCCTATCCTGTGTGTGAGAAAACCACCTGCGCACAGATTCAGGGCACAAGTGAAGAATGTATTTTCCAAAATACTCCAGGATTTAAGAGACAGAACCAACATTGGATCACTTGTAGGATGTAAAATCTGTGAATTTAAATGGATCTATTTCTCTGTTACTTTTGGTGTTTTATCTCTTTAAGAACAAAAAATCCAGTCTCAGCTAAGGTCTCTAAACAGTTCAGGCAAAATGCAAATTTTCAGTGATTGCAGAGAGGGCTTCTGGCATGGTGGAGGAGGGTCATGGTCACACCCAGCCTGATGTGGGGACTTATGAGGTGTCTGTGATCATTGTTGTCCGGTTGTCCTGCTTGTGCCAAACTAAATGCCTAACATTGAGACAGCTACATCTGGACCACAGGAGTTCTAGTCTACAAGCCATATGCTGTAATTTACCCTGCCACTAAAACCAGCCCTGGATAAAGCCTGATGTTTTCAAGGTCTGTCATAATTTCAAAAATTCCAGAACCATCTTAATTTGTACAGTAGGTTCAACTACAGATTTCTAAGCTACCCTATGTTTTTAGAAAAGGAATTCTGCATTTCAGATAAACTAAAAAGCCAGTTCAGCTCCCTTAAAATCTGTGGAAGGTTTATGCCTAAACTAAACTTCACAGTTTGAACCAAAATAATTGATATTATATTAAAAAGCAAAAGAAATCATGATGTATGTCCAAACATCTTGGAAAGAAAAGGTATGGTTTGATGCAAAGTCACGGTTACACCTGTAGATGTGGCATTGCACTGTGAATTAGGATACAATTTCCCACCCAGTTTGAGCCACCAAATGTGTGTAAAGACCTCAAAAAGCCCATTAACCCTTTTTATGCCTTAGTTTCCCTACTTGTAAACCCATGAAACCACTGACTATTCATCTTTGTATTACATTTGGACGTCTATTTACGGCAAAAAATGTTTATATGTGGTGAGGGATTCTTGACCTTTCTTTGCTTCCTCAGCTTTCCTCAGAGAAACATGGCTCAGTTCTGATGCTTCTGGCTTCAAACAAAACAGTGCAAAAATAATGACAGGGGAGAGAGTGAGAAAAGTTGGTTTTTTTTAAAAAAAAGGATTTTTTTTGAGCAGTTCCAAAAGCTTCAACCCTTCAAGTGTCTTTTCTAATTGGTGTCACTATTGATACGACAAGGCAGAAAACGCATCCTGATAAACATGGCCTGCGAACTGAGCTGTAGTAACACACTTGTACATGTACATCAATTAAATGTACACATTTCTGTGAAAGATAAACGCCGCCCTTCCCAAGGACACCGGCCAGGCCACGTGTGTGCGTGTGTGTGTGTTTTTTGAAGGCTGACAAGGCACCTCCGCCATTTCCTCGTTTTGAGGCCTACCCACGGACCACCGCACCGGCCCCCCTCTCTGAAATGTTATTATTCTGTCGTGAGCCCTTCTTCAGTCAGGATGTTACTTCATTTCCACCTTTTGTCTCAGGTTGAATGTGAATGATGCTCTTTCAGCAATATACGGTCGCTCGAGCTCCCTGCTGCAGCCTTACATAAATATACAACACCCGTCTCGGCCTATAACTCACTTCAGGCCTGGAAAAATAGTGACTTCCTTTATTGGCCAGATTCTTTCGCAATTCCCAACAGCTGTATGTTTTCACCTCCGAGGATCCTTATCTTCAAGTTTCCATTTGTCTCAGCACTATTCCAGTGGATTGCCAATAAAAATGATTCCCATTTTTATAACCCCTGAGAATACAGGGAGCAGGCTTTCCAGAAAAACCTATTTTTTAGCAGAAAAAAAAAAAGCCTCCCTGCAACTTACCAGAAGGCAGGATTTAGCCTTCACAGAAATATTTGAAAGTGTGAAACTTCCCGAGCAATCATTGTGACTCTGCAGAGATGGGAACGGAGACTTCCAGCAATCTCTAACGCCGTTCAATCAAGGACTCTTAATTTTCCATTTGAGCAAGAGGAACGGCTGCAAATGGAACATTTATTAACACATGCGCCTCACACGCACAAAGAGAGCTATATTTACAAAGAATTAAACTTGAGAGCATGAAATAGCCTTGTAACCATATGACAAAGATACACTTAAAGAGATGTAAACACTAGGTGCAGGGAAATTTGCCAGGTTAGAGTCAGCTGTATCACTCTGTTTTATTACTACACAACTGTTTACTGAGAAAAGACAGATGATTGCTGATATACTCTGTGTGTTATCATAAGGGCTTGCTTGGGAGCTCTTTGTGACTGACAATTGCTACAGCCCTATGCAAAAACCTGGCCTGGGGAGTTGTTTTTGTTTTAATTCTTCTCTGTCCATCATTCCAAAACATTAACAATTCTTTTAGAAAAGCAAACTGGCAAAGCATCCTGAGTGTTTTGTATCACTCCCGTGAGACAGTCACTAAAGAAGTTTAAATCATTCTTTCTTTTTCTTACCGGGTTATTGGTTTTGGTTCTTCCAAGGATAAATTTTTTAAAGCTGCTCCCCTGTCTGGGCTGTGTAAGTCCCAGGTTCAGGCATACCTTCCCTGCTCAAGTCTTGGAGAAAACATTGTAAAATATCTTTATAATAGTTCTCAGCTCCAATTCAGCTGCTAACAGCTCCTAGCAGTGGCTTCTAAGGGGAGGTGGTGTTCCTGTGTCTCCCTGGAGATGTGTAAAGCTGCCATCAGGTTGCCCTAAAATGGGTTTGAAAGAACCCAAAAGAGAAGCCAATGCAGCACGTCTGTCTCTCTCATCTGCTTCATCTCCATGACTAAGAAAAGGAGTTCCAGATATCTTTGAGAGGAGGTTTAGAGCATATTACGCTTTCTTTATCCTTAGTGGGGTCACAGTGCCGGGGCTGCATTGCGAGACAGCCTTCAGCAGTGCTCTTTGCTGCTTCCAGGAGCAGGTCCCTGAACCAGGGCTGGAGAGGGGGAGGGGGCAGAATGTGAGGGGGGAAGAGCTATGCAGGCAGGTGTAGCCATCCCCCCATCTCCACCGCTGCAGAAATCTGCACAGCAGGGAATTCAAGCCCCAGTTCATCCCACTTCACTTCAGATACCCAGAGCACTTAAGTTATGAACCAAATCACTCTAGGCTTCCTCTGTAGTCAAAAGAGAGAGCAAGAGGGATGTTCAGAAGGGCCGAATCATCATCCCTCAGGGTCTCTTCTAGCTGAGATGAACCCAGGCCCTGGTATCTGCTGTCACTGAACCAGAAACCCGCCATCACCTCCCTCTCTTTGCCATCTCTCTTCCCCGGCTTGTGACAAAAATTTTGGCCTGTTCTTAGGTTCAAGTATTTTGCTGTGTCTCACCAGGGGACAGGAGGGGAAGGGTTCTTTCCTTATGGGTTCCTGATCTAAATGAATTATTGCAAGGCACTTTTTTGTAAAGCCTCAGAAAGGGGATTTGAAGCTATTGTATTTATCTGACCGTTATGAGCACTGTAAAACATGCTGTTTCACATTGTAACATAAGCTCTTTTTTAAAGTATGCCCAGAGTATTTGTAATTGTTATCAGGCCCAGATGTATCCGAGTGTCAGCATGAAGCACTGAGAGTTGGCTCAGATGTACAGAATGTAATTAGCTCAAAGCCCTGTGCGCTTAGTTTGTAGTGGAAGCACAGACTGATAATAAAACCAAAAAAAAATGAAAGTGGCAAAGGTTAAAATCTATTGTTCACAGTGCTAAAGCTGTTCTGGGGGAAGCTAGTGCTGGCTGCTGCAGTGCTGGAGCGCTCAGACTCCAAACGAGATCAGAAGTGCCAGTGACAAAGGTTAGTTCAAAATAGGTGATGATAGACTAACATTAAATTGTCATTATTCTCACAATAGTGGCCCAGACATTTGGTCTATCTAGTCTGGTATCCTGCCTCTGACTTGCGCCAATCCCTCATGTGTCCGGAGGAAGAATAGCGTATGATCCACACACCCACTTCCCACCGAGCTTCCAGTGACTTGTGAAATCCCAGATGTGGTGGGAGTGCGGTGATGGTACAAATGGTTCCTGAGCTGCATGGGAACAATCTATTCACTGATGTATTCATCCAAATGGCTGCCAACTTGCTTAGCTTGGGTATTTTTTGTGTGTTGTTTTTGTCATATCCAGGGAAAATCTGATTTTCTGATAGGCACTTACTGAGAAAATATGAACATCCCTCATCTCCACCTACTGCTGCCCTCTACTGAGTGGGAGCAGAAACACGTGTCCGGGTTTCTGGAGCCCAGCACCGCCTAAATTAAAAAGAAGTCTCCTCCTGCTTGAGTGACTTTGAAGCAGGTGTATTTGATCTCTATCCCTCCAGCCACTATGACATTTCCAAAGACTGTTGTGTGCACTATGGTGACAAGCATGACTTTCCGAGGCGGCTACCGCCTTGTTAAAATACAGACAGTTTCTGGGCTGATTGTTGTTAAGGAGACAAATCTTAGCACTTGCAAAAAGCTCTGATAGTTACAGTGCTCTGCACTGATATAATGCATAGAGATGTGGGTGTATTTAAATTTAGATGTGTGCACTTGCATCACATTCACAAATGCAATAAGCAATATCTAATAACGTTAATAAGGCACAGGCACATACCAGTTCACAACAGGAAATTCAAATCCGAGGGTGACACGCTGATCTCAACCCCCTCTGTTTAGAAAAAATAAGTCAGAACAGCTTGAGTGAAGGACAGAGTGTCACAGCCTTAACTTGAACATTTCCTGGCTTTTGTTGGTTTGTTTCACAGCCTTCACATTCCTTAAACATAGGTTTGTTTGATTTTAATTTCCTTTTCTTGGTTAAAAGAATGAAGAAACATGTTTGAGGGGTGCCCTGAGCATGATTTCTTTTCACAGCCACAGCTGAAATTTCCTATGTTTGTTTTTTCTTTTACAATGTTTAGTGTTAAAGACGAACTTCTGGGGAGGTGATGCAGCCAGCAACAGAGCGTGTGTTTTGAGACAAGAAGGACCGTCTCTGAGCTATGCTGGTCATCCAACATGTGGTGGACGTCGGTCCAAGTTCTTCTTCTGTCATGGACCTTACCAAGGGACCTTAGTCAAGCCATTGCATGTTAGGCTCTGCATGGGGATTGTGGTGTTGCAGTATCTAATTTTGAAGTATTAGTTTTGCAGGTAGTTATAAAAAATTAACAATGTGGGTAAAACCCATCTGTCTGGGCCACATGAGAGAAGGGTTGGCTTCACCTGGTCAGCTTGAAAGCAAGTGCAGTTACCTGCATTTCTTCTACAGTTTTCACACTGGAGTGCACCATGTGCTGCTATCTTAAATCCCATCCTCTCCAGAGCTTGACAGCCTTAGATCTTGCTTCACAGTTAAGATCTGCCATCCACAGCCCTTTCCCAGTCTCATATCATATGCTAATATCACACAAATAAAAACTTCTACTAAGTGAGATTCTTCATTTCACTTCCAAATTGCTGTTATCCCCACACTTTATCTGTCCTACTCACTCATTTTCTCTAAAAGGATTCCTATAGAGGTAGAAGAGACTTGGCCATTGCCCTCTTCATATTTTCCCACGTAGAGCTATCTCTTGCAACTGTATTTCAAGAATTCACTTACCTCCACAATGCTATTTTTGTTGTGACTCTTCTAATCCAATTACAGAGGGATCATTCATGTACTCTCTTTTTCTCTGGATTATAAAAAGAGACCCAGAAAGCTAAGAAAGGATTGCAAAGCCATCAAGATATGGGCATGATATAAAGGAGGGAGAGAAGTGAAGGGGAGGGAAATGTCCAGTGGCATTGGCTCCTTTCATTGGTGCTCATGAGGGGAATAGTTTCTGAAAGACTCTTAGACCAGAGCCTGGATGCAAAGCCCAGTGCAGGTTATAAAATTGCATTAGTGGGCGCAGTAAGACAGGTCTGCAGGATACTCCAAATGGGTTATCTGTAACAGTGAAATAGCACAAGGACAGAGATGAGGGGAAAATGGCAGCTTTGAAATGACTTCAAGAGCTTCTCAGAAAGGGAATTCTCCCCACCCACTCTGTTCCCTCTCTCCTGGGATTTTGCAGGCTCTCACACCTCCAATTACTCATTAATTTTTTCCCCTGTAGCCTCAGTTCTGCAAAGTCAACATTGCTTATGAAAATCAAGTTGTATTCTGTATACTTAATATATCATCTCTAAGAATAATCATTTTGGAATCTGAACTTGTTTCTGTTATCTGGCTCAGCTTGACAATGATTTATGAAGCAGAAAACAAGACAGCTTCATTTTCATAAGGCAGCCTGAACCTTCTGGACAAGGAAGAGCTCTGAAAGTTGTTTTGACTAGTAAACTGAAACAAACATGACACAAAAGTCAATACAACTGCAACATCAGCCTCTCATTTTACAAAGTAACTTTCCTTGGCTAGAGCAATCTGACAGTCAAAATGTTGTGATATTCGATAACATCCTGCATCTTCACTAATTACAACTGCAGGGTACTTGCTGTGATGGACATTTTAGATGCAAACGAAATACATGGCAGCCATTCACAAAGCATGTCTGGTTAGCAGTTAAAAGGACACTGTCATCGCATTTGGCTTACATTTTATTCCTGTAGATAGAGATATTACACATTGTATTTGAACATTAATCTGGATTTATATTAGCTCTCTGAAAATATAAACTGAGTTATGTGAATCTGTACATGTTTATTTGGCGATGTGTGTGTTGAAATACATGTGATTGATTCTTTGGAATTTCATTCTATATTTGCTGCCATTATGCAATACTGAGAAACTCGAAGATGCAATTCCCATGAAGATCTTAGAAAAAGCCTTACAATTTTAGTTCAAGTAGACTCTCCACCCATTGCTAGTAATTTAAAACATATGGCATATGCCAGAGACAATGTAGATATATATATCTGCTGCTTAGCTTATTGCATCTCCTTTTAATGTGTAATAAGTAATATAGATAGTACAAATGTTTCCATATTAGATTAATTTATTTTGAGCCTTTCCTTAATGATTTATAAAACAAATTAGCAAAGTGAGCATGGTGGAAAACATGAAATGAGGCAAACTGAAAATTTTTGAGTTATTTAAAATGTCAGTAGAAAAGATTTATTTTATATTATGTCTAAACAGACACCCAGAAAGTGAAGTTGGTCTATCCACTAACATTATGCAGACTTAGTTGAAATATTTTGAAGCATATTTTGGAGGATTTTTTTGAACTACTCTTAACTGTCTAGATTGTTATTATTGCCACAGGTAATGCTTTAGATAAATATATTATAGTTTTTATTTGATCGTATCCATTAAAGCTTTGCTTTTCATCTAGGTTAAACTGGTGCTAAATTGATCCCAATTATGAAACAGTATATTTATAAAACAGAACTGTGATTGCTGAGGAAAATCTATTAAAGAATATAGTCAGTCAATTTTATGCAAAAAGTGTCTGTTCCAACATTTCTTGAAAACAACTGTCAGTGGACACCTAAACAAAGCCTAGAAGATACTGCTGCATATTGCAGCCCTTGAGAAAGAGTGCAATGGCAAGGAGTTGCTTATTTATTGATTTACTTGCTTGATCATGTCTTCCAAGGGCTTCCAAGAAAGCAAAGCTGGGCTGTGCAGGGCCTTTCCTCTGTTCTCACCAGAGCAATCAGGAGTAGCTCCACTTTGAGTCCGTATGCTTGCACAGTCAGAAACATGTCCAGGATTGCTCTTCGCCCTACCCATCTCCCTCCCTAGAGCACTTATTAGTATTCTCTAGCTATGAGCTTGCGTGTAGCTCCACTGATTTTTACAATGCGTGGTTCATGGTGTAATCTCATGTATGGGGGCCAGTGTAGCCATGAGCACTGCGATAGGTGTGCGGGCTGGCAGGGCACATATGCAACACTCTGGCGAGCCAGTGGGGAGTTGTCTCCACGGTGTTCTGGGGGGATAATATATCATCCCTTCCCTTCCTCCCTCCCACATGTGATTGTTCCTGTCCCTTATTTCTTCAGATCAGTAAAACCAAGAGCACAGGACACTTGGAGAATATTTGATTTTTGAAACTTTACAGTTAAGTCAGTCAAATGTAGGCTAAAAAGCATTTATGTTTTAGTCCCATCATCAGTACGGAAGTAGATTGTGTATTTGACTTTAACAATCTTCCAAGATATAAAGGCATTTGACTGAGGTCATACTTAAGATAATAAAACTCTCTTTGATGAGGTTCATTTACATATTTGTTTTCCTTGCCTGAGCCCATTTTTTTTGTATAGATTTAGTGCAGTTGTTTACAATGCTGGAATTTTTATGATTAAGGTCATACATGAGAATATTTACAACGTCAGAAATAAACACGACTCCTATTTAAGAAGCATATCCTGTTCCCAAATGAAATCCAAGCCCTGCTTATAATGTCATGCATTTGCAGAGCACTTAATAAATGTTTATTTTCAAATACAATTATAAACAATTCTTGCATTGTTGCGGTAGAACGTGGACTTTACATCTCTTGACATTAGCACAGTAGATACCCATTAGGCAATATATGCCTCCTTTAGAGGTACTTTGACCTCCAACCCTGTGTGCAGAGGGCAACCCCTTGCTTTGTGACACTCTGGCTTGCAAACGGTGTTTTAACTCATATCTCAAAGGGTCCAAGGAAGCTCTCTAAATAAATAAAAGCACACATATGTGTCTTGGATATTTAAAAGAAATTAAAGTCAGCATACAAGCTTCAGGCCACCATTACCTACTGAGAATTATGAATTTTAGGGTGATGGGGCATGCGGTCAGTTGAAGCAGCAGCGATATCGTGAATGTTTTCAGAAAAGTGACCAAGAGCTTGGGTTTGTTTTGTTTGTTTTGTTTTGTTTTCCAGCTCATGGCCCCTGCCCCTTCGTATGAAATCCACAGACATTCTGGCAACAAACCTCTCTTGTTGGAGGGACAGAGAAGAAAAAAAGAATCACCAGAAAAAACAATGGGGAGATGTAACACGTGCACTGTAATTAGATGAGGAAGCCATTAATTATGTTGTTTCCAATATCCTCTAAAAGGGTTGCCCACCCCTAACTACATATTTATACATATTTACTTGTTAATCAATAAAGGAAAATGGCTACATTATTTTGATTAAAACATCAACCAAATGTGTGGCAATAAAATCAAATTTCAAGGGGAAGGTAAAAAAAAGAAAGAAAGAGAGAGAATGAGCAAGATAGCTATGTATGCCTTCCTCCAGACCATGATATATGATATTTTCAGGCTGCTAGGAGAGCAGACACATTAAGAAAATAGTGCTAATGATATTAAAGTACTTTACAAGGCTTGTTACTAAGCGCTGACAAACCTGTCAAGTGTATAATGTAGGAGGCTATTGTAGCGTTCTCAGAAAACCATACCTCTGCCCCATTTCAGTGCAATCTCCTAATAATGGAGCTGCTATAAATTCTAGCCAGCAATGGGACAGACTCCTGGCTTCTCACCCCAATGTGAAGACATGATAAATATAAAAGAAAATGGCTGTCAGTTTTGGCGCCCGAACCTTATTACAAAGTCTTAATCTTACTGGCCTCAGCACCTTTTATCACCGCCTTGTTATGAGCTGATGGCTTTTTTATTTGCTGGGAGATGGAGGATGTGTCATTTGATGTCCTTTTATGTAGCCACTGCTCTGTCCTCTCATGGAAAAAAAATCTTTTTTTATATGTTTATTACAGTAACCGATTAAATGCAAGGCTCATGCTGTGCTTGGTGCAAGCATCTTCCTGGAGGATTTTTGCAGAAGCTCGGATGAGATAGTCATATGCAGAGTTATTAAGACTGTGGGCACAATGGAGTGTTATTTTTATTTTCTGGCTCCTGGAGTGTTGGCATCGCTGGTGGTGTTATTATTTATTATTATTTATTGTTTTGTTTTCCGTATGGATTTTTCCCTCTTGCCAAGGTCAGAAAGAAACTGTAAGTTCTGGCTCATTCTCTTTCACTTTTTTTTCCTCTCTCTCTCTCTCTCTTCCTCTTTGCAAGTGTCAGCCACAAAGATGATGGGCCCATAAACAAAGTTTGACTCAAAACTCAGCTCAGGTTCAATCAGTTTGAACTTTAAGATGAGATATCTCACAATTATCTAAATATTATTCCTAAACCTCACAGCTGACTTCCTGTCTTCTTCGTTTATGGCAAACAAAAGACTGAACTCCACTTGAAACAATGACCCTGTCAGAGCCCTTATCCCCCCAAGAACTGCAGCAAAGTGCCAGCATCAGGTACTTAACTCAAGATGACATTGATGAGTTGCTTTCAAGCTGTGGCCGGAGACTCCATCACTTGTTCTTATCCTCAATTTGAAGACGGGGCGGCCTACTTTGTTGCTGCAGAGTCCCCTCCCTCTGATTTTGCCTGCCAGATGGTGACCAGGCTCTAAGCAGGGCTGGACCCATTAGCCGAGCTCCCCATCTAGCGGCTGCCAGCGTCAGGGGTCTGGTGGGGCCGGCAGGCAAGAGCTGAAGCAGGACCTGTCAGCCTCCAAAAGCCAAAGCTAAACTGGGGAAGAGGGCAAAAAGAAAAAAATTAAAAAATAAAAAAAAAAAAAGAGAAAAAGAGTAGGTTTTCCAACCAAGTGTCAGTGAGGGGAAGTTTGTCTCCTATGAGAGTCACTCTGGGCTCCTCTGTACCGTACATTGACTTTCCCAAGACCCTGACACCAGCTGCAGATACTCACAGCTCATAAGGATAGAGGGTGCATGTGCACAGAAATGCACACAAGCATCCCATGCTTGGTAACACAGAAACGCCCAAGAGAAATATGCACACAGCGTCCTGTGTCTACTCCTGTTTCCTAAAGGCTCCAATAGGCAGTGGTCATATTTTAGCTGGTCATCATGCAGGCACATTGTCAAGGAAGCCTCTTGCAAAATGCAGTTTACAATCTAAATGGATTTAGGAGACAATGCAGTAGGAACAAGAAATATAAAGATGTTTAAAGACATCTCTAACTTGCCTCAGAAGATCAGTGGCAGAGCTAGGAATAAAACATTCTTGAGTCTGGGACTCACCTGAGCCAAACTGGCTGTTCTCCTTCTACACATATTAGAAGAATTGTCATGTAGATAGTGATATATATGATGTGAGGTTTATTTTTAACCTACAACTCACAAGCAATTAGGTTCCAGTAAGTTGCATGGAGCTAGGCAGTTGGGTGAAGGGTGGAGACCCTATGAATCCTGATTATGGGAAAAGTCCAAGGCTGAGCTCACAGATTATTAGACATCAGAAAATGTGCAGGGGATCAAGTGCCTCTTGCCCTCCTCCCTGCTCAGTACTGCCCCAGCTCTGGAAGGAATTTCAGTATGAGCTCTCACCATCATGAAGATCACACTCAGTCATCCATAAGAAGTTTGGTCAGTTCTGCTGCATAATGGGCTGTTGAATAGCCCAGGGATCAGCACAGCTGGAAGGTTGAGGGGTAGACCCTACAGTGAAAGGATCTTTCTCTCCCTTATCAGTTGCTGGGCATGTGCTGTATTGGTGCTGCTAAAGGGGAAGGGTAGGAGAGCCACAGCTTCTTAAGCTTGTTTCCATGAAGATGTATCTTGTGATAGACATATTAGAATAAGGACTGTGAAAGAGGAATGAATGGTTTGACCAGGGATATTGCAGGGATATATGCAAAGTTTCCTACAATTGCATCTATCACACATAATGACACTCTGAATCTCCTTATATCCTGGAGAAAAGAAGTCTCAATATCCCTTATTCTGGGTTATCATCCTGTTGTTAATATGCAGCTAAAGTAAAACAAAATGGGCCTTAATACATCCTAGGGTATTAGCTTGTTGCATATCTTGGAAGTGTGTTTGCACTTTAAAAGCAACCTTCAGGGTGAGAGAGCACAGGAACAGTGTGATAGTTACTGTAATAAGGCACTTGTGGTTTGCTACAGCACAAGGGGAAGAAAAACAATTGATGAAAAACTCAATAGGATGGGAAAGGCAAATTGCTTGGCTGGAGATTTAATTAAAAAGGAAACAGCCCTCCCCATTTAAAGGTCGGTTTGCACCCCTTAAATTACAAAAAGAACTCGGGGCTGAAATCAACACGCGATGCATGTTAATAAGAGAGAGCAGCAGGCTGCGGGACTGATCCAGCTCTTCTCAGGCAGGGCTAGCAGGCTGTGAGACATGGCCAGTGCATGCCAGCTATCACTGGGACCTGACTCCTAGTGAAAGCTATGCACTGGCTACTACAGAAGCTACCTACAGCAGATATGATGCTAACCTGGATTGTGTGAAACATGCAGAATGAAATATAATGTGGCTTAAGTCTCTGTTTGCCATTTTCCCCCTCCTATCTCCCACCCCTCCTCAACAGCCCTTTATATATTACTGTTGGCTTTGTGCAGTACTTTCAGTGTCATGAATGCCTCTCTCCCATGGGAGAACTTGATGAAGGTTATCCATTGTCACCCAGTGTTATACTGGGATGTCAGGACACCTTGAATAAACGGTTTACATGAGATGTTGCCTCTAAGTGCATCCTCGGAAAAACTGCCATTGCCCTTTGCTGAGAAAGTTAACATCATAAAGTGAAGGCTGCCTCTGACCAAATGGGAATGACATTGCAGATTAAGGGCTCTTTAAATTATGCATTTAGTTCAGACTCCCGGGGAGACAGTATATGAGATAAAGCTAGCAGACTTACTCTGCAGTGTGGCTCTGGAACCAAAGATATTTTAAAAACATTTTTCCAAAGAAACTTCTGTAGAGGTAAAAAGCCCCTACCCAAAAACAACAAATCCAAAACAAAACAAAACAAAAAAAAACAAAACAAAACCCAACTCGGTCATATTTTTAAGTAAAAAAGAGAGAAGTGGAGGAAGGGGAAAGAAAATTTCTCAGGCTTTAGCAGGATGCTGACTATATCCCAGTTTTAATGATAGGATTTTGGTTTATGTTGAAATTCCTGTTAGCAGAACCAGGATTATGTTTCCCAAACATTTATTAGATTGAGAATGCTCTTATTTACTTTCCAGACTGATCACCCCTATACACTCATGTCCCTGGCAACACTGAAGTATTCAGGACATCCTCACAGTTTGTACCTGCTGAGACAGATTTGAGCAAAAAACCTCCTGGTTCCCGCCTGTTTGCATGCAGCTCTGTAACCTGTAACTTCCTGCCTTCATTTAGCAGAGTTTAAATTGCAAATTCATGTTTCTTAAAAATGCTGTAACATCATAAGTGGGACAGTTTTATGACAGCTCTGAATTACCAGACAATACTGACACATGCCGCATGCACTTACTTTGCCTACCAGTTATGGCTGTATTTATCTGCCCATATGTCACTCTGTGTCTAACGCATCTATTTACCACATTGAGATGGATATTCCACAACTGAGGGCTCTTAGTGCATCCTTTAGAATAAAAAAAAATATAAAAAAAATCTCGTTCCTCAGATAATTTATTTTATAGGTGATAGTTCTGCCTTTTTTAGGGATTTTGCATACATCTTTCTGCAGTTCCTTTATTTCCAGATGACACTGATTTGGAACTCTTCCCTGATAGGCAAAATGGGCTGGGCCTTTATTTTATTGATGGTAAAACACAGAGACAGCACTCACAGGCATCTGTAGGTGAATCTGGGTTGGCTTATGCAGAAGATATACTTCCTTGGCTGGTGCATTGACATAAGAATTCAAAATGAACCTTCACTGAAGATTTGTCACTCTTCCTCACTCTCTTTCCCTCCTCCACATACTCACACACACAACCCAAAATGTTGTGAGCCTCCCCGCCCTGCTTTCGTGCAGCCAATTGGCACCAACTGGCCACGTTTCTGGTGAAATACTCAGGGGAGAAGTTCCCAGCACAAAGTCGCTGGTGACCAGGAGGGACAGGCAGCTGTGGGAAGATATTTGGTCTGCAGTTCTATGTAGTCATTGCAGCCAAAGCAGTTTTAATAAGCTCTGAGGTTCCTCCTGGATATTTTGCTCAAAATGGAAAAATTGGTAGTTGCCTGGTAGCTCTCCTCTCCCTGAGGTGACAAAGCCTGAGTGCAATGGGGCACTATTGTCTTTCATTTTATGCTAGGAATTTAATGTGGTTTTGGAGCTTTAGCTATATTTCTAAAGAGGCAGTAAAAGTTCCAAAAAACTTATAAGATTGTCAGATTTGCAGAAGATAAATATATATATGTAAGCATGCTTATATATGTAAGTATATATGGAGAGAGAGAAAGAAAAAGAGGCATAGAGAGAGAGGGAGATGTATATTTAGATGTATGTATATTGTGTATATATAAAAATAGTCTTTTTATCGGGACCTTTACCCAGATGTATGATCTGTTTTGACCAACATTCACTGGCATACGTCACATCTTACGCTTAATTGTTTTGAGCCAGAATTAAGGTGATCGTTATTTATCCAAAGGAAACCAAAATGTTCTGTCCAAATACACCAACAGATGCAGCTCCCTATGATTCAAATTCTGCACAAGTTTTGCTGAGCTGCAGTTGCCTATACTCTAAAGGAATCATTTCTGCCATCACAGAAGTGCTGCCATTTTGCGGTGAAACACAGTAACTGTGCAATGAAGTACAGAAACACTTCACAGTAAGCCAGGCTGAGGCCTGAAATGTAGTATGACCAACAGGGATCACCAGGGAGAATTTTGGTCAGTGGATTATTTAGATTTAGTCAGAAGTTTTTCCTTCGAATCCTTATCTTGCATAGAGTTCCATAGGTCATTAATACCTACAAGCTGGTTTACCTCATGGTCAACACTTGTTTGCTCCTACCACACAAAGCCATTAAAATTGTTCTTTGGGTGCAATTCAGTGATTCTGAGGGCCGTCACTCCTTCAATCTGCTACTGCTTTCTTGCAGCATTTGAAGCTTGAACATCTGCATCCCAGTGGAGAAAGTCTGGAAGCCAGGTATTGACCAGATCTGACTGCTCATGAGAGCTCAGAGAAAGATGAGACAACCTCCTTCTTCCACAGATAAGGAGAAATCCGGCTTTTTTTCCTCCACTTACTAGACAGACAGGAAAATTACTCCTTCAAGGTAGAGCAAGAGCAATTGCACTATCCCCTTAATCAGTACTTGCAGCATATCAAGCTCATCATCTTGATGGTAATAGCTGTTTGACAAGTCAGGATAAAAGTGATAGTCTTCTGAAAATGAGATAACAATCCTGTTTAAAAAAGGAACCAAAAGAAAAGAAAGAAAAAAAAAAAAAAAAAAAGAAAAAGAGATATGACCCAGTGTAAGGTATCTTTTAATTTAATTTCATCCAAGGATAACAGTTTGCCCAAAAATGTCTTCTTTGAGTCACGTACGGTATTTCAATCTGTCATCTTGTATTGACCTGGCTAACATGGAAATATACTGCACTGAGGTTTTGTCAAGCTTACCAGCTTGGTCTAAAATCTGATGATTTCTTTTTTAGACCATAACTGTGCTGAGCTATCTGCTTCCACTTTCTTCTCTCACACGCAGAGAGCTCAAAATGGAAAATTCATCCAAATGCAAAAAGAAACAGCATGATCTGGCTCACAGCTCCTCAGAAGTACAGGCAAAATTGAATTTTACTGTTTTCCTAAGAGTGAAGGCCCAGAGTCAAGCCAATGCTATCACAGAAAAGGGAAAGGGAAATGGCTGCAGCAGAAGAGGAATGAAAGGAGCCAGGCAGAGCAGCAACAGGGAAATGTGCCATTCCCACTGTTATAACAATTCTAACACTGTTTCATTTTAACAACAGTTAATTTTAAAAGTTATTTACAAAGTTTCACAAGAGTCAACTGCAAGAAACGGTTTCTTTTATGTATTGATAGATTGTGATATAATTATTTCACATTATTCTGTAACTGAATCAGTAGTAGAAATTAGTTCAGTCTTGAGTTGGTTAACTCTGAGAAGAGGTACCAGTTGGGTAGGTTGCTGGTCTTTAACTGCTGAAGTGTCTCTGAGAATTTAGCTTCCAATTCAAATATTTATAACATCAGAATTAGTTTTCTGGGAATCTTCTCTACTCTTTTCTTTAAGGTAACTAAAATAATAAATTAAAATACCCATGCTAGTCTAAGAGTATTCCTGACAGTGAACTTGTTTCCTGGAAGCAGAATGGGAGAAAATACAATCAAAGCAAATGTATTTAAAACTAAATAAATCTTCATACAGCTTCGTTTGAACATTTTGTCTCCTCTGGTATTTGCTCTGCTCTGGTTGTTGCTTCTCGTGCTTCTGTGATCAATCTCTCTGTGCTGCTAACACTGTGCCACCAGAACACTACCCTAGAACACAGCAAATTCTGAGAAATTCAGTGTTAGTGTGTTCCAGCAGTGGGATCAGTGATTTTTTACTGACACCTGCCCCCCCAAAACTCTCCACCCCCTGAAAGAAAACCAACAAAAACCAGACAATCCAAACCAACCCCCAACAATGTTCTCTTTTTAAGCTGGAAAAGAAATATTTCATGGAAGCCATGATATACAATCTACGATTTTAGAAGCTGTGCCAAATGGACACCAGAACGGGAAGTGGAGAATGACCAAGCACGTGTTCTTACAGTGCATTCAGTAGATTAAAGGCTTACCTGAGATTTATCAGAAGAGCAATCTTAAAGAAATGAAGCTTGAATTTTCACAAGCATGAACCTCCTTGCGAGATTTCCTGCATTTTCAAAATCTGCAAGGAACTGGGTCCTTTTAAACCTGTTCTTGAAATCTATGGTGTCACCAAGGTAGCTTATACCTTTGACTGTTCCCACACATCATCTTGCTCTAGAAATGCCCTTAATCTTCAGCTGTTTGCACTAATAGGACCTTCAGATCCTAGCCAAAATCCTACAAACACACAGGACTACATTTGTTGTTGAGAAGACCTTGTAATCTAAACAGATCAGACAAGGAAAGAAGAGAAATGGAATCACATTAAGGGATAATGATTTGCCCATGCTCTTAAAGAACTCCTTGGCATCAAAGTAAGCCCAGATCTCTGCCTGAGGCCTTACTGTCAGCTAGCCAAACAGATATGGAAAGACTAATAAAAATCAGTCAATATTTAGATGGTGCCATAGTATCTTATTATTTAATGAAACTGAGTAGGAAAGTAGGAAAGTAGATACGATGCATCTAAAGATCTGTATTTCAGCAGAATCCTTCGTTTATGAAGATTAAGAGGGAGGCACTGGGGCAAGGAACATTTTTTTCACTGTCTGGTACACTTAAGCCAAAGTGTTTTGAACAACACTAATTGCCCCTTGGATTTCTACACTGCTTTATGACAGAGCAAATATTGCCAGAGATCTTTCATTTCTTCCTGGAAGAACGTTTTACATCAGCCACCTGTTGATCCCCCATTTCTATTTTATTTTTCTGTCCTCTGGTTCATTTCTGTTTTCAAGCAGCATGTTGCAAGTTCTTTAGCCTGATCAATAGTCCCGATGTAGTGAGGTGGGAGTTTTTACCAGCATGACAGCCTGTTTCTCTCCAACACAACAGCAGACCCCTAGCAGGACTTCTGCTCAGTGTAAAGAGGTTATCTCTGAATACAGGTAACCGGCTGCTGAAAGCCATTTAGAAGAGTTTTGGAGAAAAGGTGGTCACAGGCACGCGAGGTCTCTAACCCATGTCCCACCTCGGTCACACGAGAAACTCTGTAACTTATATCATTCTGAGTAATGTTCTCCATCACATGCAATTCACCTTCCTTCCTTTTTTTCCCCCCTCCTTTTTCAGCTGGCTTTGTTGTTTGTGTGGTGTCAGTAGGAATGTGCTTGGAGCAGAGTTATATGGCATCATTTGGAGAAACATTGCGTTAATAACCAGAGTTCAAGGGCAAAGGATATAAACGGAGCAAATTACAAATCTGAGCAGATATATAGCTTTTGCTAAAAGGGACACAGACTGCTACTTTTATTTACTGGGTGCTGGAGTGCTTGTAAAAAGGTGAAAGAAAACATGAATACATTTTTAAATGATACTTTGTAGTTTAGAAAAGCAATGCAAATTTTCAGTCTAGAGAGAAGGACTGTTTGAAGAGGAAAAAAAACCCAGAAATTTCCTATCCTTGTAGTGACTTTGTGTTTTTTAAATCTACAGTACCAAGCGCTAGCATCATTCAGATGTTAGCAACCCAACTTTGCCCTGACTGAAATTTGGAGGTATTCAAGCAGACATTAACAATAAAACAATGGCAGGTTCAGAGCAACCATTCATCTAACCTCAGCTGTAATTAAGTTCCTGCTTTGAATGGCTCAATCCACGCCCTTGATCCTCTGGGTTCAGCCACCACCTCTCCGTTATCTCCGGATTAGGTGGCGAACCTCCTGCCTTCGTGACTCAGCAAAAACCCCAAACACCAGTCCCTGGAGGGATCAAAGTCTGCTAAAAGGCTGGGGAGTTTCAGGCAAATTCTGCCAGCTTGTCACAGGGTGGGATTATTTCATTTCACAGCCTGTAATACAATTTCATGTACTGCTACTGAGTGTGGCAATAACTAACTGGAACATTTTGTTTATCTGATTTTCTGAGGCTGCAGATTCATCACTAGTTTTATTTCATTTTTCTTAAGTGTTTCATAATTTATTTTTTTCTAAAATACAAGATACTACAGAAATTCATTTTTCTCCTATTGCTAGACATACATTACTGCTGATTACTAGGCAAGATATATAATGCAGCCTATAAATAATAATCTCCTCTGGTGAAAGCATATCCAAAATAAAATCTTTCCTATTTCAAATTCTTTGACTCTCTATTTTTTTAAATCAGCTCATTCTTCAAGCATTGTTTTTACAGCTTGTTCTACAAGTGTGCAAAAGAAAAAAAAAACCACCAAAACCCAAACAGTTTAAAAAATGAATTTTCTGAAAACATCTGGTCTCCCTCCTTTGTCACAGTGCCACAGAAAATATTTCATCTAGCAAATTGCAGGTGATTTTTAAACACACAGAAGTTATGAAAATATTAAGGAAGATTTACTCCCATCTAAGAAATGTTTTATGATGCAAAAATGAATGCAAAAATGCACATGTAGAGCATTAAAAAAAGAGAGAAAAATCGTAGTCTTTGTGGGGAAGAAGAATGCTAGAGGAATGTTTCATTTCACATTATTCACCAAAAATACCAAACTTTTCTTCTTTTTGCTGCTTGCAGTTTACGGGACACTTCCTTGCTTGCTGGGTTCTAAGCCTACATTTTTACACAAAACAGGGTCTATTATGATTTTAATGCCATACAATATAACAACAGATGTGCACATTTGAGTCAGATATAAGTAAGAAAAGCAGAACCTGACTATTTAAGTATGCAATTGAATTCTGAAGGGCTTATTTTTTTTATATGCTGTGCACTGCTCACAGCAGAGATCACAATTTAACTCATGGATTGCTAGAGTTATATTTTATAACCAGTGTAGGCACCTGGGCTTTTTGGGGTTCTGTGAGCTGATTCCAGCAGTAGCACAAGCAGAGCTGCACTCGGGAAGTGGGCTCTCTTACTTCTCTGCAACATGAAGCCTATCCAGTTTCCCATATGACATATTCTTTTCTCCCACTGGGACATAATAGAAACTAATCTTTAACATCTAAACATTCAGAGTCGAGTCCTTTTGTGAAGTCTTTTTATTCATTTCATTCGGTGCCGGTACGGCACTGAGCCCACGTGTATTTACATACACGAAGAACCCTGCTGCTCCGAACTCTCCGCTCAGAAGACAGGGCAATTAATCATCCCCAAATCCTCCCGCCGTGCGCGCGGCAGCTCCGACAGCAAGCATAACCAATCAGCCAGGGCAGGTGGGACGCGGACCGGCAGGAAAGCCTTGCACCCTGACCTGGCACCGGTGTGCTCTCTTCCTTTCCCCCTCTCATTGCTGAGTAAGAATAACACCATTAACAGTGTCCTTGTAATCAGCTAAACATATTAAAGTCAGGAATGGACAGGTATTGCTTTTGTGATTTTGGGAGGTCGCGATTTCTCTCTCTCTGTCATTGTTTCCGAGACAGGAGCGTGGGGCACAGCTGAAATCCAGCCTGTAATGGGGGATGATTTTGTGCTACAGTTTTCCATTTGTAAATTGAATTTGCCTCGGTGGTCATGTGTTGCCTTTTGTAAACCAAAACCATCTGAGAGCCAGCGAGACGTTTTGGTGACAAAATAATTACCAAGGAATGACCTAGTTAATTGTACCTACCAGCTAAAATGGTAAGATCCGCGTGACTGTGGCAGCTATGCTGAGAGCCTTTATCCAGGGATCTTCCCTCCTGCTGTAGGCAGTACACACATGGCCATTAAAACACTTACTACTTCTGTTCCCCTGCTTTGCTTGCCCCTACTTAATATTTGCCTTCTTACCTATCTTCGCTGCTGTATTTTCATATTTTTATCATCCATTTTTCTCAGTCTCTGGACTTAAATTCCTCACTTAAATGCTGCCGTTTTCTTTTAGAGTGTGTCTGTCCATGTAGCACGCGTATGGCAGGACACCATCACTGACACAGAGTTTTTCCACTGTAACAGCCGCACTTGTGGTCAGTGAGACAGTGAAGTCAATGGAAAGACACCCATCGACATGACTGAGCTCAGGGTTAAGCCCATAAATTTGCTACTGAATATTAATTTTCCAGAAGTGTAACTTCTTGGTCAGGCTTTCCTGAAAAGTCTCATCTTTTCCTTCTAAACCCATCAGGTATTCTTTTTTTTTTTTTTTTGTAAATGACATTTTTGTTAGAGTTTCTATTTACAGCTCCTGGTGAGGCTTGCCCTTCAACTGCATCGTACTAAGAGCATCTGTGATTTTGTCATTAAATGTTCTTCAGATTATGATGTGCCAGGACAGGACATAGTTGAATTTGGAGCTGAATTAAAGTTCTGAACAATCTTAGATGGTTTTAATTAATACAGTGGCAAAATGAGCCATTTTGTGCATATGTAAATTTTAAATGACTTCTTTTTTAAAAAATTAATTATGATACTGGAGATGTATTTGGTACATGGTATACTGCAATTCTTCATGGCATTTTGAAGAAAAAAATCACGAATTGAGATATATGCTGACAGTTGACTCATAATTAGTTTCCCAATGAAACTTCAAAGATATGTACCTTTAATATTCATCTGCTGAATATCTTAATGATTTACAAAACTTTCCCAATCTTTTGGAGAAAAAACATACATAACCATGAGGTGCAACTGCAATTTCTAGCTCCACTGCTTTTGTATTCTTTGGGACAAAAATACTCTCAAAACAAGAAAACATCTTGGAGATAGGAGAAAAGTATGTCTTGAGTACAGATAAACCACATTGTTCTGCACCTTCCTTTCCAGGAAAGACAGCTGACTGTCCTCCTTATCTCTAATCATGCCCAAGACACGGCTGTTCTCCTAGGCAGAAATTAGGCAGTGCACAGAAAACTTGAAAAAAAACCAGGTTTTTGAGGAAGGGGAGAAGTGGGGAAGCTCAAAGCATTCCCTGTCTGCCTGAAATGATGACATTTGTGCCCTTGCAGAGGACCTACTCATTTTGGTGAGCACCACCTTACTTAAGCTATCCTATTGATTTTAAATCAATACTAGTTTCAAGGTCAAAGAAGGTCTAGGCAATGCTCTCCAGGACTGGGATGTATATGCACTCTGGGCCAAAATCATTACTGATGTAAATCCAGAGTTGGGCCCATCAACCTTTCACCACCTGTGCCCATACAAAAGGGAAACAGCACCCATAAGTGGCAGAGGTCTCGCTAATGATTATCTTCACTCCCTATAGCAATGACAGTCTGCTTCTAAAAAAAAAAAAAAAAGGCAAAAAAAAAAAAAGCCCTGTTTTGGCATGGAAATTGCTTATCTCTAGAGTGCAAATCATAAATCATTCACAAAGATAGTAGTGACTCCAGTCTTTGAGTGTTACTTTGTTAACAGCACAAACTGGTACAAACCAAAAGGAAGAGAAATTAACATTTGAACCATATTGTTTCTGAAGTGCTGGGAGAGCCCTTGCGAGCCTTGGCTCTGCCTTCATGATGTAACTCCTGGCGCGGGATGAGTTACTCGTGAACTCTGGTCCCCCCAGTTCAGTCTCAGAGCCTTGCTTGGAGGATGATACTATGCAATCTGTCTGCTTTTAAACCAAAATTGGGAAAGAAAAACATTCCTCTGTCTGTCTCTCTCTCAGCACTTCTTTCAATTAGCATTTTTTTCTTCCTTAGTATGGATCCCTTGAGTTTAGCATCCTTGAGTTCTACATTTTTGATTGCATGTTCATTTCTTTATTAAAAAGGGGAATGGGTTTTCGATGCTAGCCTTCCATTAATTATTACTTGCTTTCCAGATAAATAAATATTTGATCAATTGCTTTGGTAGTCTGAGTATAAACTGTCTTTCAGGCATTACCTCAGAATACTAGAATATTATTTAATACTAATTTCTAAGGGACACTGCCAGTTTGATATTTTTAATACCTTAAAAGTACCATAAATAAAACACCAAATCACAAAGCCTCCCTCTGTTATTCAAAAATTTACATTTTCATTACCCTGTTAAGAAAAAAGTTTTGTAGTGGGTTTGTGTTTTTTTCTTTAATTTCCCTGTGTTGTGAAACAAGAACCAGAGAAGTAAGGGAAAGTGGAACTAAGTTACTGTAATAGAAAGAGTAGAACAAGCTGCACAAAGCACAAGTGAACCAAACTTGAAAAAATAGAGGAAAATACACTTTTCCTCCTAATTCTTTTGAGTTACAGTAACTTTACTTACATTTTAATAAGATTTATATAAAATCAAGCTGATTTTTAAGTTGACATGCCTTAAAATCCATACATATGGCACAATAGAGAGAGAAAATCTAAAGTTTTCATCATGGCACAGAGACAGCATTTAGGTTTTGATCCTTCTGCCAATGAAATCAGTTGCAAAACTGCCGCCAGATTCCCACGTGGGAATCGGCTCCTTTAGAAGTAACAGCAGCAACAAGCCTTCTCGCAATCTGTACCCACCACAACACTCCTCCCTGCCAGACCCCAAACTTTCCCAAAGGTGCGGCTCATTATGTGGGGTTTTGAGGCAGGGGTGGTGGGTTTCCGACTCTTTGTGCTCTTTTCCTTTGAGACAGATAGTCTGTTCTTTGCAGAGACAACCGGCTTTTTACAGGCATTGATCACCCATCTCCAGGCCAGACAAGGTGGACACCTTTGCTTCTGAAATGATGCCCTGCTGCAGGCACCAGAGGAAAATTCAATTTTCAACTCCAAGTATATAAGATGGCAGAACTCCTCCACAATTAAGATGATGGTTGTTATTATTTTACTTTTATTAAGCAAGCTCCAGCCTCTGCTTTCCAGTCTTAGCTTTTACTTACAGTAATCAATTTTTCAGTGTAACTGGCTATAATTGTTAGTCAGATATTGAGCCTTCATGGTGCTTAGACATAGCGTGTTACTGCAAAGCATCTTCCCCATACTTCTCAGACAGATGGGTAATAATACTATACATTAATACCTCCACATTGGTTTATGTGTGTTTGACCACAGCGCTAGCATAATTATTTTTCCTCAGTAAAAGCTATTAGAGATCTATTTGGTAGGTTTTACGATCAATAGCTCCTGTGATATTTGTGTAGCAGGCCCAGAATAATCAATTGAAGGTCATATAAAGTAAATTACCATCCTCCTATAATGATTCTTTTTTCTAGATGAGAATGGGTTTTATTATTTCATCAGGAGAGCCCTCGCAATGTGTGCTTCTTTTTTTTTTTTCCTGAGAGAGCGAAATAAATTTTGTGGGTGTATTTTGAAACACGGTATTAATGTCTATTATTTAAATTTATATTACTAGATTATTGAATTAGTGGATGCCAACATGTGGAATAATTTTATATGCTTGATGACACGAGAAATAGCCAGTTGTGAGGATATCCTGGCTGGTATGTTGTTGCAGGTGACTTAGCTAAAGTCATTTCTCAGTAGATTTAACACTGGTCAAGGCACTGCTCTGGATGTGGAGGTTCACTGGTTGGTCACAGATCTACAGTACCAAGCGCTCCAGGGGCAATTTCCCCCATGTTGCTGTGCCAAGGTGTTTTCTCCATCCCCTAACACAGCCACCACTGCAGATAAAAACACAGCCCAGTCTCCACACTTCTCTCAGTCCTGTGCCTCCTTATTTGAGTTGCAATGTGCTGGAAGTGGGGAGGTAAATATAGCAATGCGGAAGATCCCCGAGAGCCACCACCTCATTCCCCACCAACCAGAAGGAGACGTCTGTGGATAGTCCTGACCTTGGCCACACAACAAGGCTAAGGCTGTTTTGGAGATGGAAACACAATTGCGCAAACATACTTTTCCTTTCCAAAGGACTATGTGTGTGGTCACAGTCAGTTGGATGAATTTTAATTTCCAACTGAGTCTCATCACACATGAGATAAGCTGGAGCTCATAAATGTAGCATTCATCCAATTTATGCTCCTATTTAGCTAAAAGGTGGCTATGGGACTCTTTGTCCTTTCTTGTCCGAACAGCTCTGCATTCTCAAATTCAGTCCCTGGAAGGCTACTGCCTTCCTCATGAACAAAATTGGTTCTACTGTTTTTAGGAGGGCAACAGCTTCATTGAAAAAGAACTACCTACCCTCATGTGACCCTCATCACCATCATATTTGAGCAACTCATTGTGATTATTTGAATCACTTCTAAAAAAAATGCATGAAGTAGAGAAGCATTGTATGAGTGCTGGAAAGGGGTGGAAGAAGGATGTTTAAATGAACAATTTCCACTGAGAAATGTTGATCCATCAAAACTATTTATTAAAAAAGGGAATCAAGAAAAATTAGGGCTGGGGAAACCGAGGCACAAGGGAGTTAGAATAAGTTTCTTGATTCTATATGGAATGTTTGCCGTTGAAACAGTCACTGAACAAAAACTTCTACAGCCTCCAGCTGGGTATTTCATTCACTGGACCAGCCCTCCTTTCCAGGAAAAGGAAGTCACATTTCAAAGTAATTATAGTGAAAAGACCCCAAGTCCCTCAGTGTTGCAAAAGGCTGCCCAGAAGCTATTTATTGTGAATCATTTTACTCTTGTTTTTGGCTAGAACTGATTGGTAAGCGTTAACACACAAACAACCACAACCAGACAAATGGAGAGTGGATAAAATGAAACAATTGGTAAAAGGACAGAGCTCAAGGAATAGATGCCAGTCCTCAGGCTGAGCAGGTTTGAATATCCACTCATCTGCCCTACCTGCCATCATTTCCAAGCCCATCTACTTGCAAGTTTATGTAGTCCTTGCAATGTGGGTCCTTTACCCTTGCACATCAGCAAGAGCTCCCAAAAGCCTTGTCCTTAGATACTGAACTCTTCTACTCAGTGTGTCTGCTTCAGCAGGGCTTTGCAAGATTGTGATGAGAATTAAAAAGGGACATCACTCTCAGTGACATAAATTAATAGTGATTCTTTTTGGCTGAAGCATACAGACCTCTCAAGAGATTGCTTTTTTTATAGGCTGAGGTGGAATATCGGTAGGTGGAAGCTGATGTGGGTGGCATCTGGACAGTGAGGTACATTGCTTTGCAGAAGGAGGGTTTTTGTGCTAAGCCACATCAGAGGCTCAGACCAGCCAAGGGAGCTTTGCAGAGAGCAGGGTTGTCCAGCTGGATGTCACTATAGGAAGGTGATTGGGCAAAACTGTGGAAATACAGCATCTGTTCCTCGGCCAGGTGGAAGTGGGTCAGTCTCACACCTATATGTAAGACTTAAAGGAGCAGAGATTAAGATGGGGGATGAGAAACTTGTAGCTCCTTGTCCTGCTGCAGATGTTCTCTCTGACCAGGACAGCTCAAGATACCACTCTGTGCCTCAGTTTCCCTAGCTGTAGAAGGAGTATAAAAATACCCTGAAGAAAGAAAAGCCTTCATGCCTTCAAAGACTGCAGTGTCAGCATCCATCTGTCCTCACTTGGAAGCATGGCTTCCCAGAAAGAACAATGGAAATCCCGAGCAGTTGAGCTCCAAGGTCCTCCACTTACACAGCGAAACTCATTGCAATATCCCTGTATTTATTTCCAGCTGCATGGCCAAGTGGACCCAAGGGCAACCTAACAGAGAGGAAAAAGGCCTAACATAACATCAAAGCAGCTAAAAACCCGGGTGGATTGCCATTTCATCAGTACTGTATGACATCACTTTCCACATGACATCAGTCAATGATCCTCTTCCCCTCCACCCCCACCTCCAATTTCTTTTCAAAAAGATGATGGAGCTGCTTGAAGTTGAGCAGAAGTTGGGGGGGGGAACAAAAACACACTCTATATCCCTTCAGCTGAATGCAACCCAATGTGCTACACAAACAATATTAACCAAAACAAAGCTAGCAGGAAACGTTTGCACACAGCATCTGTTATGATCACATAACCACCAGACAGATGTTTAATCCCAACTGCTAACATAAGATCATTTGTATGTTTGAAAAGGGAGAGATCCCATTTGGGTTCTTTCCCTTTTATTTATTTCTTTCCTAAAGGGGAAAAAATAATAAAGGGAGGGTGATTTTCTCAGCTGTGGGAAGCAATTTGTTTTGTTATTGTTCTCTTTCTCCCCACTTTCACCATCAGCTGCTGAAAGGAAAGGAGTGGTTGCAGCGTCTTGCAAAGAAGAGAGCCTGAAAACTGTGTGGTCTGGTAGTCAAGCGCCGCGCGATCCTTTCCCAGCTTAAGGGACCAGAGCTCGGTTTCTCAGAAGGCTCATTAAATAATTCTGGTCCAATGAGGCAAAAGGGGAGGCCACACATGAAATAAGTTTTGTGGTCTCAGCCAAGTTCCCGGGGAGTTGCACCGTGGTTTCCCAGCACCACCCCGGATTCCCTCCGCCCCTGGAAATTTCATCTACAAAAGTGAAAACAAACTCATTAGCTCTACGTAGCTCTGCAAGGGTCACAAAAAGATGTCAGCGTTTTGTGTGGCCTTTTTTTCCATTTAGCAAACAGCCAGACACCTACAAAGGGAAAAGAAGGTTTGAGCTCTTCAGCTGTGCTGAGGGATTATTTTACTTTTAATGATACCGGGAGGATTCAATGGAGATTTATGCAGATAGGAGAGATTATTAATAACACATTGCACTTCTATAGCACCTTCCATTCAGGGTTTCTCAAAGAACTTTCAATCTGGAATGAATTGGTCTTTACACGCCCCTGGTGAGTGGAGTAACTGTCATTAGATTAGGAGGTAACTACTGCAGTAATGAAAAATCAACCAGGGTATAAAAAGTAAGCGGGATACCAGGCAGAGCTGATCTCAGGGCCTTGCTCTTCCACAGATTTCTTATATGACCGTAACGAAACCACTGAGTTTCTCACAGTTTTAGTCCCCAGAGAGTAAAACAAGGCTTTTATTTTCTTAATCACAAATGGGCATTGTGGTTTTGGGTTTTGTTTTCGGGGGGTAACACGGTCATTTTACTATGTAGCACTTAAAGAGGTGATATAAGGAAATTGAGGCACAAATGTGAGAGATGACATATCTCTATTTCCAGTCACTATTGTAGCAGGAAAGAAAAATCTCATTCTGATTCCTGGTCCTTGTTTATGCACAAAATTCACTTTCTCCCACCTTGCAAATGTGGAAGACCTGTGAATGATAATAAGGAAAGTGAATCTCTTCCACTGCCTTAATATTCTTCTGCTGTTGCTGAGTATCAGCTATAGGATTATAAGAGAAAATAAAAGCCAAAGTTTCCCAAGGCTGGAAAATAATAGATTTACTGAGCATTATTGAGGTAAATAGCAGTAAGCTAGAGAAGTAGTAGATTCTTGCAAGCTGAATGAAAAAAAGAGGGAAAGAGAAAGAGAAAGAAAAAGAGCATAGGCAGCTAAAATAAGAAGGGGTTAACAATTTTCAGGCCTTTCTGCTGTGTGTGTTCGCACTGTGCACAGCAGAAATGCATTCACCTATGACATCCTTTGGCAAAAAAAAAAAAGAGAGAGAAAAAAAAAAGGCTACATCCCACAGTGAGGACAGTTGTCCCTACAGATTAGGAATATCCATCTTAATGTGCAACTTCCCCTGCACGGGTCAAAATTGCCAACAGCTTTAATGGGAGAAAATGCTCTGTTGACTGATTCATTTCCACGTTTTGTTCCTGCTGCTAGACGGGATATCCTGTAAGGTGGCGAAAAGGGAGGGAAAGCCGGCACTATATCAGTTTATGATTGACCATTATTATTATTATTGTTGTTGGGATTTTTTTTACGCTGTTTTAAAGTTTGGTATTACATTTGTCTCCTGCAATTCTCGTAATTTTTTTTTTCTTGGAAAGGTAACAAATCATATCTCTGGGCTTGAAAAGAGACGCCCCAGCTTTGGCAGACAATAATAGTGATATATTAAGAAACTCTGCCTTGGATCTCTCTGCAATCTTCTTCCTGCTTTTCCCATAGATATTTTACAGTCTCAACAGTGTCTTCAGATGTTCAGGTAGCTGCATGTGCCATGATAGGGTAGCTGCTATCCAGGTGCTTTATACAGTCCTCCTGTGCTGGGTCACCAGGGCAGAAGGGATGTCCAGGCTTTGCAATAACGAGGAGAAAAGTCCAGGCAAGCTCTAGTCCACAGAGCAGCATGGCTGTGTTAGCTCAGTACCCACCTGGGAGACCATACCCCTTCCAGTGTCTGCTGGGGCATCCTTGAGGCAGGCGAGGGAGCAGAATTCATCCTTCACTTCATGTTTGCAGCTGACTCTGCAGGGTCACAAGCCCCATCCACAGCCCCAGTGAAGGTCAGATAAAGACGTTATTAGTACATGTAATTTTACGTACTGGAAAGGCTGCTCTGCTGTGAAGGCTGTCTCACAAGCACTGTTCCTCCGTTATGTGCTTGCTTTGGGTTGT